>LR736899.1:1298097-1467349 GCA_902654985.2 Oryctes borbonicus | reverse complement strand
TATTATATTGTAATAATCATGAGATTTTTAGTAATTATTTACGCATGACCAATGTTACTAAACTTATTTTGAAATAAAATTTTTATTATACAAAGAAAGTTTGTTTATTCGATCTTCGCCGATGCGTCATTAATTTTTCACGGTACGAATTAAATTGATGCTGGCTAAACTATTTATAAAGTAGTAACGATATAAAAACAAGGTTTTTTCTGAGTAATATGTATTTTTAAAAAATCAACGCAATAATCGTAAATAAGTTAGCAAAAAAAATCGAAACTCAAAATGTGCTCTCCCTAGAAATGAAAATTCGGCAATGCTTTCACGCCTAGTAATATTAAAATAAGAGCGAATTGATACGAGGGTACAAGGTTGGTAATAAAGCGTTCCCTCTGCTTTATAGTTCATATTGACTGCCGTTCGTTAAAAACCGACCAATTAAAATAAATAAATAATATAATATTTAAATTAAATATGTAAATAATAAATATTGATTTAATTTAAATTTAGATTTTTATGTAACACGTTCTGAAATATAAAACATTTCTACTAGATATTTTGGACTAAGGTTGACTCGGGGGGAAACCAGTAGACAACACGAACCCATTCGAGAATGGGTTTACTAATGGCACATTCTGTGCGACACAGGAAATTAGCAGAGACTAGACAGACTCGTGTTTATTCGTCTCCTGAGGATGCCTACTGGTTTTCCCGAGAGTCGACAAAACACGAGTCTGTCTAGTCTCTGCTAATTGCGTGAGACGCACGGAAACTGGGGGGAAACCTTACTAATGAGGTTTATCGGTTTATAAAAAGCGAATTAAATAATTAATTTTAGTCACAAATTTCTAGCAGTGTGGGGAGACTGCTAAGGAGTGATAAAGAAGCTCAAAGATGAACGTCTAGTTCTAGTATTTGTGTATATTTCTATTAAATTATTGTCTAATGTCCATGCATCTTTAAACTCAATATTCTTAAGAGTTCAATGTTTAGCAACTAATATAACAAATGACAAATCTAAAAATCAATAAACAAATCAATGCGTCAAAAGTCGTATTGACAATTGAAATTTTTGGTCGGAATATCTCGTTCCACCAAAACCGATGGAGAAGGATCACGATGAATATAAAGCGAATCGTCGCGGTTACTACAGCGAAGCTATAACAGATCTAGAATGCAATATAAAGAGCAAGATACAAAACGGAACCTTCAAAAGGACAAAATTGCTATGGCAGGTGAAAACTGAACACCACGCCCCTATAATTAAGGAGCTAGGAGTCTCCGAAAAGAAGAACTTTTTGGCGCCTGCGGAACGATGGATGTGTTACGAGGAAGAAAAATCGATTGTAGGTTGATTTCCTTTAAGATTAATTTTAGGAAGACAATGTTAATTTTAACGTTACGGGCGTGCTTCTGCAAAGAATTAAACTCTAGCTACGTATTCCTCTTTTACATTGGCTAGTTACTCTTATTCTGTTTAATAATTTCGAAGTACATCGAATAATAAACTTAGGAACTTTGAAGTTAATCACAAGTAAAGAAAAATCACTGAAATTAATATAGAAGAGGTTTAAAAAGTGTTTGTGTAAGAGCATAAAATAAGAAAACCTGAAATAGTTCATAGTTGCAACCAATACAATGTACTAAGACAAGATTGAGATTGAAAATTAATTTCGTAGCCTTAAGATATTCAATTTGTCCTTTAATTCTTTACAACTAAAAACGTATAACAAGTACGAAGTTTATCGGTCCAGATATTTGTACAGAGAAACTGAAATTTTTTCAGGAAATAGGTTATAATAATAATTGATTTATTACCTACTACAAGTACAACCTTGTATCACGCTCAATCGTTCAGAAAAGTAATATCTGCTCGTTTCCTTGTAGTGCTTCCCCGTAGACACTTTCGAGCCGAAGGTGCAGATGCAATACGTCGTGCCGCCTTTTACGTTGCCAAGAAACGTCGCTATCGAAAGAAGACGGAGGCAATATCAGGTGAGATATTTGAAACTATTCGAGGCTCGTATATGACGCACCGTCACATTAATTTTGCCGCCACGTTCTGGAAATGTCCGAAGGGATAATTTTGCGATTAAATTTACTCGACGATGATGAAGCTATAAACCGCTGCAAGTTGAAGTTCCTTGGTGGAAGTTGAAAAGAATTCTGACCGAAATCGTGGGCGGCATGCTTTGGTAGCCCAAATTGCGTGGAAATTAAATCTTCGGGGTATTTGGTTAAGTGTCTGGTCAGATTTGAATTTTCAAAAATTTCCTTTTAAAAATTGCAACCTAAGCTCGCAAACGCTTACTCGTTGTTTGTATTTTTACTAAATAATAACATAACTTCATTTGTTTATAGTACATTGGAATAATGCTGAGTGTTTTGACCTTTGATGTAAAAGTAATTGGAAAAATTGTAAAATTTCCATTAGTCCATTAGACATTATTACAAAAACAAAAGAAATATTGTTAATTAGATAGTATGGTTAATTTTCCGAAATTGAAAGGTAGAAGACATTGATAGAAGTATATCATGGGGAGACTCTGTTTAAATCTTTATTTAATTGTTCTTCTCTTCGTCCTTTTATTAATGGTTTCGGAATTTCGTTTCAATTAATCTACTTTTAAATATTAACGATCCAATTCCAGCAAGGTACTATCAAAGAATTCCTGGAAGAGCTCGGAATTAAACCGAAACATATAGTTCCCACCGACGTCCTAATGGACGTCTTCACTGGTGATAAGTTTGGTCTGTTTCCCAAAATTAATTACCTTCCTTTGGAACTATTTGACGATGAAGACTACGATAATAGGTACTGTACTGTACTCGCCATTGTAAATTGAAAATATCACTTCTCGAGCTGTTTGTCTTCCCTTGTAATATAATAGAACACCTCATGGTTGGATTCAGCACGGCATCATAGACGGCATCAGCCATCCTATACCGGGTGAAGCTTTCGTTCCTATTTCGGAAAAGACCATAGTGCCCACGAACCCAGTCGAACCCCTCAATTACCTTTACGTTTGGACCAACGTCGCCGTCCTCGATTACATCGACGGTAAGAAACTATACAAGATCCTCACGCTGGACGGTCTGCAGAGGACCTTCGCCATACCGAGGATCTATCTGATGTTCAAGGCCGAGGATCCGATGATCTTCGCACAAAGGATCAAGGCTGCCGTGGATTTGAGGAATCAAACCGAGAGCACGATAAGGTATCATAAAATTTCCTAATTAACAGATCATTGTTCGCTTAAAAGATATAATTTCCCCCTCGCTGCGAGTATAAATAACGCTTTTTAAGACTATATTGATTTCTATGGATATGACCCAATTAATTCATCTTGATTTCTATTAGGTATGAATTTTATTTGGACTGTATGACGCTAACTGGCACTTACGACATCGACGACTATACCTGGATGCGTATTATGCGTCTAACTACACGCGATAAAAGAGTTAAAGAGACCGAATGTCTAATCGAAGTAAATCTCTCAATTTTATGAACCCTTTCTTCCACGATAAATCCGAGTATACCTTACTTGCAGCTGGAGCAACAGGTTAGATTGAACCACAAGCGAGCGCTAGGGGAGATGGAATACCGCGAGAGAGCTAGGAAACAACCCTACGTTTACAGCTTCTTAAAAATACCACCGAGAGAAGGCTGGGCGGTGCGGCAGAAGGGTAATTAAGATTTGTCTTAGTTGCGTTCTACGCTTCATTTGGTAACTTTTAATTTATTCGCGTAGGTCAAATATTTACTGGTATGGAGAATTTCAAAGCTAGAGTGAAATATTTCCAATGGATGAGCATATTCGTCGTTCCCCATACGCATCGTGCGATACTCTTCGTCGTCAGGGAATGCCAGAAAGTTGGGCAGATGTCGCTGTTTACGACCAGCTACGGGAAGAATGTTACGCTTTCGGAATTTCAGGAGATTCAAACTCAAACTACCAATAACGTAAGTCTAACCGTTATTTGTAGCAGATGCAGGGTAGAGGGTAATTAGCTGTTGCGGAATGGAATCCAAAATTCCCAATAACTGTTCTCTCTGCCATGCTTAAATTTAAATCGCTGAGATATATCGAACTTTTAGGCTCCGTGTGATTACAGCTATTATCTGCAGGCTGATCGTAAGTTATTTCTGGAACACTCCATATTTTGATTTTGTAGAAAGTTTTTTTTTTATATCTGCCTATCTCTCGTAGTTTGTCTCCAAATAGTATGTCTTGAATGTATTAACGTTTAGCGTGATGCGGAGTGTGCCGATGCCCATAGTGTTTATTATACAACCACAGAATCCCCGCTATAATTATTTGCTTAATAAAGCCGCAACGTTTCACTTAAATTCGATTGTTTGGGTTGGCTGGTTGACTTCCTTGTTAAATTAATCCGGTCCGCGATTCCTGTTGGCTTTCGTTTCAGGGAAAGACTTCATTTGTTCGAATATAAATTTAGCGTAGGTCACATCCGAATTACGTACATATGTAAATTCACTGCGATTCCTGTTGCAGTCGAAGTTCATCGAGAGCCACGCGCGTCGCCCCTAAATTGATCATTTCGTTCTAATAAATGTAAACAGATTGGTTGCTCTTGTTGGCGTAGCGGCGATGCGACGTGCACTGAAAGAATCTAATAACCGCGGTGTTTGCCAGTATAGAAAGAGATACGTTAATGTGTAGTATCGTGTACCTCATCTTTGTCTATTTTTGTTGAATAAATACAAATAGAAGTAGGCAGGATTTAATTACTATTGAATAAAGATTATTTTCATGAACTTGGTAAGTTTCCTAAACAAGTTTACCTAAAATTTTCTATTCACTAGTTATTAAGTCCATGAATATTAAATGCGAACGTAATATTTGCCAACAGTCCCTCTTTTGTTATGCGGTGTATTTACCTGTCTACCTCTATTTGTATTCATCCACAAGAGATGGATTCTCTTATTTAATATTCAGTAGACGATGTATTTAGAATACATCTCACAAAGGTCACTAAATTTACGTATCTCTTTCTTTACTGGACAACATCGCGGTTATTAAATTCTTTCACTGTACCTCGAACAAACGCCAATTCCCAGTTGTTATGTTGCCATTATTTATCGGGCGTCCGAGCAGCGGCGGTTCCGCTCCACGGTGACAACAGAACGATTCCGATTTCCAGACCGTCGCATATGCCAACACGTATCTGAACTTCCGTGCCTACTATTCTCGTACCGGATTTCTATTATAATGTGTATGTGTTCGATTGTGATGTGAAAGGTTCTGAAAATATTTCAGAAACTAAAACGAAAATAAAAACGTCTAAAAAACACGTCTATTTTTATTGTATAGATCGCATTTATGTCGTTAACACCCGCGCCTCCGCCAAAAATATCTGAACGGAAACTTTCATTTGGGATGTTGTACGATGGGGTGGCAAAAAACGAAACTCAAAAAAATCGTACTTTAACGTTATACGTATCTCTTGCACTGCTTGCAGTTGATTAAACATCTAAAGACCGTATGGCTCAATACGATCGCGTTCAACATCAGGATGTGCCTCGGCGATCTCGGTAAAGGCTGGTTCAATATCAACGAGCGGAAGCACGAAATTTACCTCAACGCTAAGTTGATGCGTTTCATGGAGTTGATTAAGCATCTGATGCAGGTAAATAGCTACCATCGACAAAACAACAAAATTTTGTTTTTATGTAACCGTTTATAATTTTTGAAGAATGCAAAAATAAAGAAATTTTAAAGAACTTTTATTTAAATAATTAACCCGCTACTACCAAGAATTTCCTTTATCAAAACAACTACACAACGGCTAGGAAGAATCATCACCAATTTTTATATAAATATTTTCACCGTTCCTACAGTACGCACTGCGATTATTGGTAAAGCACTCTGCGATAACGTACACGCAACTCATAGAATCGCCTTGTCAATGTTGTCTCGAGTGCGACGAGGATTTTGTATGGGGCTACGATTTGATTTACTCATCCTTTAGATCAACTGTGCCCACAATCTTTGCTTTACAACTGCAAATGAACGACGAGGGTTCGTACTATTCTACGGATCCGGATCAATTTCCTGTAAGTATCGATAACTAGTTGCGATAGTGTAATTCCAGGATTAAACAGAAACTCATTTCGACTGATTTCGTCGTATTGATAGAAATTGCCTGTTTCCGTTGATTGCGTAAGTACCGGGACCGATAGGAAAAGCGGATGGTTTTGAAATTACAAGGCTACACTAATACAAATTTTTATTCTGAGACATGTTAAAGTAACAATAAGTAACGACCATCTCTTCTTATACATTACTACAACCCTGTTTTAGCATTATGTTATTTCTTAATTCCCCTATTTCATTGCGTATAGTTAATTTCAATTTTTGAATGGTGCAGAAAACATTTCTCGCGCCACTGTCATTGGCAAAAAAAATCAAATTACATTTTTTGGAAGTGCATTAAATTTCAACAAACTTTACGAAGAATTTACCAGCTACATATATTTTCCCTTTTTTTATTTAACCTTCGCAGAAAACGTTACTGTCTATATTCGACAGCGCCGTGACGCTAACGCACACCATAAAGCAGGTTCATCCGTCGTTGCTGACCAATTTAAAGTTCCCAGCGGATCTTTGCCTTTCCTCCGTCGGGCTGTTGGAGGATTTCGTCTGCAATTTGCGAAACACTTTTATGACCGGCTACCGACAGGCTATAATACCCTTAAAAGCCTACGCGAAGGAGTATAATATGCATTTGGAGCTGTTTAAGATGGACGTTAACTCGTATGTTGAGTAAGTAGACGCCAACACATGCCTTAGTTGAAAGGTTTCTCTAAGGAGAAAATCCGGTTTTTCCCTTTATTACCGAGCAAAAACCAAGGCATCGGTACATTTCACATCACACAAAATGTTTAATTTAATCCCTATAGTTGTTTCGGAAATTCGTTGTTTTTCGTTGTTGGTAGGAGTTGCCTACATCTACAATGCTTTCCATTTTACTTTGTATCTAATTTTTGTTATTTCTATGGAAGATGTCGTTTATTCTTATTACCCTTATCGACCTTATTTGCTGCTTATTTCCATTAAAAAATCCCGTTACCCCTAATGTTATTCTTTACGCATTTTGTCGTAAGTAGAACTTACCTCTTTTTTTTCAAACAAATCCTTTTTGTCTTAAAGTATGTTTGTAGGTCCTATTCCAAGCGACGAAAATCTTCTAAAATAGGATTGAGTGATAGAGGACGAAGGTCTTCCGAAAGTTTTCTGGTAGTAAATTGGATTATAGCGATCTCAATCCATCGCCACAAACTATAAAAGTTAGCGTAAACTTTTTATGCATAAGTAAGGTCAGACGAAATTTTAATCTTTTAAATTGGGTCTTCGGAACTTTATGGATGAAACGGCGTGTTATTTTCCAGCTGGTAGTTTTTAATCTGGGATCTGCACGTATCTCTTTGTAGACTTAGTTTCATCTACGGGATGTAATTGCGTTCAGATATAAATTGAACGATGAGGATTTGAAGTCGTTATAGAACTTGTTCGCGACACTATTTCATATTATTATTATATATTCGCCAATATTCTTTTGTACTTTATCAAATTTTCGCTAATTTATTTAGATTTTCTGTCTTTCTGAAGACAGATTTTCTGCAAACTTATTAATGTAGCACATCTAGAAAATTACGCTTCGAGGTATTATTTTCTGGCATTGTCAAAATGCAAAAGGTGACCGATCTCTGAAACTCTGTTCCGGATTGATTAATTAAACTTGTGTGGTGCGGAGTGCGCCGAAAGTTTGAGTTGAAAGCAAAGGCCAAATATAAACAATTCGGCCTTTGCTTTGGTGCTTCATAACCTGTTAGTTGATAGAATTTCGTAATGCTAAATAAAGTACCGGCAGCTTAAGAGAATTCTTAATCGTTTAGTGTTGGCACTACTGAGGTACGGTGTTTATTTTAAACGAGTCACACCCTAATCGTTTCTTTTGCAAAATGTTATTGTAGCTACTTTAAAGATAATCAGAACTCCGCACCCGAAATCAAAGAAGAGGTCTCCTTCCAATACAAGATGAAATGGAATCTGGAGATGACTCTGCCGACTAGCGTCGTTATCGGTCCCTTTCTTATATACACGAGCAATTTGCGTGAATTTCTGGTCAATAAGCGGCAGGAGATCTGCACCAAGCTGTTAAACCAGTTCGCTAAACGGATGAAGGACGTTATTGAAAATGTGAGTATGCTCAGAATAGGAGGAGAGCCTTTCGTAATTTAGGTCTTTCCTGTTGCATTTTAAGTGTTGTAATTGCCAAATACTAGTTTTAACCAATTTTAAGGACTTCGGTAGGAAATACCTCATTCAAGATTGGAAATTTGTTGCTAGTTTTAATTTTAAATTTTTGTTTCCTTCATTGAAGCTTACCTATATTACATGCTTGGATTAAATGGGATATAAAGAGTCGTAATTGTAGTAAAATAAGTTGGTTTTTTATGTCAATAGTTGCTAGAAGAATATAAGGCCATTGTGATGAAATTAAACGAAAAACCAAATTCCATCGAACACATCTACGATATCAGAGATTGGATGGAGACCATTCCTATGACGGTGAAAGCCCTAGAAGAGCAGGCGAAAAGATTTTTATTGGTAGGTATTAACACAAGTATATTGCTCTTACGCAAGAGTTATTTATGTTAACCGACTTTAAAGCCAAAAGGCATACAACAAAGGTTTTCAAAAAATGATGGACACCAGCACACTTGAGGGTAGATAAATGTAGTCGAGTAAAATTAGCACTTCGACTTTAAAAATTTTCAAATTCGACGATGCTAGTACTACAAACAGACCACACTGTAAGCAGACAAGTACTAAAATGCATTTTCCAGAAGCCTTACTTGGCGTGAGCAATTATCTCGCAACGTTCATTAACAGATGCTCGTCTTCAAGGCGCAACAATCCGGTCCTTTTACGTGAGATACCCAACGCTTGCGGCTTCATCCTGCTGCATGTTAGCGGGCTTTCATTTGCGAGCTTGTCGGTTAATTAAGTCACGTACTTTCCGGTCTTTTTAGCTCCTTTCCGTCGTTTAGTTCGGGGTAAACAACGTACCACACAAGTCGGAGAAACCAATCGGGCAGATTAGGAATGAAATACGTCTGCTGGAAATGTTATCGATGTCGTTTTGGAGTACGGTTCTCTATTAGATGCACGCTATTTCTTAAGTCATTCCTCGTCAGCGACAAATTAGCGCCTGTTTCATACGTTATCTGGGTCTTTCTTCTGAAGAAACTCCTTACGAAGCGGTCGCAATGTGGAGTTAATATCTATCACTATTAATACACGATCCCAACCTGGGATACGTGGAGTTATTATTGATTTCGTTGAGCTTCTCAAATGTACAAACAGCAACGCTTTTTGATGTTACAAATTGGTCTCATTGGCCAATAAATGTTAATATACCCAAACTTCACAGGAATATGAGATTCTGGATTACTTCTGGTACTCCTTGCCCGATGAAGATTTCGAAAACAAATGGGAGGTCATCGGATGGCCGCACAAGATCTCTCAACAAATCGATGCCGCCAACGAATACCTAAATGAAGAAACCGACAAATTTCAGAAGATACAATTTAACGATGAGATTTCGCTTACGGAAAAGATCGATCAAATGACAGTGCAGGTGACCAAAATGTCGGCTTACACGGACTTTGGCGCTGTGAGTATTTTTTATCTAGATTGCAAGTAGAGTATATATCATCCCTATTTAAATTTTCGTTGGTACTTTTCATCTTTCGTTCTGGTGTGGTGGTAAAAACGGAGGTAATTAGAAGAACATCTTGATTAAAACGTTGTTTCGCTTTGGTCTTAACTGTATTTGGCCTTTATGCGATTTACTTAATATTTTTGGATTTCCTTGACGAAGGCATACAATATCCCTAATTGCTTTTTTAAACTTTAACTCTATGCTTCCGTTCCGCTCCTTTTCGTGAATTCCTTTGTTACGGTCATTTCTTCCGATTACATTCTCTTCGATGAGGATGATGCGGGCATATAATTGGATTGAAACCTTTTTTCTTTAAGTTCTAAGGAGATACCTTCCCGAAATTGTCACTCAAATGCTTGTAATCAGGGATAGTTTTGTTTAGTCCGACATCTGTCAGATTTTAAAACTGATTTCATTCCCAACGATCCGTTCATGTAATTCTCAGATAAATCAGTTCAAGTTTGACCGTTTGTAAGGCTCTTGCCGGTCGAAAACGGTTTGGTGAGATTACGCTGTGAATTCCTCGCGGCAATCGAAAGGGAAGACGAGACATGGAACCGCTACGACTAACGCTTAAAGAGGATTACGTGCTTAAATTGTCAGGTAAGAAGAAGTTCAGGAGCAAATTCGGCCGATGAAATCGAACGTTGTTATTGTTTCCTCCGGAAGTTGTTGATGTTGCGTTGCCTAGGTTTCCCAATTTACGTGAATCGTGTGGAGGATTTGTTTTGGTGTAAAATATCGTATTTTGGCAATAACTAGTTACCTCTAATTGGATGTTTGCGAATTAACGTAGATTATTAGGGGCATAATTAAAGTTATCTGCTAATGACTAATTAGTTTCGATTCAAATTGAAAAATGAATGGAAATTTCTATTTTCTAAACATCTAATGTTCTTCTAATTGTTCTCTTAAACATATTTTGGGTGTCACATATTTATTAATAATTTATTACCATTTTAATGAATTTTAGGCACCGCAGCAATTCGATTCAATTTTTAACAATTTGATAATAGTTGAAGCTCTGGAACTTCAACTAAATACGTTATTTAATCAATACTGTTTCTATCAAATAACTTCTCTCAAATATTTTTTAGTCCCACGAAAACGCTATCGAAATCAAGAGACTCTGGAAGCATATGAAGGAGGCTCAGGAACAAGGACAACTCCTCAATCAACGCCAAAAGTTGTTCAACATGCCCGTCGTGCCTTTCGACAGCATAACCAAGCTAATTAAAGAATTTGAACCGTACAAGAATCTATGGACAACGGCTTCTGGTATATATATTTTTTTATATGTCAACGAGCTTGTTTCATTTAGAAGATAACCTATGCAGAGTGGTTACGTTGGCACGAGATTTGGGTGGACAACCCATTGGTGAATGTCGACAGCGACGCTATCGAGAGGAACGTTACCGAAATGTACAAGACCATCCTCAAGTCGGTGAGGATTTTCTCCGATATTCCCGGAGTGCAGGCGGTCGCTGCGGAGATCAAGGACGAGATCGACGAGTTCAAGCCGCACATACCTTTGATACAATCGCTTCGAAGTCCGGGAATGCGACAGAGGCATTGGGATCACTTCGAAGAAGAAACGGGTAAATTATTTTCCTTCGAGACTCTTAACAAATTTCGATTTATACGACCTATCAACCATGCAAACAGGCATTCACATCGTATGGACTCCAACGACGACCTTCACGGAATGTCTAGCTTTGGGAATCGAGCAGCATTTAGATTTGATCGTCAAGATCTCGGATACCGCCTCTAAGGAGTACGGAATCGAACATATACTGGACAAGATGCTTGCCGAATGGGAGAATAATTATTTGGAATTGACCCCGTATAAGAAGACCGGTATAGTGTTACTGAAAGACGTTTACAATCAATAAGTTTCTTCTACGTCTAGGCACTTACATCGTGAAAATTTCCGAAGACATACAACAGCTCTTGGACGATCATCTAGTCTTAACGCAGCAATTATCCTTCAGTCCGTTTAAGGCAGCTTTCGAGGAGCGAATTGATCAATGGGAAACTGACTTGAAGGTAATCGCGGAGGTATTCGAGGAATGGATTGATGTCCAGAGGTAAGTTAAAAAAGTAATACTAAAATAAATTATCTGCGCATATTTTAATGGTGTCGTGTAAGCGCAACGTAATTTATCTATCTTAACCTAGCAATTTCTGAAATTGATTTGGAATCTAGACAATGGATGTATTTGGAACCAATATTCGCTAGCGAAGATATCAAAACGCAATTACCCGTCGAAAGCAAGAAGTATTCTTCGATGGAACGCGGTTGGAAAAGGATCATGAGGAACGCTTTCGAAACTCCAAAGGTAAATTGCCCGTGGAAAAGAATTAGTCACATGCCCGCCATTTTTAATCTGAAGACAATCAACCTTTTTGTAACGATTTCAATACTATCGAAAGCTATTAGAAACTAAATCAAAAATGGCTAATTTCATTCTCTCGTGCAACTGTTTGCAAAAGTCGTCTTAAAGAAGTTTCTAACGAATGCTGTTATTGCTCTATTAACCTACACTAAACGCAGAAGTGCAAGTTCTTTGGTGTCATGTTTGGGAACCGATGAGGCCATTAAGTCTGACCTCTTCATTCAATCTTTCTGTCGGGAAACGTGTGATTCAAATAATCCTGACAATTTTTCTGTAGATAATAGAATACTGTCCGGATAAGAAGCTTTTGGAGAGCTTAAAGGACGCCAATCACATGCTAGAAATCGTGCAGAAAGGTCTAGCCGAATACTTGGAGATGAAAAGAAGCGTATTTCCGCGTCTGTTCTTCCTCAGCGACGACGAACTCCTTGAAATACTATCTCAGGCGAGGAACCCTCTGGCCGTGCAGCCGCACCTCAGAAAATGCTTCGAAAATATCGCAAAGGTATATAGTGATGCGGGGCGGTATTTATGTTATCCAAGTGTTAATTTCGCTTAAAAATATAATCTCGGGTGTTTTCTCACGAATCTTAATGAAAACAGAGGTATATTATCCATAACTTTCCTAATGTAAACTCTAACAAACGATCTACCGCCTACAGCTACTTCATATGCAAACAACGAGATGTGGATTAGATTGAATTATGAGGGGGAAATTTATCGGATAAATTCCTTTTTTTAATGCTGCATTAATATTGTTATAATATTCCAGCTGGAGTTTGAAGAAGATTTGCACATAACGCATATGTACTCTGCTGAAAATGAATGCGTCGCATTAAGACCTACGTTGTACCCGAAGGGAAATGTCGAGTGTTGGCTGTTGGTTGTCGAGGAATCTATGAAAAGTACAAGTAAGTTAAAAAGATGGTTTCAAAATGTAACCTTATTCAAAGAATAGGCCAAATTCTGCTACTCCCACCTACTGTGGATTCATTTCCGGCTTTAGTTTCAATGTTCTTTTACTCTTGAAAATAGTTAGGACCACCTTTGGAGATTCGCTTGCGGACCTTGCTAAAAAACAAAGAGCAGAATGGGTGCTTCTTTGGCCAGGACAAATAGTCATTGCAGGCAGTCAAACCTATTGGACATCTGGAGTTGAGAATGGCATTATGACGAATACTTTGCCTGCCTTTTTCAATGTTATGCTCAAGAACGTAAGTGTATCCATTTTTTTTTTTCTGAGAGACAATTTCAAGGTTTTTAACTGCTGCTATAAGGTTAAACCAGAACGTGTTTCCAAGGTCAACACGATTACGATTGGGCGTTCCTTTTAAAGCGAATCTATAAACGGAACAATTCTGTTTGCTAATCGAAGGTTAAATACAATGATCTTTAGTATTAATTGAATTTTCAAGGACTGTATTTAACATCGACTCGGGCTCGGAACATTTAACTCTTTGTTTGCCGGGTACAAATTGCTTTTGTCGAAATTATTTTCGCAGGGTCAATTACAAATAGCTTCGAAAATCGTCGGAAAATGTAAATTTTAATAAACCCAACCTGGAATATACACGTAAAAGGCACCCACTGTAAATATTTTGCTTTCCAGTTGGACGCCTTGCGAAGCCTCGTCAAGGGAAGCCTGACGTTCGTGCAGAGGGAAGTGCTATCGGCTCTAATTGTGATCGAGGTACACTCGAGGGACGTAACGCAAACGTTGTTGGATAATTTCATTTCCAATGTCAACGACTTCGACTGGATCAGCCAGCTGAGGTAAGTTAGCCGGAGAGCCCTCGAAAGTATTACTTTCGGCGTTTTCAATGGAGTCTCGATCGAGTTCCAGAAGTTTAATCGTCGTTTTCTGATTGAAGTTGAATATCATCGGTAAACACATTAGACTTACGCTTGGGAAATATTATATTATAATATAATAAGGAGTTTTCGAGGGATTATAAGGCCGTTGGCAAAATTCGCATTCCATGAATTTGATTTAAAAGGAGCGACTTATTTATCATTAATATAACGGTTTTTTTTGCATAGATTATTTATTTATATAGAATTGTTCTAGAATACAACTCTCAAACGTAATTTGAATGTGGTAACTTTTCAAAGAAGACAATAAATTAATTAGATCTGCATATATGTAAAAATAACAACCAGAAAAACAATCAAATTAATATACTGCTGAGCTCTAAATCATTTTTTTTTTCAAGTATGAGGTAAAGCATAATCTTATCTAAAAATTCCATTACGAGTAGTAGCCTTGTATACCATAACCTTTTACGAGCTTGTTCATTTGGTTGTATGGCTAAGTAAATATACATTAGCGAAAAAAAAATTGTTACCAAAAATAGAACACGCGACGTATTCCGTCATGTTTACTTTCCGAACGAAACTAAGTAGCCAAAAGTGGAAGGGCACCGTTGATTTACGTATTTTTCATTCAGAGTTGTTTTTTCTCCATTTTTTTTTTATAACGAAAACAGGAATATACGCTTACTTTGATTTATGAAAATGATTTTTTTCGCTGTTCTAGGTCAATATTTTTTTTTCCCGTTTAGTATATTTCATTTAAATAGTCAAAGAACGTCGAAATGTTTGTAACCTCAAGATTATCTGACCATATTCTAGCAGAATTTGTAAATTTATTTGGCAATTTCCGTTTCCAGATACTATTGGATCAAAGACGAGCTCAAGGTTCGAGCGGTCAATGCAGAGTTCCCCTACGGTTACGAATACTTAGGTAATAGCGGTAGACTTGTCATCACCCCATTGACCGATAGATGCTACCTTACGTTGACCGGTGCTTTGCACTTGAAATTTGGTGGAGCACCAGCCGGTCCTGCCGGCACCGGGAAGACAGAAACTACTAAAGATCTGGCTAAGGCTTTCGCAAGACAGTGCGTCGTGTTCAATTGTTCTGATCAGCTGGATTTCATGGCTATGGGGAAGTTCTTTAAAGGTTTAGCCAGGTAAATTGCAAAATATAAAACTCTCCCCGCTGGATAAGGGGATACTTGATGAAAGTTGCTTTAAAATAATTTTATACTTTTAACCAAAATTGAGTTTCCTGTATGTTTATACAGCTCCGGTGCTTGGGCATGCTTCGACGAATTTAACAGGATCGACATAGAGGTGCTCTCCGTAGTAGCTCAGCAAATTATGACCATCCAAAAGGCTCAGCAAGCTCGATTAGACAGGTAAAATCTTCTAAGGCTTTGTTCAAACATGTTCACTTTTCTTCACAGTTATTTTGGTTCGATCCAGATCCCTAAACTTAAACTATGTTTGTAGATTCTTCTTTGAAGGTGTAGAAATCGTCCTGAAAGAATCATGCGCCGTCTTTATCACCATGAACCCTGGCTATGCCGGTCGTACCGAGCTTCCCGATAACTTAAAAGCACTATTTCGTCCGGTAGCGATGATGGTGCCAAACTATTCCCTCATAGCCGAGATCTCCTTGTTCTCGTTCGGATTCAGTGGTGCCAAACAGTTGGCCAACAAAATAACGACCACCTTTAAGCTGAGTTCGGAACAGCTAAGTTCGCAGGATCATTACGATTTTGGCATGCGCGCTGTCAAAACGGTAATCGCGGTGGCGGGCAATTTGAAACGGGAGAAGCCGCAGATGAACGAGAACCAGATCATATTGAGATCGCTGAGAGACGTGAACGTGCCAAAGTTCTTGAAGGACGATTTGAAGCTGTTTAACGGTAAATTTCGATAGGGTATTGATAGATTAATGTCATCGTTATTTATCGTGCAATTAGGTATTGTCTCTGATCTGTTTCCAAGGATGGTTGAGGAGGTGGTCGATTATGGATCGTTGGAGAAATCAATTCGCGCATGTACTATAAAGAAGGGCCTTGAGGATGTGGACGGTAAGTAGAAAAATGTTCAAAATTGATTTGTTTATACCTTTTACAAGAGAAACTTATTCATCTGATACTTTTTGCCAGAGACTTTAAAATTCATGCGATGATAATCGAATGGGTAGCTGATTAAATTTAAATTTATGTTCGAGAAGTGGAATATTTTTCAAAAGCGAAACTTTAAAAAAGTTAGCGCCATATCCAATGAAAAAACGTGTTTAACGCTGAAACCTCCCCTCAAGAAATTCCACCATTCTTATCGTTATGGCGTCCTTAAACTCCATTTTCGTGTTGTTCGCTTTCTCATTCTTCGTACAATAGAAATCGTTTGCGATGACGTCAATTCCATGTTCGCAATCCATCATAACGTTCAGAAAAAATGTATCCTCCGTCTTTTTCTCCTATTCACAGAATTCGTGCGGAAAGTGATTCAGCTGTACGAGACGACGGTGGTAAGGCACGGACTCATGTTGGTCGGCCCCACCGGCTCCGGCAAGACGAGGGTAAGTACCTAGATCTTAGGAATTTATAGCGATAGGGAAAAGAATTTATGCTTACTTATTGGTGCGGCTACAAACATCGCTAACGAGACTTCGGGATGCATTTTGGCGCGAATAAACTTGACTAATTGTAAGTTACTGGCGTAAAGCACACGCTAGATGATCTGAGCTTTAAAAAGCAAACAACGGCGCAGAAGGCGCTCGCTCGTTGCGGAGGGATGTATGTGATGCATAATTGCGTTGAAGTGGTTTGCCTTGTCCAAACGAAGTTACGCTTTCTAGCGTTTTGATATTCTCGTCGAGTTGCCAGTTCTAATGGTAAGCGAAATGCGAAGTAACGAAGTCGAAACAAGAAAAATGAACTACTTTGGTCTTGCTCCTTTTTTACCTTTTACGTTGTTCAAAAGCGGCGTGCTAATCAAGATTGCGGCAGTTTTTAAGCTTCGCTTTAAGAACAGCTCTTTCTTTCCATTTTTTATAATTAAGCAAATGAGACTGAAAATGTCATTAAAAGGGTTTTTTTAACTCCCCTCCGGTTGAATGAGAGAAATTGAAAAATCCGTGGTTTCTTTGTCCGTTGGCTTTATGGAAAAAATAAGAGGGATAAAAAAGGGTCATCAGGAGTAGAGATAAGAACAATTTACCGCATTCCATAGATCCATTTAGCGATTCAGAGCTCAATGTTATACATACGAGGATAGTATGAAAATGTTTCTAGCCTCAACATGAAGATCTCTCCCCCTAGAGCTAGAGAAATCAATGGAATGTTGTAACGGGACCCTCAATTTTAAACATTGTTTGAATTAATATTTATTTATTTTCATATTCTGCTTTTCATTTCACCTCTGTCCATTGAATGAATTTTTTTTAATATTTTTTCCACTGACTACTCCAGTGACGCCTTTTTACACTACACCGAGTAAAACGTGCAGCTCGAGCGAACAAACCTTAAGTATCGGCGATTTACTATAAAGATTTTTTTTTTTATCTCTTGGAGGAAGATGTAATTGGCGTTTCTTCGTGGCCAGAAGAGCCACGAGTGAAGAATTGAGAATTGTAGACCCTTCTAACTAATACTTCATTGTACTCGGCTGTCAGGAATCTTTTATTCTAAATGACCCATATTCTGCTTTTAATTATTACGTACTCAGCTCTTACATCAAAGCATTGATCTGTAAATTATGTACGTAGAATGTCATAAAGTACCTAGCTGGCTCGACATTTTTTTTTATTACACTCTCATATTTCGCGTTTTTACGATGCGATGTAGTGCAACGAAGCAATAAAACCTTTAACCGGATTTGTCCGGATCTAGTATCCTGACTATGCAATGAACGTCCCACAGGCAAGACGTTAACGATATCGAACACCTACGTATGTACGTCCACGTCTCTGTTTGCCTTCCATGTGCTTTCGAATTATAACCACTCGTGCCCTCAAGATGGGCAACGAATCATCTATGCTAGCCACGTGTTCTTGGATCCTTACAACTAGTGTATCGAAATTGGAATCCAAACCGAATCCGCTAAGCGATCGTTGCTAATAAAACGTTCAGTTAACTACCGAGAAGCGTGATAATTGTAAAGATCGTCAACATGGGGGTGGCGATGAAGTCAAATATTAGTTTCTGCAGCGCTACTAACAGTTAAAGCAATCGTGAGGTAAGCAATTTACCGCACGCGTGGGTACGCTGACTTACGAGGTTTACGCTGATTGGATTCTAAAAGATAAAGTAGGCTATAATAACGTGATTCAAAGATGAAACGGCCGCAGCAATGGACGAATACTAATTAATGAAGCCGTGGATGAAGAAAATTACAGAATTTATTATTTTCCTCACGAAACTTATTGTATCACGTATCATATAAAGGTATCTATCCCCCAAAAAGTCACTGTTAGGGAGTGGATCAATTTTATTTTTTTTCTTATAAAATAGTGACAATTACTGTTACGCCGTCTGCAAATAAAGTTGGATGTCCATAGCCAAAACGTCCCGGGGGCTCATTTATTGTTAACAAAAATAATAAAGCTTCCAGCACTGATCGTTCGGCAACTTCTAAATTACGTTTGCTTCCGTGTTAGATTGGAAACTCTTCAGACTATCCTCGTATATATTTGATTTATCTTGATTAATACTTAGGACTACGACGCTCGAAACAAATTTTCTTTGTTTCGAGTTATTACAGTCGGTAAACCAACTTTGCTTCGAAGAAATCTGTAAATTCCCTAATAACGTTTCTTGCTCCCTAAATCGCTTGAACGCGCTAACTTTCTCGCAAGCTCTTCCAGGTACCTTTTAACTCCCTTCTTTTTTGCAGTTCTCAGTTAACGAGACGAAAACCGTATTCATAAATTATCATTATATGCGCGCTGAATAGGAACAAAATGTAAACGATCAATCAAAAGATCTTAGGCAAGAAACTTTCCTCTACGTATTTCGCTCGGGGCTGGAAAGGAACGTAATATGAATAAAATATTTGGTTTTGGTGGTAGGTTTTTTTTTTTTGTAATTTCGGATTTGAAATAGCGAAGTATTTTAATTTGGCCTGGTGTACACAACACTTGTACATCTGTCATCCAAGTTTATTTTTAAAATTTCGAATTAATGACTTAATTTTATTTCTCATCTACGTATTCAAAACTTATCCTTCCAATAGATTTAGTAAACCATGTTGTTACCAAAACACTTCGCACACCTGATCCTCTTGACAACTTTGTTACAGGCCTTGTGACCTTTCCAAAAGTTTGTACTTGTCTCGCTAATCTAGGTCGACAGCACTCCAGGGTTTTACCTAAACCTACGATGTCACCCCGGTCTTATTATAAATGATAAAAGTTTAATTGTGTTTATTTTAAAATTTGAAATGGAATGCTTTGGAATATATGTTTTTTTAATGGCAAAAAACATAACTACAGCGGACGTATATAACTACTAGATGGCACCATTGGGATTTGGAATTTTCGGAAAATTTTATATTTGTTATTCTTGAAGTACATAGTTTGTTTACACGCAAAGGTTTCCGTTGGATGATTTTTCACGATTTGATTTGTTGCTACCCCATGGCCATGGATCAAGGGATAATTAATAAAAGAAAACACGCATTTATTACAGATCTTATCATTTATTATATTACAATATTCAAACAAGAAATCATTTGCTTATAAATGTGTACTTACATAAGTATATTACTATCTCTGTTTCTTATATACGATATATTTTGGGTAGGTATTACTTATGTAAAACAATGACCTAAAAATTGCCTCAGAGTTTTCGTTTTTTTTTTTTACAAACTCGTGCGTTCTTATTTTAACAATATCATACGTCTCACATATCGGTTCGTAGAGCGCACGTACGGTTTATTTTGTCTGCAAGAATTCCTGAGAAGGTTCGATTCCACCTACGCGTTCCTTGTAGCGATCGTAGACTCTGCAACAAATAAAAGCATGTGTTACGTGTACGGTCGACGTGTTAAAAACGTTAGATTTAATTCTAAAAGAGATGGAAGTTTTGGAAGGTAACTTAAGTTCCTGCGAAGGGATAATAACATTTTTCTTTTTTCAAGTTAAGTCTATTTGGTGCTAGTTTGGGGGTTTGAGTATTGCTGCATCTTCTAGATTTCCCTTTTAAATGTTCCAATTCTCTACAGAAGATCAGTGAAATGTATGGAGGAAGTCACCCACAATAGATGAGGCCGTAGTAAATAACCACTCAATTATTGCAGAAAACTCCTGCGAATTTTTATTTGGTATACTCATCAAGGAGGCAACAAAATTAATATTTT
This sequence comes from Oryctes borbonicus, assembly GCA_902654985.2. Lineage (NCBI taxonomy): Eukaryota > Metazoa > Arthropoda > Insecta > Coleoptera > Scarabaeidae > Oryctes > Oryctes borbonicus. The sequence continues at coordinate 1,447,049 of LR736899.1, read as the reverse complement.
AAAACTTAGTTTAAGTTTATTTCTCATTCATCCGTGATTTCGACGACATTTCAACCGTTTTAATCCACCGTGACATCCAGAAGATGCGAAAATTAACGACTTTAGCGACGGAACATAGAACGCCATGATACTAACATTAACGTTTATTATCATGACGTCCTTTATAATCCCCTTTCAAAAATGTCCTTGAGACGACGTCTTCATCCTGCTTGCCGGCGGCGAAACCGAATTCTATTCTGTCTACGTAGGGGGATTATTATTAGATTCTTTCTACCAGAGGCATTTTCAAATTTCTCTGCGACGACAAATTTTGGAGCGCCAATAAAGTAGAGAAACAACGTCTGATGCTGAGCTTGGTCATGAATACAAATAAGCTGCTCGATGCAAGAGGGCATTGAATTTATTCCCGTGTTTGGTTCTAGATATTCGCTAAAACAGACATCTGTCGCATTTCTAGGATTTCGTCAGACAATTACGACGGCAATAAGATTTCTTTTTATTATGTTTTTGTATTTTTTTTAGATTTCTTCAAGGAGGGTCTGCTTTGGCTACGTTGAGTGCAGTTTATCATTGGTGTTGCGTTAGGTGGAAAGTTTATGGTCAACTTTTTTTTTTTGTTCTTTGAAGAAAGGCTATAAAACGTTGTGACGATGCATATCGTAAGCAACCAATTCCATTAAGAAGTTCGCAAATTTTAGTTGTGTAACGAAAGGTTTCTTTTTTTTACTGTTTTTTTACTGTTGAACTTACCATTTGAATAGACACGGTTTTCTAGACAATTTCTTCAAGTTATTCCGTATCAGTTGCCACAGGCATCTTCTGAAAGTGACTCCGTACATAGCGTAAAGTGAAAAGTTGATGCTGTAGTTTGTGTAGAAGAGTATCATAGCGAACTGTTGAATGCAATAAATCGTAGCCGGCGTGTGCAAGCCCCAAATGGAATTGTAGAAGTAGATGTAGAGTCTTGCAGCGTAGCTGAAAATAAATTGCCTCTTATTAGGTTTTTTCTCTCTTACTAGTCATGTTCGTTGTACAATCAGGAAAAGAAAAAAACGCTTTACTTGACGCTACGTAAGAGAATTTGAAGTAATTCGAAAGGAAACTAGTAACTAAAAAATATTTCCTAAATTTACCTCGGAAGATTCAGCATAATAAATACTGTTGATACAAGTAGTAACATCTTCGAGATGCTCTGTTGTGTCTTTGCGGACATTAATCCTGGTACTTTCGTTTCTGAAACATTTAAGGTTTTCTTAATTTCTTCTTTGTCTTTTATTTCAAATAAAAAAGAGAAGTTCCGCAAAACTTACGAATGCATGGTAACTGTTCCACTGGATTGGAGGCTGGTTTATTACTAATTCGTGTTGGAATGGATTTGCGTGAGGTGGAATGTGGTCCTTGTTTTCTTCTGGTGCTTGTCTGTAGTTGCTGAAAATAGAAAAAAAATGTCAATGCTATCGAGCTTGAGCGTAGGCTATGTTGGGTTTTCCAACTTCCTGTTGATACAATTTCTCCTGATGGGCTTTTGCTTTTAAGAATAAAAGAACAGTTACAAGATGACCAAAGCTTTAGAAAGTCGCACTTTCGCTAAAATAATCATTGTTATAAAGAAACTTAACATTAAACAAAAATCACTCTATCTTTCGCTGACTTTAACGAATCGCCAGTTGATTTTAAGTTAATGCTACGTAGCTTTGCTCAGCAGATATCTGGGATTCTATTGAGTGAAGTCCGACAATCACAATTTACGTTATAACAAAATCATTGACTGTTGTATCTGTGTGAACGAGCTGAAAAATACATGGACGGATGGCTTTTATTATGATTAATCGGTTTCAATAGCAAAAGCCGCTTAGTATTCAGTGAAATATCGATTTCAGCATATAGGGAGGACGGTTGGGAAGGGAGCGAATTCGATATAAATAACAGGTTGATGGGTGAAGACTAAAAAGTTTATTTATCTGTTGTTGCTATCTGAATGAGGTCCAATCTCTATATTAAAGTAGAAGGTATTTGCTATAGGTAGAGTGGAAGTCACCCCTAGTAGCGAGGCAGAACGCTCCTTTTTTAAATGGCTTCAATGATGAAAAAATAGGTCCTACATTAATAATTCAAGCCAATAAAAAGCTGCAAAAGAAAAATGTGCGATATGAGAATTTGCATATTATTTTGTAACTTTTCAAGGACAGCACCTTCCCGGTCAATACTTGCTTCCCACCTTTGAAGTTGCCTAATTGATTTTATCTGTACAAAAAATGGAGGTCAAAGATACAAAAAAGATATGTTTATGTACTAATTTCAGAACCTTTCCCTTACATATTTATAAATGAGATTTTGTACAGATTCCAACAAACGTCGCTTCGCTTTTCCGAAAACACAACAGCTCGCGTTTTATATTCAGCTACCTCCTTCTTGCGGAACGCAATCTGCTTGTTCGTAATCTTCATCCATTTCTTGGCGAACAACGAATTGCGGTTCATGTGGACTTGCCAAGTCTTCAAATTTTAGCGCTACATCTGCTTCAAATGCAAAGGAAGCCTGCTTTTGGGCTCTTACAATGATATCCCCTAAAGCATCGGGTAACTCCTGTTCTTTACGAGTTATAGGTGTAACAGCGATATTTGCAACAAGAAATGTTGTATGTAACAAATTCAGAGCACTAGCAATGTTGATTCTCGCGACCTCAATAATTGCTGTTCAACAAGCGAATCGTGAAACGTAGTGGCCGTCAATAAACTCTGAACTGCAGCTCTTAATCTTCTCTTGCTCTATATATATGCACTCGGAAAGGAGATAAGGATTGTTGGCTGATATAAGATATCTGGATATGCTTATCTCTATAAATTCAGCGTGTGTCGATATCAAATTGAATGCGTTTAAAAATAAATAATGGAGTAACTTTTCAGTTGATATCTCAAGATTCTCTTTGTAGCCGCTGGTAATCCCCGTAATTTTCACCGCGGGTAATCAGCGAGCGAAATATTCGATGAATCAGGGCTAATTAAAGTGCTACCATCTATGAAAATCAGTGCACGCGTACTAGATAACTACTGCAATAGATCTATAGTACAGTCCTCTTGACGGTTTCTCAGAACACCAATTACATTAAATGTCATTTGATTTGCGTTCAAACGATCACGCTTCAAATCGAAACGTTACAGAAAGTAATTATTATTTCGCTAATTAAGCGGTTAGGGTTGAATTATTGCTTATTGCTTACGTATATTGCTTGTATAATGGTGGAGATGTTTGTTTTATCTCAAAGATAATAACGTAGATTGCAAATTAAATTTTGTTAGGTCAGTGTAGTGGGGTGGAAAACTTAATTGTTCATTCCAAATGAGAACTTGGATTTACATTAAAGTTTAAGAACACTACTACCGCAGACTAAGTAATTTATATATTGACGTACATAGTGGGTGAATACGTATAGCCCTGTGCATAATTAAGAAACCATTGCCTCCGTTTTTATATTGCCGGACCAGAGAGTTTTCAATTTTAATTTTTTTTATAACCTATTAAAGAATTAATTATTAATTAATTGAAGCGATGCATCCAAAAGCAAGGGACCTGTATTAAAAAATGAGTTTTTATTGTTGCTGTAATCCCTTTTTTTCGTGCCTAGTCCGGGAATATATAAACGACTTCTGGTATGTATGATTTTAAAGAGAAAAGGAATAACCGCCGAAAACATAAAACATGGTAGAGTATTAGTAGGAGGAAAAATTCCCGAAGAAATAAAAGATATTTGGACCCAGGAAGAAATGCCACAAACTCAGAGATAAGGCTTTAATCTTGCCTATATGCAAAAACTGACTGTGCCAAATTCATAATAATATTTCTCGTGAAAGTTAGGAATCTCTTATCGCTGCGATTCTTTTTTACCCGAGGGAGGTTTATTATTACATCTATCGTAAATTGGCAAAAAGAAAAATATTTTACTGTGAATAAATTTAAGAAAAGACCTGGGATCGATATTTGAAGCAACATGCTTAGTTTTTTTTTATTATTTATTTATTCGGAACTGTTTGAAATGTTTACATTTTGTTATCTATGTACGTATATAAATATACAAATACTATCTCGTAGAAACCACCAATTTACCGATCTCTTTGATGTTGTCGCTGTTTACAAATTTATCATACTCCGGAATGTCGATAACGATTCAATATATGCCCACATGAAGTGCGTATTGCGTAAACGAGATTGGGTCTAAATTTTCTAAAAGGAAGACGCATTATTTATTTAGTTCGCGGTTCATGTGGGGAGATTTCGCCGGCGTAAAGTTTTGCGATGCGTGGATCCATCTGTACCGTTGGCGCCATATAAACGTGAACGAATTTTGATTGTCGTTGAATTTGTTTCACTATCGCAAGTTAGACATGAGATAACGCACTACGGAAGCTGTATAAAAGTTCTGATAGTTTTCTTTCTTTTCTAACTATTTAATATTAATATTTAATGCCGGAGCCAACGCTTTTTAATCTTCTCGGTATTGGCATTGTTTATGATCTTGTGTCTCTGAGAGATGAAACAAACGAAATCACAACAATTACTACTGCTACAACTGGGAAAGTCCAACAGAGAAAAAAGCCAATAAAAGAAAATACTGTTAAAATTAGGAAGTAACCAATTACAGGTCAACGTCTTTAGATAAAACCAAACCAAAATCTAAACGGCACGAACCACACGTTGAAGACTTCATAACAGTTACTGAGGCTCAATTGCTACAAGCAAAATCTAAGGTGTCTGTAGAAGAGCCTGTACATGTCAGAAGGTTTATTACTACACTTTGCGAGGATGAAGAAGGAGATCGCAATCGAAAGAGCAGTTCATTACAAAGGAAAAACTTGACTCCTCCAAATTGACACCAGAAGAAACCAAATGTATCGTAACGGCAGGTGCAAAATGAACAAACAGCAATTAGTAACTTTGCTAGAAGCTTCAGAAATTACAGTTTGCACAAGTTCGGACGATTCGAAGCAATTTGTTTATCTTTTGGCGTATTGTGAAGATGAATCAGATTTAATTTGTCCAATCGACTTGTTATTTTGAATGAAACATGGGTCGATGTAGCGATGGCGCATAATGGGTTCCAGATTTTCCCAGAAGTTTAAAGTTACTCCACCTGCAGAAAGAAGCTTGATGCACCACCTCGAGCACGTTGTAACGGATTTGAACCTATTTTGCAATCCAGATCTGATTTGTGTTTGTTAATTATGTTTCTTTACTTTCGAGATACTCATAATACATTTTGTGCCTAAAACAAGTAAACGTTCTCTACTACAGTAACCTATTTGATTATTTTGTTTAACGTTATGTTTAGTTTATATTTCACGAGACACACGGCCTAGCGAAGTGAATTGTTTCGGTTTAATTAGCCAAAAATAACATTGGTGTTTGTTCTATTCAACGCATACCAAGGCTTTGTACTCCTTACTCCTAATTTAATCCGAATTATTCCAATAGAAGGATGAGTTGTTTGGCGAGGTTAGTAAAACTAGACGACCAAGCGACAAAAATTATGAGTTAGTGTAGGAAATTGATGCTTAACATTATTCTGTGATAATTTCTTTGATTTGGGCTTTGTTAAGGTGTGTCTATCAAATACTGGAAATTTCTGGAAATTATTTGAGAGATTTGGACAAGAGCATTGAATTTTAGGTTAAAATTTGCACCCCTTGAAAATTATGAATGTATTCTGAATACGGATACATCCAAATTTTAGCCTAAATTTTCCAGCTTCAAATTAGCAAACAATGAAGATACTCTAATAACCGTTAAGAAAAACTAGTTGTCGAATCTAAAGGAATGACACCTTTGAAAAGAAGGATATTATAGTACATTTCTTATTACACAAGTTTCTATGGTAACGTACCGTGTTGCAATGTTAAACTGGCTTCTATAAGATCTACGAAGTTCCCCAGAAATTTCAAATCAATCTGTTTGCAACTCGAGGTCCTGAATACAGTTTCTAGCTTTTGCTTTGTTAAAGTTTGTATACGCGTTTACGTGGCAGACCAGCTTGCGTAGCATATGACTTACAAAAACGAGCTGTTTGTTGATTCTCTAGTTTAAAACAAGCATTTAATCCGGTATAGGGCATCACACGACAATGAGTTTTGGACATTAAATATTCGAGTAAGTGAAGCTTTCCCGAAATACCACCCACACACAGAGTTATTCAACTTCTGCCTAACGTTGGAGATAGTTCAAAATGTCCGGATTCAAAATAAACCAAAGAGAAACGGAGAATTTTCGCAAAACAGGTGTGAAAAGATTTACTATCGAGGAAAGGCAAAATATTACGCATACTTTTTGCGGATTGGTAGATGCAAGATTTCGCGAATCGTTAAATGAGATGGTTACGGCGTAATGGATTGGTTTACGGCAGGTGTTGCTTTGGCGAACAAGTAAATATTCTTTACGAGTTTACATTGTTCGTACTATAATTAATAGTCGCTTTTTTTTTTGTTAACAGTTAATAAATAAACATAAGTAGTTTGTTTATCCGTCCGGCGTATTAATGACAAAAATATTCATTTGTTCTCGCTACCTCAATAAAATCCAACAAACGGAGAGCTGAACGTTTGATGTGTTTATTTGAGCTGCGTGATTCAATCTTGACACAGGTTTTGTTTAAGTTAGGATGATTATGTACAGCTTGGCACAACTAGCTGTGCAGGTGAGGGTGAGAGGGAGAGGGAGAGGGAGAGATTGTGGATGCATTGCTCAGCTGAGACAGTCAGAAGTGGAGCGGTACATGGTGCGCCAAATTGAATATCGTACAGTGAAAAAATTTGTCACCTTGAAAGGAAAGACATAGTCCGAAATTAAAGAGCAAATAGATACAGTTTATAAAGTCTCTCCATCATTGTATGCCACAGTTAAGCTTTGGTCGAATTTGTGTCGTTGGAGCAGAGAATCTCTGAAAGATGTACCATGAGAAGGAGGACTCGTTACCTTAGTAACACCAGAAAATATCGAATTGGTCGAGGAAGTCGTATTGAGTGATCGACACAGAAGGCTAAGAATATAGGGAATTCTCAAAGCTAGTATTTTGAAAATCACAAGTTGGGCCCCAAAATTGCTTCGCGCGATTTAGAAGAAACACCTTGTAGAATGTAGCCAAAAGTGTCTTGAGCTGTACGAAGCCGACAACACGGCCATTAAACACAAATAGTGACCCGAGGTTGAAATAATTGTTGTATACGGCGGATCTTTCGTCTAATAGAGTAACTTTGGAGAAGCGAACCCATTTCTAAGAAACTCAAGGTGATGGGTATAATTTTTTGGAATAGCGAGGGCATCTTATTAGTCGACTTTAATGAACGGAACATTACAATAAATGCAATGCATCAGGCCGATCTGCCATAATCGAGCAACGCCAAGAAAAAAAGACGAGGTGTTTGTCTCTTGCACGACAATACTCCTCCCTACACAACTAAAAATTCGAAAGTTACCATTCGCCAGTGCGCACTCGATCACTCACCGTAGCCTCGACCTTGCCTCGAGTGACTAGTGGAACTAAGAGGGAGAAAATTTAATACCGACGAGATCAACTGTCGTATTTTTACGGTAGTAATGGAGCGTTAGTTATACGATATTAAAATAACAGGGAATTATGTTATTAAATTATAAAATAACACACCTATGGAATAAATATTTACAGTTTGCCGATATTGATACATCAATAAAACAATATATTTTCGGTATTCGAAAATATCTGCACAGGAGTTGTACACATTCATAACTTTCAGATGACGCAACAGGAAGACGTATTAATTCGATAACAATAATCGCCAGAGAAAATCCTCTTTCGACACCTCGCATCTCCCTGGCGATTAATCGATTGATCAGGAAAAAAACAAAAATATTCGTACACGCCAATAATCGACCTGATAATTAAAACCAGTGGCTGGCTGAGTAGATTAAAACGTGATGTCTTCTTGGCACCGAAACTAGGCGTATGTAAATACATAAATCATTAGAGCAAAGTTTATGTAATGGAAAAAACAATAGGCACTCTAATAATGTCTATTTCCGTAACGCTCTGTCAAAATATTTATAATTTACTCTCGAGAAAGGTGAATAATTTGATGATGTACTACGTCTCAGCGTTGTCTTAGTTTATTATATATAAAAGAATACGCCGATCCCATTCAGCATCGGAAATAATGCGCGCATTCGATGAAATTTAGTTTTTCGATGCTGAAACTTTCGGCTGCGAGCTGATCGTGAAGAACATTTTAGTTTGATTGAATTAATTATTGAAACCCGCCGCTAAAACAAACTAAATAGGCTATTTTAATAATCTGAAAGTTGTTAATCGCCATGAAGCACCATCAGAAAGGATTTTACAACTGGTTTGCACAATTTCGTCGTGATCATGCTTCCGTCGGTGACGAATTTCGCGAAGGTCCACCAAAATCGCTTGTTGTCCCAAAGAAACATCGAATCGACATGTGACTTACGGTGAGATACGCATAATTTGATTCAAGCACAAAAGAGAATCGTGTCCATTAGTGCCAGGAGATATTCAATGTTTTGGAAATACGTTCAATGTGGGAAACATGCTTTCGAGAGTTGGTCCGAACGGATGGAAAAATGTACAAAAATATAGAATTGGTTGGCTGAACGCACGCCTGCAAGGAGCCAGCTTCAACTTTTCACAAAATAAAATTCAGAATTAGTCGGAAGCAACACATCTTGTTACGATTTAATTAAAATTCCTCCGATAAAAATATAAAATCCGAAATTCGATATTCATTTTTACTATTTTGTTTACAATCGTTAATTCTCGTGTCGAATTCGAACCGCGGGCACGTTTTTGCAGAAATCTATAATAGAATTTATGTGACGTAAAACAAATAAAGGGTGAAACTGATAAAATAAAATCGGACTAAAATAATTTCGCTGTGTAGCAACGGAGTACGGGGTGTTACCATTTGTAGTTGACAAGATTATGGATAGCTAGGTTTGAAATGCGCATTAGACGTTTCTTTCTGGCAAAGAAATATATTTCTTTAAAAGAATTTATTTCACAGAAAGAAAGTTTATTTGAATGAAATGTAGTGACGATATGATACGATCCCGCCAATATCACGAGTAGCTTCTCATGAGCAACAAACAAGAACATTTTTCTTCGGCACCATCAACTGTTACTGCTCTGCACCAGCTTTTCAGATCTGTTTAAACGTTTCTCATGAATAAGCCAGCTATGAAAAGAGACAACGGATCGTAATTTGTTTCTTTTGGAATACTTTCTGTTGTCAAAATCATGCCTATCGTATTTTTTTGTTATTTCCATGGCACTCCATGTCAAAAATTTCAAATGGGATTCCACTCTGTATTCTGGCGTGTTTACATTTTTTACATTTACAAATCATTTTATGAAAAAATGATCTTTTGTCTTCTTTTTTATCAGAAAACAATTGATTGCTTCTCAAAATATAAAGATACCAATGGAAACTTGATTACATGCAAGCCATTGAGATTAACTTCGAACATCTAACAACGTATACGAAAATGATCCATGAACTAAAATGAAAATTAAAATTTGATATGGGATTACACCCTCTGAAGAAATGAAGAGTAACGTGTTTCTGAATTTTCTTGAAGATACAACATAAAGGATACAATTGAAAATGATTTTACAAAATGAGTATTGATTCGATGCGACAGTGGAAGATAAATCGAATTCAAAGAGATCTCGAAACTCATTTTTATGATATTCATTCGGACAAACAGTGAGCGGAAGCGTCAGTTTATGCAGACCAGTATTCGACAGCAGATTTAATTACATCGTCCGAGACCGCGTAAAGACAATTGAACAAATTTAATCCTTCGGTAACCTCGCTGATCGATAATAAAGCGCGTATTTACGATACTTACTTGTTTGAACTGCACGGAACGGGTTAGCTTTGACTGCTGACGTATTTGTCGATCAAATGGATAACGACTTGATTTCCATTTCCATTAGACGTGCTTTAATATGTACAAGGCGCTAGCGAGTCACCCTGTGAGATGAAGACATAGATATGCGCTGATTGTTTACTTATCTTCGATCTTCAAAGACAATTCGTACATTGTTGTGTGGTATGTGGTGGCTGACGTTTCTTTTGGAAAATAATGCAGTGGCAGTGAAATAGGGGAAAAAGACACAGTGTTATAGATTATTAAAAAGAAAAGGTGTTGCGAGGGTAGTCCGAAAAGTCTCAGCATGAAGATGGCGTTACTCTTCAGAAAAATATTCTGATGGTACAATTGCGCATGCATTGATAGATTTCAGCCACAGTTCTTGGTTAACCGTCGCACAGTGGACTATTTTATCTATCCATCTAGCTGACCAAAATTATAGTGTCAATCGATTATCTTGAAAAAGGAAAAAGAATAACGGGGGGACCCTGCACATCATTACTTGCCAAGCTGAAGGCGGAAATTGCAGGAAAACGGCTACATCGAAGAAAAGGAAAGTTCCATAAAGACAACGCACCTTCTCACGGTTCAGTGGCCGCCATGGCAAGAATTCACGAATTGGTAGGCCACCCACCCTGTTCACCAGATCTTGTTCCCATCAGCTTTTTATGTTTTCTAGGCTCAAAGTATCGTTCAAAGAGCAAAGATTTTCATGGAATGAGTTCATTCGTAAACGCCTATTTTGCAAAACCAGATGCCAAGTACAATTTGGTTGAGAAATGTTAAGAAATAACAGTGAATTTACAAAGAAAGATGCTTGCTTCTGTGCTAGCCTGGAAGTTTTTCAGGCCACCCTCGTATTACGGCAGTTAAAGTCTTTGTAATTTTTTTAGAATCGAGATCACAAATTTACTCGCAAAAGCCATGTCTTATATAGAAAATTGAAAATTATCAGGAATTTCCCATCGATATATGAAGGATACAACTTCTTACAAGATTATGTAATCTTCTAGATAAGACTATACAGCAATACATCAAAAATCGTCAATTCGCTACCCTTTCACTACATAATCTAATCAATCTATTTCAGCTAATCATCTTTATTCACTTTCTTTCGTCATCCGTGCTTCATTTACACCAATAAGGCCGAATTAAAACCGATCGACTTCACTTGGAGCCTGTTTATCCTTTCATCACATCAGATGCCATTCATCTTCCTCTAATGTTAAGATGTCTCGCGTAGATATCTCTATACATTACATATATAGATAAAACCGAAAGCGGATTTTCTCAATGTTTATTTTGACGGAGCTACACGCATTCGAGCAGCAGAAGTTATATCGGAAAAAAATTGACAGGCTCATCATTAATCTAATGAATACGAGATGAAATTGACAATTTCTGTGCAAAGATTCGGAAATAATCAACGTTGTCGAGACAACTTTTTATTTGAAATATGGAGAAAATAATGAAGTGGTATTATATTGTGAAAGGAACATGTGAGTACGCGGAGCGAAGCGAAGCGTTTTGCATTAATAAGTTTGAGATTAAGGAACGGATTCATTTGCAGTTGCCATATCGGGGGCGTAGATAAGGTGTCTGCAGACCCCACAATGTGGGAGGAGCTCAAAAGACGAATATATGTTTATATTTTGTGGTGCAGGCAAAAACCTTTTTGTTTCGTAATTTCCCAAATTTTTACGTGCATAGATGGTAAAAGTGAATGTTTATAAATATGTTAGAGTAGAAATCGATTTTAAGTCTGGGTATCGCATAAACCGACAATTGTAGAATATACTGCTTACGTTAGTCAATAAAAAGAATGTTTCTCAATGATAACGCGTGACCCTCCGTTATAGAAATAATACTGCGGTTCAACTATTTGGTCCAAGCTTGATAACAGGAATTATATTTTCTCTCACTACAAAGGCAAAGACCGTTTCAAAAGATACAGATTTTTTATCATACTTGTTCGGCGTTGACGAAAACGTTTTAATTTTATTTGTGTTACCTTCATTAATAACATTTATATGAATTGCAATTTTCATTAATGTCCTTTAATTATTTGCACAAAAGAAAACGCTAAGCCTCCAGTGATAGTGTTTCTTATAAATAATTTTCTTCTACAGCACCTCACGGTTTTAGAAACCGAGCTTCGACAATATGACAAGTTATCTGTTTTTAGCAGGCACGTTCGTAATTAAAATGCCACATCCTGAGACTGACATTATTCCTTGTCCTTTTCATTCGCATGCATCTAAAACGTGCATGAAAATGCAAGCTGAGAGGTTTCATTTAATTAAAGGAAAGAGAACGATTCTCATGGCCTCTAGAGGATAGAATAGCTGTTACGAGGATCGTAGAAAGAAAGAGGACTAAAGAACTAAAAGCTAATACAGAGTGACACGCGAGAGCCGGAATGTTTATATTAGTAAGCATACGACAGCTCAAACAATGCAATTTAAGAAAATTCTTGAGTTCGAAAAATGATATCTGTAAGATTTCTGAAGGTTCTTGAAGAATAGTGGTTGAGTATGCGGGGCCTGTCCAAGGATTGTAATGTATGGGCAATTTTTTGTCGTCATTAAAAATATGATAATTGCGCCTTCAACTTTCCGCATTATAACTATACGCGACAAAAACAAAACAGCGGGAATTTTTTTTTTATTATTATTTATGGTTCATTGTAATGAAGTTCCAACAACGGAGAAATTGATGGTCCTTTGAGAAGATAAACACACATTGATAAATTATGCAAAGGGGCGTCTCGTAGGTTCTTTATTATATCTATAAACATGTTAGAAATATCGTTTACTCATATCATATTAGAAGCTATTAGTATTCTTCTTATTGAGTTATTTTGAGTTATTTTTATCGCACAAAATAGAATTATAACAAACTCCCGTCTAATCAATCTTGTAGATTGACCTTTGAAGCAATCAAACTGCTTACATACAATTCCCGCTATTTATATGCACGAATTATTTTTTGCCTTGAAAAATCGAAGTTTCCGAAGAAAACTGCTTGTCGTTTGCTTGCGCAACTCGAATCGAAGTAAGATTAATTATTACTATCTCAAACATCGTTATTTAACTTCAGCATGCTTACATAAATTCTTTAAGGAAGGAATGGTAATTTATTTATACTTGATGTACTGCATATGTTCTAATAACAATCTTTGTTTCACTTGTGTTAGCTAGTTTTAACTAATTTGATCTTCCAGAAGCTAAAATGGTTTCGTCAAACTGTTGTCACTACAAAAAAACAAGGTTAAAATCAGTTAACAGTTTTCTTTAACTTAGCAATTTAACATTACAACATTATTAATTTGCTTTATTTTTTTTTTTCTGTAACTAAGACTAATGATAACCAATATTTCGACAATTCGATGAGATGTAAGGCTTGCTCCAACAGAAATCACAATTAGCGAGCAGGGCAACATTTTGTCATCATCATTGTAATTGCCATTACCATAATCTACAGAGTTTCACGTTTTTCAAAAAGTCTAAGATTATTTCCAGCAATCTATTCTGAAATTACCTTGCTAGAGTCCTTCGAATCGATACTCTTCTCCGAACTAAGGTACTCGTCGGCAGCGCTGTTCCTCATCTTCCTACTGAAGTTGAACAAGTTCCTGGCAATCATCACGTTCATCACGACGATGAGTACGAACGGTACAATTAACGTGAACACGCAGTCGATCGTGTTGATCACCTGCATGGCGGATAGCTGCTCGGGGATCATGCTGCACGTGTCTTCGTTGATCTCATTCTTTCTGACGCCGGCCGTCCAGAAGACGTAGCACTGCGATGCAATCGCGATAGCTGATAGAACGCAGACCGTGGCTTTCGATCTTGAAACTGTGCAGATCGACGGTCTCTGCAGAGGATACTGGACGGCTACGAAACGTTCGACAGTGAAAGCCACAATTAACCAAACGCTTAGGATGCTAGCGACCGAACTGACATAGACTAAGAGCTGACACCATCCTTCCTTGTTGAAGATCTCGAAGATGCCATTAAAGCTACAATTGACGATGGTTAAGACGACTAAGAAGGCGAAGTCCGCGATCGCTAAAGCCGCCAGATAATAACTGGAGCTCCTCATCTTCAAGTAGGTAGTCAAAAACACCACGCATGATAAAAAATTCCCGATCAGACCTACGAAGATCATCACTGGAATATAGTATTTGTACAACAATTCGAGATAGTACTCGAAAACTCCGCAAGTATCATAAAAAACGTTTCCTGTACTGTTCTCGAAAGTCTCAAGGTATAGAGCGTCCGCATTTAGAAGTTGCCTCATGTTTGTTTGCGACGTTCGCGATTTGCGTTATCGGTTTCGACGTTCTTCGGGCCGCATTTAGACGATGCTCCCGTCGCCGTCGTGCGTGTTGATCGGGCGCCACGACGCGCACTGAGGCGGTACGCCTCCAGGAAACGCAAGTTTCACGATTTTCGGAATGCGGCAGCGCAAGCGTCGGTGTTTGGCCGTCTCCATTCAGGACGATTTTTGAATCGTACCGGAGGAAATTGCCGCGATTAGTCCAAGGATGATGTGCTTCAATTGCTTTTAATCCCTTTTTATCTCAGTTATGACTGGGGATACGTGAAGAAATAAACTGGTTCTAGAATGGGAAACTTGCTAAAAGGATTAACTCAACAATAAATAGAGAGTAATAAAGACCACGCAATTTGACCGTGTCTGGTTTTTGTTTATGACGACTTAACGTTGAAATGAGATTACTTTTAATTCAATGGATTCTTATGGGCTCCCGAATGACGTCATAAATAATATGCGATATAAAATGTAAGCTAAGATTATTTTAGAAAATTTACAAAAATGCTTATTTCTGTGTTAGGGTTAACCGTGATGTTGTCTGCTCAACAATTCTTCTTCTGCCCTAGATGTTCTGCGAGATATTCAGTTTGATCTGTTTTGATTTCCTTGCGTTTTTTCTTTGATTTTCCTGCTATTTTCCTCAAACATGCTATCAAAATTTACCATTACTATCAACATGACATCCGTATTTCTTCTTCTTTTCTATTTTTTGAGCAATTTTGGCACTTGTTCGGAAAATGTTAGAAGATTTTTTTTTAATATACTGACTTCTGCATCATACAAAGTTACAACAACTATTGAGGGGACTACGTTGCAAAGAAATTGAATATTATTAATGTTATACTCGAAAGATATGACGCGAAAACTCTTTGATCGCTTAACACATTTCAAGACATTTACACGAATTATTACATCCAGTTTACTCCACAAACAAGTAATATCGACGTTATATGACAAACGCCTATGTTTCGGCACGTTTTAGCCGGGAAAATAAACAACCACCTCATTTCCTATTCACTAGAACAAAGGAGTTGAGTAGGTGGTATCTTTTCACGCCGCTCTCTATCCTTGTTCGATTATTCTCTGATGTACGAAATCTTAAACGCTCGCCCGGAAGTTGTAAACGCACACACAATAGCCTTGTCGCAAAATTAACACGTCGACACACCACCCTATTTGTTTGGCAAACAATAAGTCAAGTAACCTTGCTCGATCACTTCGACCTACCTAAATAGTATATTTTGACAGGGGTTGCCCATGAATGTTTTACGTCGAAATTCAATTAAGTCATTTATTGGTTATTTGTTAAATATTATCAATGCGGTGTTTCACGATTATTATTTTTCGAAATTTATTTTTTATGCGTTTTCGTTAATCTAGTAACAAGCACAACAAATACTCCAAATAAAATGAGGCACAGTCATTTTGATTTGCATAAAAAGAATTAACATAGCTTCGATGAAAATAACACCGTTAGTGCTTCCTCTAACTATTGGTCAAATAAGCTACAACCACCGTTACTAAATAAGTTATGTAACTACATTGATATACAGTTATACGTACACGTAGGGAACACCGCTAGCGTTAACAGTACCCTTGGGCGTTATCCGATATATTTACGCACTGCTGTATTTGCAGCAGTCTGCATTAATGTTCCATAAAATGTAGAACATTTCTTACTCTAATGGGTTATAAGGAAAAGCAAATAAACGCCGCTGGACGGAAAGTAATCTTGATATACCGCTATAATGAGAAATCTTATGCGGGAATTCTTGATAAATAAAAGCAGAAGCACGTATGGGTACACATTGGGCAATATTGAAATAAAATGTAATGGAGATCCATTTTCTTGGCCAAATGCCATTATACTGAAAATAATTTACCTTATGGAAGAGGACCTCATAAGACCTACTTATACCCCATAAAAAGAACAAGAAGGGTGAGGCCATAAAAAAAAGCAGACCATGGAACGCGATCCCTGCATGCCCAAGCTAACCTCAGTATTTCGCGAGTTACAATGGATTGATGGCCTTAGTAACATCATTTTCTTTGATATCCTCAACGGGATGCTCGCAAAAGTAGCAACAGTAACAAAGATAGCAAAGCCCTCTTTATGATAATGTCTGATTGCACTTTTTTTTTAACGCTCTCTCTCTCTTCGTCGACGTAGTTGTTCTATATCTTTAGTTCCATTATCATTGGCGCCCGAGAAACACCTTTTAAGTTTTTACAAAAAACCTATGAAAAAAAAAATACTTTGGTGGAATCGTTTTATTATTTTCCATTAAGACTTATATCCTTTTGCATTCGTTCAAACTAATTCACGAAATAGCGGTATTACTAAGACATGGTTTGTGAAAGCTGATGTTTTTCTCCTCCCTCCCGTGTGAAAATTGGTATTTGTCATAACGATGGGTGATACCATGTCTTCAACTCTTTTTCGTAAAGTGACTTCTTGCAAAAACAATGTTTGCTCAGTAAAAGGAAAGGAACAAGCAATCATTTTCTTAGTGTCTCGTGAAAGAACAACTTTCTTCATCTGGAAACACCAAAACAGTTGATTATTGCTTAGTTCCCTGCTCGTATGAATATATCCACGTTTCGTCGCCTATTACGAAGAACGCCTTTTGAATTTCCTCTGAAGACATTCTTTGCGTATTTCCTTGCACCAATTAACAAGAACCGTTTCTGAGCTTGAGCCAAATTATGCGGAATCCATGGGAAACGGATCAGCATCAACGTTTTTTGGAACAACAAACGATCTTCGTCATCACTGGCGAGATCGTGTAAGCTAGTCTGATCGTGCTTCATTATTAAAAGTTGAACGAAGCAATTCGAGGTATTGTCGCGTTGGGCCTTCACCGAAATCCAAAAAAAATCGTCTAACGAAGGTTTCCATTTTTGTACAAAATTTGTTTTTTTAATTATCACGCCATAAACAAGTTATTCAGCCGATATCTGTGCTGTTCTGCTTCAACAATAACAAACGTTAAATTATAATAAAATAGTAATGTAAAATGTTAAAACTCTTGTGTTAGGTAATAAAGTATTCATATAATAAAAGCCGTAATGTATTCTGATGTAAATTATTTACAGTCTATTACGGGGCATTTCATTCAGCATAGGTAAACAGAATGGACCTGCATATTTGCAAGCCTTCTTTATAAAAGAGGATAAAACACGAGTTACCATCGAACAAATATTGGCCGCCACTAGAAGGTCGTTTGTAATTCAAAGTTCAAAGGAACATTACCCAAAGGAAAAGACATTTGATTGCATAATTAGAGAAATATATACACATACAAAGCATAAAAACTTCTTTCGTCTTGATTGACGCTACATCTTGTGAGAGTAATATTTATAACGAACTGTCTAGTTTAGAACTTTAAAATTTGTTATGCAACAGGTTTTTTTTCTGATTTTATATTGTAAGTGAGGATACAAGGCTATAAAAACGTCTATTATACTATTTTTTTGGCCTACCATGATTACTGTCACCTTTAGGGCAGTCTTGATCACATTTCTTCCCAAACTTATTAGCAAAGACGCGATGCGATGGTAAAAGCGAAATATGTGCATTGCATAAGTGACATACAAAAGCCTCCATATATGTATTACCTTAGTAGATTCTTTGGAATCAACGCTCTTCTCCAAGCTCAACCCATCTTCTCCGGCACAATCGCCCATATTCCTGCTGAACGTGAACAGGCTCCTCGCGATCATAACGTTCATCATTACGATAAGCGTAAAAGGTATAATCAGCGAAAAGATCGAGTCCAATACGTTAATAATGTTCATCGCCGCAAAGTGCTCGGGAAGCATATTGCATTCGTTCTTGTCGATTCCCGCCGTCCAGAAGATGTAGGTATGAGAAACCATGGCTATCGTCGAAAGGACGGTCACTATCATCTTCGCTCGGGACACGGTGCATATCAGGGGTCTCTTCAAAGGATACTGTATGGCTATCAATCTCTCAACGGTGAAAGCGACGATTAACCACACGCTTAGCGTGCTGGTGACGGTGCCGATGTAGGTCATAGCTTGGCACCAACCGTCCTTGTTGTACAAATCGCGGAGAAGTGTCGAGCTGAAGTTGTCCATCGTAAGAACTAGAAGGTACGCGATATCGGCGATGGCCAAAGCTGCTAGGTAATAGCTAGAACTCCGCATATTCAGATAGGTCGTGAGGAACACCAGGCATGATAGGAAGTTCCCGATCAATCCCACGAAGATCATAACCGGGATGTAGTACTTATACAGAAGATCCAGATAATATTCCACCCCGCATGTTTCGTATGGATACATTGTTATATTCTCATCGGAAGCATTGTAGTAGACCACTAGATCCGCTTCTAAAAGTCTTCTCATCTTTAAGATCGGATTCACCGAAGGACGTCTAATCACATCGGCTGACTTTCGACGAATAGTTTGAGGAGGTGCTCGAGTTCGCGTCGCGACGCGGATTGTAAAGCGGCGAAAAAAAAAATAGATGGTACTTCACGCGGAAGCGTCGACTTTATAAATGAAAGCGCAAGCGTCCAGACGGTCCGCAAAGGTATCTAATACTATTATCGAGGAGGATGGAATTAATCTACCGCCCCACTAATTATGCGCCGTGTATTATTTTTGACTCCTGGACGGACTCTACGAGGCTGCTAGCGAAACATGCGGGGGTGATAAACGATCGTGACTTGTTAGATTTGTGTTTAGAAGACATAGGTTCGAGTGTTATTATTTCTCCAAAAATGTTTACAATAAACAAGAAACTCCTGAAACTTAATATAAAATTGGTCTTATCAACACCGAAAGTTACTTTGGAAACAGTGCAAAATTGATCTTTTTCAGCACTGTATGGAAGAATTTCAAGGTGCTAGTTTCTAAAACTTTGCGGCAATAATTCAGCAACTTCTTCAGTGAATTTCCTGAAATAGGGGCTGTAAGTTGAAAAACTGGACGGCAGCAGAGTTACAGAACCTATAGCTGAAAGTTCGTTGCTAAGAAACAAATAATTTGCTTACTTAAGAGGTCTATTTTGTTTAACCGCTAAATTCTCACTTGTCACTTGTCCCCAAGTATTTAGAACGCAACCGCGAGAGCTGGCTATTCAACGTTTCACCAACGCTGGATTATTTCCTAATGGTCATCACTAACTTAGATATCTCCAAAGTTAGATTACATTTAAAGAAAAAATCGGCTTAAGCTATAGTCTTATTGGTCTTTTTTTATAAAGACTGTACTACAAACATTTTTCTAAATATCTTGAAAAGTGACCATTTTATAATTTTTTTTTTTATAAAGGGAAAACTAGGTAGTTGTATTAAAAGAAGCTATGATAGTTTCTGGGTAATTATAAATTAAATTCTATATTTTCCTTCCATGACTATTATTTTCAATAAGAAATAGGTATTTTTTTCCTTTATTAACATTCGAAGAGATGCCGCCAGTGATGTGTAAAAGATATTCATTTCATGTTCATAGCCGCTGGAGAGTTGTGTCTTCCCAACGCTATATATCAACTCTTTAAAGAAGGGCTTCAAAACAAAATAAAACTTTATTGCATATCAACTTTATTTAACTATAAAACACAAGAAAATATAACATCATCAATACCGATATCGGAAAGCAAATTGGCAGTAAAACGGAGTTTATTTCGTAATAAATCCTTATTTTTATTTCTTCCTCTTCTCCAGAATGACGAACAATCCCTTATTAGGCCTAAGGACGATTTGAACAATCGGTTCAATGGTATGGATTGTTTGAGTCGAGGTAATCCTGTAATTTTTGAGTATCTGGCACAATATCACTTTTTCTTCTATCATAGCAAATCTCTGCCCTACATTATATGGGTTAAACAGAAAAAAAAGTGTGATGATTTCATAATTTCAAGAAAAAAGTGTTTTGTTACCGATGCAGTTTCTTGGGCCCGCGCTAAACGGGATGTACGCATAGGGATGGCGATTTTTCGAATTTTCCGGTAAAAAACGGTCAGGATCAAATTTGTCCGGTTGTGGGAAATACTTCGGGTTCATATGGATGTCGTAGATGTGCATGGCGAGAGATGTACCTTTGGGAATAGTGTATCCTTCTAAAATGTCAAAAAGAACTTATATGATCAGAAGACAGAACATCTATTCGACCTATTTTTATATCTTCCGAGGCGATTCTGCTAATTGTTGGAACCGCAGGGAATAACCGTAGAGATTCTTTTATAACCCGTTCCAAATATTTCAGCTCGTGTAGATCGTTGAATTTTAAAGGAGCGTCTTCGTTAAAAATCTTGTCGATTTCTCGAAATACTTTCTCCTGCGTATAACTCACGTGATCAAGTGCTCTTGGGGTTAAGTTATAATGTTATCTTACTTGTATGTCTTGATGTAATCCAAGCAGAAAGAGCGTCCAAGATGTGGATGATGTTGTCGTGTCGTGCCCCTGCAATAAATAAAAGAATTAATTCCGACCTTATCAATACATTCTGAATGGAGTTTATTTCTCACGGCGAACATAAAGGTGTTAACTTCTTCCTTAATTTCCCGTTCCGTTAACGCATTTTCATTTTGCGATAAGTCCATTAGAAGATCTAAGAATGCCCGACGTTTCTTCCTGCCGAATTCATCTTCAGCGACGTTCTCTCGTCCTGTTTTCTGGCGTAAAATTCTCCTCTCGTGGATAACTTTATTTGTCGTATTGTGTAAGGTTGACAGATATTCTAAAAATTTTGCGCCATAACTAGTTTTATAGTAAATGAAATCGTAACTTAACCATCCTTTAGCTGCTCTATTTGCAAATTCGTCACAGAGACCACTTACAGCTTGGGCATACCTGTTGTCCTCTTCCAACATAGCGTGGACTTGAATTCCCATAGCTGTCTCTAAATGTTTAGAATTAGTTGAAATTATCGAAATTGAAACCTGTCGTATCGAGATAAGTCGTTACCAGCTATAATATCTAAGGTGCAATGAGTAATGTATGGAAATATGTCGAAGGTAGTGATTCCATCTGCTTTGCTTTCTAATAGTTTGACTAACAGCTTGCTCTTTGCGACGAAAACGTCCATAAAGGTCTCCAAGATTTGGAAATGGAATGTGGGCGTTATCAATTTCCTATGTTGATGCCATTTGGTGCCTAATACAAAATTGTTTTTTCCTTTCTTCTCGATCAATTCTATTGCTTACCTTTACTAGTTATTAAACCGTTACCAAGCCATGGCAACACGAAATTGTAGACAATTCCTTTTTCATTGTGCGTTGTGTTGTTCAGGATCAACTAGAATGTAGATACGGTTTCATATTTAGATTTCGCGTTTGTTTATGAGTTTCTTTTGTTAATACTATTCAACCAAAATATTTTTAGTGACAAGTTACTTTTATACCATTTTGTGGTCTTTATGCAAAATGAGGACAGAAGTCAATTTCACATTCAGGAAAAATCTCGAAAGTTTGGTGTACGTTAGTAGGTCAACAATACTTGATAACTTAGAAGCTAAAATTAGGAATACGATATGCTGACATCGCCAACAATCGCTAGAAACTTTGCATCTGCCAAGATTCCAACATTGGCTTAAATTTTTTTTTATTCAAGATTCCAAAAACAAGAATGATAGCAATACTGTGGGATAGTGTGGCAAAGACTAAAGTATCGGTACACTCCGCACCACATAAAATAATATTTCAATAGTGAATATAATTCACATGTCCTAAGTCAGCGGTGATATGTAAAGAAAATATGTTATTTTTGCATAACAAGAAGCGATAAGGAGCTACAATAATTGTACTGAAATCTGCATAAAAATATAGATTGCTTTAAAATCAATCCATTTAAGAAAATTAAGTGCACATTACTTGCGGTGAAGGCGGAAATTGAATAGATGTGCCGATATTTTCCAAAAAATCAGCCTCCTCGAACAAAATAAGCAAACTTACAAGTTTTGATATGGAGCTAACGTAAGCTCGTCCTGTGACGCCCTGTATATGTTGTAAGCTATCAACGTACTTACTTCGACGTAATTAGGATCTGCTAGGTTGACCATAGGTGCCCTACCAAGCCATGTCCGATAAAGAGGACCGAACTTTTGGACTAGACTTCGTAAATACATAAACCTTTCTGGATCATAGGAAAAGATAATTTAATAACTTCTGTAGAAAATTAAATTAGCGGCACAATCTGTTACAAATACGTATAAAATCTGGTGCAATAAATACCTGGCTTTGTCATGAGCATGACCGGTAATGTAGTACCCAAAATTGGATAACATTTCGGGCCTGGGATTCTATTAATAAGCACCGTTTTTTTGTCATTTCTTAGGCGATAAATTACCGCGAAAAATAAAATTACACCAAGCAGTAGAAGCACAAAAATTTCCATATTTATAACCTCTCTTTATTTCTTGCTGTAATGCTACATGTACAACGCACAAGCTCGACAACGGTACTGCGTACGTGAATAGCGAAGTCGGTCATTATCTTATCAATAGAGCGCGAAATTTTAAAATCTAAAAATCCGATAACGTTTCAAATGTAATGAAACACACAAAAAACGATACATGTATATGTTTGACTGAAGAAAAAGGGCGGAACTCTCATATACCGATGGAAAAAAATGTATGATTACAAAGGAACAAGTAAGACTTATTTAGTGTTAATTTATTGGCAAAATACGTCCCAAAAACTCAAGCCCTGAGCGGTAATCAACAGTATATTCCGCGATATTCCGCAAAACAATTCTTATTTTGATTAATACATAAAAAGAAGTTGGGGAACAAGTTGAGCTTGCTTTTGATTGATTTTTTTGCGGCATAATTCGCACTTTTCCCGTCTTTCCACAAACTTTGGCCGGTGATTGTTAAGATTGTTTGTTTTGCCGTATTTGTTTCGGCGAAACAAATGACATACGGATAAAAAGATAAATTTTAAAAATTATTTTTCTCAAAACTATAGTCGCACCTATCTTAATCGGATATGTTTAGCCTTTAGCCTTAATATTAAGTAGGTCAAGTACAGTTAAACGCTTTTACGATAATAAGATGGAAGCGAAAGTAGCATACTAAATAAGTGCCAAATATATTTATTAAGGAGTTGGTTACATTACAGAAGAAATCTACTAGTAATGAAGTCATTTTGCTTTAAAAGTCAATACATATATCCAGTACCTATCTATCTATACATTCTAAACACCCATTTGGCAATCCTTTGGGATCAATCAAAGTGGTGACTAGGTTTCGAAGAGCCTCACTAGTTCTACGTAACTGTAAAATAGCTGCAGCTGAAATAGTCGCGCTACACAATCCTTGGAATTGTAAAGGTATCGCCAAGACACTTTCTTATTTATCTTTTCTTTTTTCCAAAATTACATGCAATCCTTCGTGGGGTCTCAATATTATTTCGATAACAGGATGAACGTTATCAACAGTTTGCGTCGACGTAATTTTGTAATTTTTCAATATGTAAGACATCAAGATCTTCTCCTCCAACAAAGCAAATTTTTGTCCTAGAATGTGAAAAGAACGTACAGAGAATTCTTTATGTAATCTAGTAAGTACCAATGCAGTTCCTTGGACCAGCGCTGAATGGAATAAAGGCATACGGATGTCGATCCTTAGCGTTTTCAGGTAGGAAACGATCCGGATCAAATTTTTCCGGATTTGGGAAATATGTTGGGTTCCTATGGATGTCAAAGATGTGCATAGCCACTGACGTCCCTTTTGGTATAACGTAATCCTCTGAAACAATGGTGAAAAGTTAAGGAAGGAATCTGGCGGGGATTCTTGATAATACCAACCGATTTGTATATCTGTTGCAGCTTTCCTGCTGATAGTCGGAACGCTGGGATAAAGCCTTAAGGACTCCTTCAGTACCCTTTCTAAATATTTAAGCTCATTCAAATCTGCAAAGTCTAAAGATTCGATATCATCGGGAAAGACCTCATTGACTTCTTTAAATGCTTGCTCCTGAAACAGATTAGTAGTTTCTTAACAGTAAATTCTACAAAATTGTTTACCTGAATATCTTGATGGATTCCTAATAAGAAAATAGTCCAAGCAATCGATGCAGTTGTCGTATCATGGCCCTAAAGTAAAATAGTTTTTATGTCATAAGGGTTGCAATACGTCAGAGATCGCAAAAGCAGAGTGTCGTACAATATGTTTCCTACTATCAGCCCAAATTTTGGAAAATATTATTATATTAAACCTATTAATTAATGCGTTACTATTTTACTTCCTTAGGAACATAAAATTTTATTACATCCCGTTGTCAAGAGTAACATAAGTAAATAACATGTAAATCGCTCCAATCGAGTACAATGATGGATTTTTGTAGCCGGTAGTAGGAAAACAATTTTTTCAATCGCACGTATCCAATAGAGCTTGTTGCTTACTTCAAACATGAACGTGTCGACTTCTTCTCTAATCTGCTCGTGAGTTAATACAGTCCCATCTTTGGACACCTCGAGTAAGAGATCTAAGAAGGCTTTACGCTTTTTCGCACCAAATTCATCTTCGGTGGCTTTTCCGTCGCTACCATTTGATTTTCTGAGTAAACGTTTCCTCTCGTTTATAACTCCGTTGGTCGTCCCATGCAGGACGGCTAGATATTTTAGGAATCTCTTCCCATATTCCGTTTTAAAGAAAATGAAATCGTCACGCAACCATCCTTTTGTTATTCTATTATTTGCTTCGCGACATAATCCGTATAAGGCTTCTACGTAGCTGTTCTCCTTTTGTGACATGGCATTTACTTGTATTCCCATCGCGGACTCTGAAAATTCAGGAAAGTGAATTGAAGACATTAATAATGTGTACCTTTCGTAATTACCAGCTATTATATCTAACGTGCAGTGAGTAATGTACGGAAAAATATTGAAGGAGGTCTCTCCATCAGCTTCCTTCTCCAATTGCTTCATTAGCAATTTGCCCTTTTCAACGAAGATTGGTACAAACGATTCGAGAATTTTGAAATGGAACGTCGGAGTTAACAGTTTTCTATGGCGATGCCATTTGGCTCCTGCAAAATGATTTTTCTTTTAAATTTCTAAGCGATCGATAAGGTAGAGGATTGCTAACCTTCGCTAGTCAATAAACCATCTCCCAACCATGGAACTAAGAAGCTGTAAACGACTCCTTTTGAAATGTGAGTCGAATTGCTCAAGATCAGCTAAACAATATGTTATGAATTACTAAAGTTGTCAAAAATGTATCTTTTGTCAAAATTATCTGGGTTTCTTTGGATTAGAAAGGGAAAAATAAGGGTATTAATTTTTTTTTTCCGAGTCATACTTACTTCTGCGTATTTGGGGTCTGCGAAATTAACCACTGGAGCCGAACCGATCCACGTCCGATACAAAGGTCCGTATTTTTTGGGCAGGCTTCGTATATAAGCGAATACGTCTAAAAATTTCAAGAGGCTATAATTAGTTCTGTACTCATAGTCAAAACTATCGAATATTTTTGCTATCACAGTTTTTTGAAGATATTTGTTGCGCTTTCATGTCGTTTATTGGCTATTCCCGATTTTATTGTTAAATATTCCTTTACAAAATTTGAGGACAGAAGAAATTTTAGACGAAGACCCGTTTTCACAATTTTCTGATACTCAATTCGCATCTGAAAATCTGAAAATTGAGCTGCATAATGGAAGACGAGTTAATGCTGGCTCGAAAACAGTAAGAGGAGGATTAAAAAAAGCAGGTTTGAGACCAAGACGGCCTGTCGTAGTTTCACGTCTTCTTTAAAATTACAAAACTCGGGCCTCGTAATATATTTTTTCAGAAGTAAATTGTTAGTAATATGTCAAGAAAGATGCAAACAGTAATGAGAGCTTGAGGAGGGAATACGAGGGTCACTTACGGGGTACCACAAATCCAAAGTTTACTTTATGAATAAAATGGAATAACAACGTTTGTAATTCCAATATTTACGCCAAACACCAGCACAGCTCCTCTCAAAAGCAATTAAAGAATAAAACATTTTTGAATAATAATTATTTACCTGGTGTAGTCATGAACATTAGAGGCAACGTCGTGCCGACAAGCGGGTAACTCTTCGGTCCCGGAAATCTGTTGACGAGCGTCGTTCTCTTAGCATTTTTAAAGAAATACCACGTTAACACGAAAATGAGGCCGAACAAAAGAATGACCAAGACATCCATAGTTCTGTAGATTAGCGGCTCTACTGAGAAGTTTTATGAACTACTACTTATGACAACGTTCAAATAACGGTACCGCTTCAAACGCGAGCAGACAAGACTTGCTTACGTACGCGTTGTGCATTTGACCATTGGCCCAATAGCGAGATTAAGCATATTATTTTTTATCATTATCATATCCACTGTGATTTGTGTTTACTTTAATCAAGATCTTAAGCACACATTCATCTTTCAATAACACATCTAGAACATGTTATAACTTACTTTATTTATGTTTAATAATACCTCCTCTGTATTCTATATGGATCGTTATCCATTCGTCGAGATTCAATGCCAAATTAATCAACCTCCTATTATATATGTAAACACTCTAACTTGTTTTGTAAAGGAATTTTTTAATTTGGCCGCAATCCGCATGTAAATCGATTATATAACAAGACTTCCGGCGAAACTACATTGCTTCCCTACATTTCTAGAAATTGGAGATTTTTGTTATAGAAATAAAAATTGAAATAAAGAGAAATAAATAGATCAAATAAGCGAAAAGAGAAAAGAACAAAGAGGAACAAAACATAAAAGGGACAAAGGAGTAAAGAAATAAAAAAGTAAAGAGAATCTTTCTCTAAGACACCGTGGAGCTTTCCCATTTCAATTATTATCATTTTCCTCTTCGAAATCAGTTTAACATACAACATAAGGACGAATCAAGGAACATCAACAAAAGTTGAAAAACGAATTATTGGCCGTAATTAGGTGCTCTTCAATCTTCCGTAAACAATATCCCAGTTTGCAAAATTGCAAAATTTACTAAATCTTCCCTTAAATTTATAACCTTAGATAGCCCTGAATTTTCGATGAAACATCAAATATAGTTGATAAATGTCCCTCTTTTTTTTATTTAAAGTGCTACAAAGTGTTGAAAGCGGCGATGACAGCTCTAAAAGGTACCCCAGCTCCAAGTGGATATCCATTTCAAGCGGTCCAAACGTACGTACTGAACCCGAAATCAATTACAATGGGCCAACTGTACGGCGAATTTGATTTGCAAACTCACGAATGGTAAGTTTCCACTCCATAAATAACGAATATTGTTGTCTTCTTTCTTAAAATTACGCGAATGGACGTCTCGCTGGTCATGTGGCATGTAGAGAATTATCTGTATATATCCTCCTAAACGTTAACAATTGTATTGTTGAGGGTGTCAGTATGTAAAGTACCGAATTGTAATGCAATGAATGAAATGCATTACCGTGTGTAGCTCACCTTCAAAATTTGATCTAGCACGCAATTCTACAGTTTTAAAATAGTAAAATCTTTCATCGTGTCTATCCCTTGAAATAGAAGCCCGATTGGCACAACCATTAATTCAGGTATGACTTTCGAACGGGATTGTCTGGTAACCGCTGTCTTGTAAACGTCATTCTCCCATTTCATTTAGGATTCACGGCACTGTTTCTCTGCTAGACCAGAAAGGGCAATCTTTAATGAAATAAATTATTCATTAGCGTACTGCTTCATGGTGGCGGTTTCAATTGGTTTTAAATACAAATTAAGTTAAAAGGGCACAAGCTATCACTATGTACTACTACTATAAATACATTTATTTTAATCATAAAATTACATTTTTCTTTCTTTTGCTTCTGTAATTCTTTCAAATCTGCAATACGGTTACTTGGCAGGAGTCCCATTTATCACATCAGGGTAGGTTTTTCTAAAGATGTTAAGATTTTTGGCAATTCGCGCTGACGCCATACATACTGGACAGGTCTGTGTCCAGAAGCCACTATTAGGCGTTTACCGCCTTTGCACATTCGGTTCTGAGCTACAATAATTATTTGTTTGTAACGTACGTAAAACTTTTTCAAAATAGTCTATAAGAGTCTCTTAATGGTAGTTTTCCAAATGATCTACTAAAGTACCAGTCACAAAGAGATTCTTATAAATAAGCGAATTTTTAATATTCTTCCCTTTTAATTCTATAGGACTGATGGAATTCTACCATGTCTCGTGAGGATTGGAGTCAGCGCTCCGGAGCCTGACAAGAGATGGTACGTGTTTGACGGACCTGTCGACGCGGTCTGGATAGAAAACATGAACACCGTCCTCGACGACAACAAGAAGCTCTGCCTGAGCAGCGGCGAGATTATCAAATTACGTGACACCATGACGATGATGTTTGAAGTTGCCGATTTGGCCGTCGCTTCCCCGGCTACCGTATCTAGGTGCGGCATGGTATATTTAGAACCGGGCGTGTTGGGGCTAGAACCGTACATCAACTGTTGGATTAAGAGACTGCCGCAGGTAAAGTCTTTAACGATAAGGAAGTTGGTCTATTTTTTACGATTTCGACAAAATTTCTTTCTGAACGAAATAAGATATTTCTCATTTGAAGGAATTAATGGGTCCAGAGCTGTTTAAATGAGAATCTCCCAACGAAAACGTCCATCTTGAAATTATTTATACATAAAATTATAACCTTCATTATGTAAAAGACTCCCAACTCTCTCACCCACCCTACCTTGTGTTATCTTGACTCTCATGTCCAATTGAATAAATATTTATTGTTAAAAAGAAACTGTCAAACTACTTGAAGAAATAGTGGACTCATTTCAGAAGCATAAAGTTTTGATGCCACATGATAATTAATAACAATTTTTGATAAATATCTTCGGATTTTAACCTAGATCGCTATGGACTACGCCGAGAAATTCCGCGCGTTATTCGATATATACCTATTTCCCGCTTTGGATTTGGTACGAAATCACCTGAAAGAGATATTAACCTCGGTCGACTCGGCTTTGGTACAATGCTTCCTCAGGTTACTCGATTACAGAAACGGGCCTTTAACGGGCCGCGATAACAAGCCACCTCCAGCGCCGCCTTATTTACGACTCATACGTAAGCCAACGCAACCGTTTCTTCGTAGAATTAAATCCAAACTCTCAAATTAATTCACACAGCGAACCTCCTCATACCGTGGGTGATCTTTTCATTGATTTGGAGCGTGGGGTGCACTTGCGACGAAGACGGCAGGGAGATATTCTCGAATTGGATCAGGCAAACCATGCGTGATAATAGCCACGAGCCACCTTTCCCTGATTCGGGATTAGTGTATGATTACAGGTAAGTCGAACCACAGAGGAATACCAGGAAATATGCCGTGAATTGGTTATCTTCTGTAGATTACACGACGGGGGATTCACAGATCCTACAGAAGATGGAGAACCGAAACCTCCGACGTGGCACAATTGGATGGAACGTACGGAGGAGATCAAGATCACTTCCGACATGAAATATTCAGGTTTGTCGATGGATTTCTTGTAGCTGAGACATTAAATATAACTGATGGGTCTCCCTTAGATATTGAAGTACCAACGATTCACAACGTTCGAAATTCTGAATTGGTTGGGATGTTGCTGGTGAACGAAGACAATGTTTTGTGCGTCGGACCAACAGGCACTGGGAAAACGTTAACGGTTATTGGAAAATTGGGCAAGAACATGCATAAGAAGTTCATCTGCGATTTCATAACGTTTTCAGCTAGAACGTCTGCGAATCAAACTCAAGTACGTACCGTTTTCTGATAATCGATCTTCTTAAAATCCCCAAATACGGTAGTTTGGTTAGTCGATGGCTTAAATTTCATCTGTCGCTGTCTTTAGAAACCGCTCCGTATTAAAAAAACAGTCAAAGCGAAAATCAATAGTAGACACGTGGTGTAGTTTTCACAGGAACACATCAGGCAGCTTATACAAATTCGTGCATTTACATAAACTGGCGCTGTTTAAATTTTTACGACGGATTTGTAAATTTGAAAAGCATACAAACTCCATTACCATTAGCGCGTCGTATCGTAAATGTATCCAAACGCAAACATTTTATCGAGACTGATTTTTAAATACGCGCGTTGTCCTTTGTTGTACACAGCTACACAGCATCAAAATAAATTTCGATTGTAAATATTAAATAAATAATTTACTACTGGTTTAAAGTACCATTTATTCGAGCTGCGACAATGTTAGGCTTCTACGAATTCATAGTTCAACAGCATTTATCTTTTTTACGCTGACGTTATCTCCCTGCTAATTTTAGACGGCTTGTTCAAGAAATTAAAGATACGTACGCAGTTATATTGTGATGATTACTTGACATCGAATGCTTCAAAATGTAAATATGTGTACAGCTTTTCTCACAAACAAACAAAAAACAAAAAAAAATATTTAATTAGGTCGGAAATATGAAGAAAATGATATGTACAGGTGTCCTAATCTGCTGAAGTTATAGTATTGTACCTATTGTAAGAAATCAACATCAGACACCACAAGGTATCGCCATTCCAAGTGCGTGTCCGGATGAAGACGTGCGAACAATTTTTGACGTTTTGTGGAGACGAACTAGATTTGATTACAATGACCTGATCATTCAGTCTACGGTTGAAAATGAGGATCGACGTACCTTCGAAACAGCTGTCCTGGATTGATTAATTAGGCTTGTGTGTTTGCTATACTATCCCACGATCCTTCTTTCTTCTTCTTGTCATTCGGAATCTCCCCCTCAGAGGAAATAGGTCATTTGCGACGGTGAGCGGGACAGTCGACAATGAAAATCGTAAAGCCGATCGGATATTCTCACCGGTTTAGGAACAGCCAACGGAAAAGGCACGTGTTAATCGGAAAGCACTTGTAACCGGTTTGAAACGGTGAAACCGCAACCGTCAGCAGCGGTTAGGCGACACTCTCATCAGATTAAGTAAAAGAGAAGGTAATCGGTAATAATGCGCTTATTGCGACAAATTAACGCTGATTATTGCGGTATAGAAATGTATTACAGTATACAGGTATCAATTGACCAAGTTCGTTGTAAGGACGCTTGACATCATTCTGAATAGAAGATTTTAACAAACCTGAATTTGCAAATAAGCCATGTTTGAGTTATAAGCAAAAACGTGGGATTTCTCCTTTATATACAAAGTACCGTAGTTGCTTAACGTATGTTTGTGTTATTGTTGCATTGAATAAAAGGTTTGTTTCCGAAAAGCCGAGATGAACTTTGCATAACCTTTACAATCAGTATCTTTGCAGCGCGAGGCAAAATTTTTGTCGTCGTGGATGGGGCCAGTGCCCCGTATTATCGTATCGGATGTCACTGATGGGCCGAACCTCATCGAACTCTTGTCTGCGGTTTGAGTTCTAGGCGACAAACGTGGTGATGGAGTTTCAGGTGCTGGTCGTCCTCTTCTTTTCTACGCAACACATGCGAATATGCAAAGGGTCCGTCTTTTTGATCTAATAAAGCTCTTGTAAATCGCGAGAAGATAATATAATTTATCAACATCTCCCATGCAAGTGACAATGCATAGGAATGTTTGTCGTACAATCTCCTCTAAATCCAGCTTAACAGATAGGGGGTAGGTAAAAGAGATCGTTCTCGCTACTTGCTAGAATAAGACGACCGAATTTCCGCGAAATTTACAGGTTATTTAACAAGTTGATTGTGAGTCAATATTCTTCCATTATAGTTGATGATTAATAATAAAGCTAGATGAATCGTAAATGTATGATGCTATACCTAAAAGTAAGAGTTTACAATACAATTTATGTATACTCTGTTGCAAAAAATATAATCAAATTTTAATGAACTGTTAAATCCAAAATACCGTTTTATATTTTGTACCATTGCCAAGTCATTAAACGAAACTGGTTAATTGACTAGCCTACGGCTCCCAAGTTTTTAAATTTAAGGCGCTTTTATTAATTTAGAGGTTTAGACCAATCAAGAAGAAGGACCATACGAGACATTTCATTATTATATGTTTTTCGCGTGTTTTACGTTGTGAATGCCTAAAAAACACTTTCAAATACATTTGCGGTTTGCCAAACATCTGTGAATGTCGTAAAATGTACGTTCTCTCGAATATCAAATAGAGGTCTTTACATTCCTTTGTAATCCCTTCCTCTCTTAGCTACAATAACGTAAACAAAATAAGTGTCCGTTTCTTAGAAGCCGGCTCTTCAAAATCCATTTTATACGTATATTTTTATTCAAATATTTTTCTTTTACGTATTTAGGATTTAATAGACTCTAAACTCGATCGTCGACGTAGAGGTGTATTTGGTCCACCAGTACTGAAGAGACAAGTATTCTTCATTGACGACTTCAATATGCCGGCTTTGGAAATATACGGAGCACAGCCGCCTATAGAATTAATCCGACAATGGATGGATTTCAAAGGTCTCGAAATCGCCATCCGACGATGTAAAAGATTACGTTCTCAATGACTTTTGAAAATTTCAGGATGGTACGATAGGAAAAACATCGGGGAATTTAGGACTATAATAGACGTCAACTTTGTTGCTGCGATGGGTCCGCCCGGTGGGGGCAGAAATCCCGTTACTGCACGCTTGCTCAGGCATTTTCATTATTTAGCTTTTACAGAATTGGACGAACCCAGCAAGGTATGTCTTTTTCTCGTTTGGAAAGTTAACGTCTTGATAAGCAGTTTTTAATTAGCAAAAGATCTTTGGAACAATATTGAAGTTTTGGATCGATAGGACGCCAAATCAGGCGGATTTCTACGAACCTTTGTTGCTAGCGACTTTGGACGTGTACGTTACGATTGTCAAAGAATTATTACCAACGCCCGCTAAGACGCACTACACCTTCAACCTGAGAGATTTGAGCAAGGTTTTCCAAGGATTGTTGATGGTAGAACCGGAATCGCTGACGGTAAAGTTATCTTTAATCGGATTCAAGCTCTCATTTACTTACAAGGAAATCACCGATTTTAATGAAATTTTAATTGGCTGAAATATAGCGGGTTACTGTTTGCATGAAGGGGGAACACGTCCTATATAAGACGGCTTCTCATTAAGTTTAAAGCTTTAATCACGAGACATTGATGCGTATGAAATCATATAAAATGTAGTTTCTTATACAATAAGTACCCGAACGCATTATCATCCGCAGTAAAAGTGTGTTTACAACGTGATTTGATCCTAATCAAATCCATGCCGGGAAGAGATTACTCGAGGATAACGACCGTATTAAAGCGTCCATAAAAACGAACTAGAAGAATTAAAAAGGTGTGTCTAATACAACATATAAAATTGGCAAATTGCGACGGACATAAAACACGTCCTGAAAACACTCCACGAATCCATATACTCGACAACAACCCAAGCTGGCACATGCAAGGGCCTTTTTTATTGACCTTAATACATTTGAACACATTTTTAAGTTGTTGATATTGTAAAAAAAAAACTCTGCACCATAATGACGTAATGGATTATCAAACTCTATAGATGCATCATGCACATTAACACATAAACAGCTCTTTCTAAATTAATTCCAATTTAACACAAACTGAAAGAAAGACCAAAGACTTTTTAGCAAGTTTATTCTCTCAAAAAGTAATCTGCTTCAGGATCTTGATCAAGTAATCCGATTATGGTACCACGAGTGCTGTCGTGTCTACCAAGATCGTTTAATCAACGATACCGACAGAGATTGGTTCAACACTGTCCTCAAAGGTAAAATAAAAACGGAATTCCAGCGAAGTCCAGAGTCTGCGTTGGGCAAAGAAGTTATATTGTTTGGAGATTTTCTAGACCCAGCAGTAGATGTCAAACTCTACTCGCAGATATACGACATGGATAAGGTAAGCATCTCTTCGTTTATGCGAAATTCTCTCCACCTCCAATGTATTTGTCCAGCTATCGAACGTGCTGGATCATTATCTTTCCGATTATAATAGCCAAAGTACGCGTCCAATGAAATTGGTTCTTTTCTTGGACGCGATAGCTCACGTCTGTAGAATTTCAAGAGTTATAAGACAACCGATGGGAAATGCGCTGCTTTTAGGAATGGGTGGTTCAGGTAAGTATAAGTTTTGCACTTCATCTCAACTCTAAATGCAATTTGGCTTGGCGGAAAAAAGGAATTTTACATATCGCTGAGTATATTCGATAACAAGTTCGTAAACAGTACCTAAATCGCTACCGTAGCTCTTTATGGAAAACTTTAATCACTTCATAGACTACTTTTATATTTCCACAATATGCAGATTCAACGTCTCGCCATTAAAAAAGAGAATATTGGATTTTCACTTTTTTTCTTTTTAACGGCGAGACGCTGAATTAATCGAAGAGTTTTTGAAAGTTTTGATTCTCCTCATCCCAACCGTCTGCATATTCAATATTGGAACTATTCGAACGCGAAGTTCTCCTTAATCCGTCGCTCCATAGAATTCGTCTATTCGCGGTTCCTAATTCCTAACTAAACTGGAAGTTTGACGATGCGAGATAATCCTTATCAAGTCATCGTTTGCGAACGTTTTAGGTCGGCAGAGTTTGACGAGACTGGCGACCCACATGGCCGAATACCACGCGTGCCAAATCGAGCTGAGCAAAGCCTACGGAACGACGGAATGGCGCGAGGACATAAAAACGATGATGCTGGACTCGGGCCTCTACAACAGGGAGAGCGTTTTCTTGTTCTCCGATTCGCAGGTACTTTTGTATGATGGTATCTCGTTTATTACCACGGACGTTATACGCAATGTAATAATTATTATGATTCTAAGGGCCATGTCCTATTTAGCGACGACGTAGTGGTGTTCCTTGATTAACGGATAGAGTAATTAATTACGTTCTGGTGACGTTGCGTAAATGTAAAACTTTTTTGTGAGGGCGTGATGAAATGATGTTTCTTCGGTCGGTTTGAATTTCTAATCCTGATCCTGATAAGCCTGCATTAGTATCCAAAGGTTTAATTCGTTTATATAATGTAACCCAGAACTAGGAAAACTGAAAAGAAGGGAAGAGAACATGTGTAACAATAAAAACTATCCAAAATATACGAGTTCGTACTTACAATGTTTACCAAAAATAACGATACTAACTGTGTAATACTTTCAATAAGAATATTTTATAACATCTCTCCAAAAGCTCATATTTTTTAGGTGAGCTCTTGATTTTGATACAACACCTTCTACGTAAGAGACTTTTATACATGAATATTTCATGATTTATTCAGCAAAAACAGATAATTTCAAGGAATCAAGTAAATTAAAAGAAAATTACAAAGAAAGAGTTTTTATTTCGTAGCTCTGTACCGCCCATAGAAGCTTATTAGGCTTTTGTAGCTTTGCAAGGTGGAATTAGTGTTAGCATCTCTTCCTTTGTTCTTTTAATCAAAAAGAATTTTACAAGGTCTGAACATTTCCCAAAGAAAAAAGAATCTTAGTGTTACGAACTGATTAGACGCTCTATTTTTATTTTACGCTCTCGAGTAAACATATAAAAACTAGAATTCGAGTGTAATCCGATCATCACCACTCATATTTCAATCCGCTGCAATCTCGATTGTAATCGTACACTTGATTTTATTTACGAAAAACCGAACTGCGGTAACGTACCGAATGGATCTCGGCCTAACTTCACGCATGTACATACGTATCTACATCTAAATAAAGCGGCGTTATTTTAAGGCGTTTAGATTGAAGAATTCCGCGAATTAACGTTAAAGACGTCGCGACGTTAGAAACATAAAAAGGAGTATATGATTAAAACGCTTAATTACGCTTTTAGTTTATACAAATGAAGCCGTTATGTTTTTTTTTACGTTCCGCGTTCAATTCGTCCGCTTTAGCCGTGCTACTGTAGTTTGGTGTTGCGCTGAAAATAATTTCGTGTAATTCAAAGAGTTTTTTCTCTAAATGGATTCGGCACCTTTAGTTATGTTGTGAAATCGAGGAAGGGAATTTCATCGTTTCGCCGGAGAAAAAGAAAAAGGACAAATATAAACAATGATTGAAATATTTTATTTATAGGGAAATAGTTTTTACTAAAAACAGTACAAGTCGATCAGAAGTACCGACCACAACATAACACTAAACGGCTTTAATTCAACGCCAATTTTTTTTGTACTCGGTAGAGGAGTAAAAGGTCTAATAAGCTAATGGAACCCGTAATTTTACGTAAAATCAACCTCTCTAGATATGGTACTTAAAAACCTACATAAAGAATATTTTAACGAAAAAGAGTATCGCCCATCTTACGTTGCTTTCCCTCTCAGATCAAGTCCGAATCGTTCCTGGAAGATTTGAACAGCATCTTAAATTCGGGCGACGTGCCCAACGTATATCAACCGGACGAATTGGACAAAATCTATCAGAACATGAAAGGCATTGTGCAGGAATTGGGCTTGGCCGCCACCAAATCGAATCTGTTCTCGGTGTTTCAGAAACAGGTCCGATCGAATCTGCATACCGTGATATCCATGAGGTAAGCGCAATAAGCCTATTTTGTTCATCCATTATCTGCTTTACAATTTCGTTCTAGCCCAATTGGTGAAATATTCCGCGCTAGATTGAGGCAATTCCCGGCGCTGGTCAATTGCTGCACGATCGACTGGTTTAGCGCCTGGCCCGATTCCGCCTTGCAGGTTTGCGAAATACAGATACTCTTGTCAATCTCACGCTAATTGTTTACCAGCAATCAACTCCATCGAATTTATCATGTGTATGTGCCCACTCCAGTTCTAATGAGTGCTACGATAGATTATACGCTCGATGGTGTTTTACTACGTAACGTTACATAACATATGGAACTCGAAAATTGAGTCAAAACAAAACAACAGCATAATGATTGACGCGCATTTTGGAGAGGTGTCTGTAATCGATGGCGGGAATCAACACTTATACTATCGCGTGGCATAACGGAAAGGTTCAAAATATTTGTCTACCTTTGTTCGCGTTGCGGTGGTACTTTTCCATTAATTGCAGAATTAGCTTGTAGCTTCTGCGAAAATAGATAAACCGGATCCGAAACCGGTATCCCATTGAATGTTGTAGGAGATGAAGATTTGTCCATGTTCAATACTTTTGGACACGTGGTAGGCGAAGTTTGACACGGTAGTTATTACGAATATCCTCCAAGACGCTGACGCTACAGTTTATTTTGATGATGTGGCGCAAATCTAAAAGAGCATAATGAGAATCTGGCGAATGTTTTGCAGAAACTCCAAGAAGAAGCTACAACCTTAAATGAAACAAAAACAATCATTGCTTCTGATGAGTTGAAATTCTTGGGTCATATTATAAATGGTAGTGGAGTGTTGGCAAAAAATGAAAGCGATTACAGACACAATTGCACCTAAGAATAAAAAGGAATTGCAACATTTCCCATAATCTCACAAGATGGCCATCATTGTTGTCATTATTCCTAAAGTTTGGCACCTTTAAACTAGCATCCTCTCTCATCTATTGGACAATTCACATCTATGTAATTTATTTATTTACAACTAAATTCTCAAAAAATCTTGTTTCTATATTGATCGTTTCTTTTCAACAATACAGTCAGTGGCTTTGCAATTTCTGGACGACATTCCTGATCTGAATGTCAGTCCCGACCAGTTCCACGGCATCGTCGTGATGTGTCAATTCATGCATGCATCAGTGGTGGACGCCAGCGCCCTCTATTTACAAGAGCTCTCGCGTCACAACTACGTGACGCCCACTTCGTACCTTCAGCTGCTCTCAAGCTACACGGAGCTGATGAACAAGAAAAAGGATGAACTCGGAACGGGAGTCGACCGACTTTCGAAAGGTTAGCGGGGCGGATAAATATTCACGCGAAACCTCTTAATTTTAATTTAGACGGAAAATGTGAACATATCCAGTCGTAAACTTAAAACTGCTTTGAGCAGTAATTAAAGTTCTGCAGTAAAACGAAGAGCGAAAAAGGATCTCGTTAGCCATTTTCTTTTGTGAAAACGAGAAGATTTTATCCGTTAAATTTTAAATGAGTTTAACGAAGACGACGTTAATGTTGACTAAATAATTATCGGCAATATTAACGATGAAATAATCCACGAAGAGTATTTTACAATAACAAAAAAGTGTACTAAAAAGCAATGAAACAATAAGCCTCATTTTCCATCATGCATCTTTGAAAAATAATTTCCAACTTTAAGCATTTAGTTTCATAAAATTTCCCTCCACTTTGTAATTAAGCAAATCTTGATTGCTTCGTACTTTCCGAAAAATTTCGCAGGTTTGGGGAAATTACAAAGCACAGCGGAAGAAGTGAAAATCCTCCAAGCGGATCTGGAAAACATGAAACCGGCCTTGGAACAAGCCGCTAAAGAAGCGAACGAGATGATCGTTCAAATAGCAGCTGACACGGTAAAATATACCCAATGAAAGAACTTCTGAGTATTGCGATTACGATTTTCCCCTCTTCTTTCCACAGGAACTCGCGGAAGAAGTGAGATTGTCTGTCGAAAAGGAGGAGATGCAAGCGACGAAGAAGGCTATGGAAACTCAAGAGATAGCGGAAGACGCCCAGAGGGACTTAGGTTTGTTGTAGGAGAGAGATGGGGGGTTGAAAGATGATGATTTGCACAATTTTGCAGAGGCCGCATTGCCGGCGCTCGAAGCCGCCGAGAGAAGTTTACAGACGCTGAACAAGAATGATATTACGGAGGTGAGGGCGATGAAGAGGCCGCCTACGGGTGTGATATACGTCATTGAGTCGATTTGTATTGTGAAAGGAGTTAAGCCCAAGGTATTAACAGATATAATTTTTACGAATTCTGTTTCTCATACTCATTAAAAAAATTATCGTTTGGTGAACATTTACAGATACTGGCAGGCGCGAAACCTGGGCAAAAAGTCTTCGATTATTGGGAACCCGGTCGACAAATGCTAGCCGAACCACAACAGTTTCTTACATCCTTGGTAAATTTCGACAAAGACAGTATTACGGAAGATATGATCAACAAACTCAAAAAGTACGTGGATGACCCGCTTTACCAACCAGAGAAGATTCTCAAGGTAAGTTGGGCAAATTCTAATTTTGACAAAAGACAACCAAATGTACTAGGCGCCATAAGTTTCCTGAGTTTCGAATTCCTGAGTTCTAGTTCGGTTTTGAACCTGAACCTAAATTTTATTATTATTTAAAACTATTAAAATAACGCTACCAATTTTCTTAGGTATCCAAAGCTTGCATGTCCTTATGCATGTGGGTGCACGCCATGTACAAGTACTACTTCGTAAATCAGAACGTGGCGCCCAAGAAGGCAGCTTTGGCCAAAGCGCAGATAGAACTCGCCAAAACCGAAGCGAAACTCGCGGAAGCCAAGGAGAAAATGCGGAAAGTAATGGAAGGTCTCGACATATTGAACAAGAGGCTGCAAGCTCGAATAGATTTCAGGAAGGAGAAAGAACAGAGCATCGCGATCTGCGAGGAACGTCTGAACAGGGCCGTGCGGCTCATCAACGGCCTCTCGGGCGAAAGAATCAGATGGATCGAGACGATAAACTCAATAGAGAAGGGGATGGTCAACATAACCGGGGATATTTTGATAAGTTCGGGGGCCGTAGCGTATTTGACGCCGTTTACGGATAAGTATAGAAGAGGTTTGTTGTCGGAGTGGTACAAAGTACTGGAGGAACAAAGTTTGCCGCATACGCCGCATTCTAATCCCGTCAATATCCTCGGGGATCCCGTTACTATTAGGCAGTGGCAATTGGATGGTTTGCCGCGTGATTATTTATCGACGGAAAACGCTGTGCTGGTGTTCTGTTCTAGGAGGTGGCCCCTTTTCATTGATCCTCAAGGGCAAGCTAATAAGTGGGTTAAAAATATGGTAAGTTGAGAAATTCGCTTTTTAGTCAATACGTATTTTATTGGTAACGTATTTCATGGTAAATATATTGACCCGTTGGATAATCAAACAATTTCTGGAGTACAACTGAAAATTAATAACCGGCATAATTATATTTAAAATAATTAGGGGTAGGTGGTCTATGAATTCGAAATACAAGGTACGATGTTTAGCAGATTAAGAATTGCTTCATACGTAGTATTAAAGCCAAGGATGCTTGTATAATAAAAGAAAAATCTTAGAAGGATCCATCTCAATTACCAGGTTTATTCATTATCAAAGCAATATCGGGTGAACTTTAATCTCCGATGGAAATTATTACCGTGAATTGCAAATATTCATATCGAGGCACATGATCATTTTCGTTCGTTAATATTAATGTAACTTAGCCTTGCCTTCACGGACGATTTAATTTTCAATATTTATGATTGTTATAACGATACCTATTTCATTTCTGCGTAACTACCTTGACAAGAGCTAATTTGCAGTTAATACACACGTCGTCTCACAAGCTACATTAATGTAATTTCGTGCTTCGCCAAGCGTTTAATCTACATGTAAATTATACCTAGAGAGGCCTTATCACTTTGTCACTCGCGACTGTTGATAGCAAGCTCTTTAATATATATTTCTCAGGTGGTATACGAGGATGATTTGAAAATTTTCCAGCCAACAGAAAAATCAACATACGACGAGGGGTTTGTTCCTCACCAACCTAGATATCCCTGAATTAAATTATTTATTATTCTATTTATATCTGGATATTTTATGTAATAAAAATTAAAAAAAAAGGAGTTTCCACCAGCGGGTTAAAATTGGAGAAATTGAGCAAATATTGGTTCTATTACAAAAAACGTTAAGCAGGCTTAGCGCCAATTTGAAGAGATACATCTAAACGTGTCACTACTGTAACGCTGACAATTCCAGTGCAAACCTCGCGGTCTCTCCATCTGCAAGCAAGCCGACAAAGACCTGATACGCACGTTAGAATCGGCGATTCGGTTCGGCAAACCCGTCCTAATAGAGAACGTTGGCATCGAAATCGATCCAGCCCTGGATCCCATCTTGAACCGGCAGATCTTCAAGCAATCCGGCACCTGGATGATGAAGATCGGCGACGCTATCGTCCCCTACAACGACGACTTCCAACTGTTCATCACGACGAAACTTTCGAACCCTCACTACACGCCGGAGGTGGCCGTCAAAGTGTTACTCGTGAATTTCACGCTGGTGCCGAGCGGTCTCGAAGATCAGTTGCTCGCGATGGTCGTCATGCAGGAGCGACCCGATTTGGAGGAACAAAGGAGCGCTATCATCGTGGGCATCGCGCAAATGAAGCAGGAATTAAAGGAGATTCAGGAGAGGATCTTGTATAAGTTGAGCGTTTCGGAGGGTTCGCCTTTGGATGATTTGGAGTTCATCATTATGTTGGAAGCATCGAAGATTAAGAGCGACGATATCAAGGTAAGTTGCAGCTTGTATACATCTATTACTTGTTTATTGTAATAATGATCCCATTGACTATTTTAAAATCTTCTTATTTCGAGAATAAATCTGTCTGAAATCTTCAAGAGAGAAAGAAATTCGAGACGTGTGTTTTTATAAATAAGTGCTATTGCCAAGATTTAAGTTCCGAATATAAAAAAAACACACATTTTATTCGATTGCGCGAGGAAAAGAATATTGTACTAAAAATTCTTTCTTTGCAAATTCATTGAATAAATCGCAAATACTGCATTTAATAGAATCTAACTTTAATTACAATCATTTGTGTTTCAGACTAAAGTAGAAGCGGCTGAAATCACGCAAATCGACATCGACAACACCAGATCCCAATACATTCCAGTCGCCAACAGAGGACAGATCTTATTCTTCTGTTTGGCAGACTTGTCCAACATCGATCCAATGTACCAATACTCCCTCGAGTGGTTCATAAAGATCTTCGTGAGTAGTATGGCCGATACAGAGAAATCAGGTTGTTTTCTTCCAACTTATTTCCTTAATACTCAATATCCATTTAAAATGTTAATTCCGCAGAGGATTTATCGCAACGTGTGAAGACAATCAACGACTATTTCACGTTTAGCTTGTACTCTAACGTTTGCAGGAGTTTATTCGAGAAGCACAAGCTGCATTTCGCCTTCCTGATGTGCATCAGGATTCTAATGGATGCGAAACAGATCGACCCGCATGAGTGGCATCATTTTCTAGCTGGCGGTGATCCCGTTACGGTTAGAAGTTATTTGTTAAGAAATACTTCAATGTATCCGCTACTTTGCAATGTTGCGACGTTCTACTTCATTTCTTAAAAGTTAGTGCTAAAAACATTGTTCTTTAAAGCATTGTTTTGGTCAACAGTCGCTCATTGAGTCACAGCAAACCAAGTTTGAAGTGTAGCAAATACATTTTCAAATGTAACGTGAGGATTAAAACTATAAATGCTTAAGTTTACTTAAAACAGTTGTTGTAACACTTACCCTTATTTTCATCGCATTGTACACTAGCGGAACGTTGCAAATTAAGTAATTCTCCCTGTATGTCCATTACAAAGTATAACATGTTATTTTAAATTTTGGCTCAGTTCATGAAGAACCCATGCCCAGACTGGCTCTCGGAAAAATCCTGGCAAGAAATATTAGCCCTGGCCGCCTTGCCCAAGTTCGTTCAGTTCGTTGATTCATTCCCCAGATATCAAGATCACTACAAGAAAATATTTGAACACGTAGAGCCACATCTGTAAGAGTTTCAATCCCCTCGTAAATTTTTCATTCTCGATATAATTTTTGAATAGGCAACCTATGCCCGCAGAATTCGAAAAGACCTACGACGATTTCCAAAAGATGATCGTCCTGAAGGCCCTTAGACCTGACAAAGTCACCAATTCGATGCAATGCTTCCTAACAAACAAGTTAGGTCCGCAATTCGTCGAACCGCAATCCAGTGATCTCATCGAGATGTACAAGGAATCTAGCTCAACTGTTCCGCTTATCTTCGTACTGTCAGCCGGTACTGACCCGGCCGCCGATTTATTCAAATTCGCCGAAAGGATGAGATTCGCCAAACGGTTGATGTCCATATCTCTTGGTCAGGGTCAAGGACCGCGAGCGGAACAACTGATCCGCGAAGCGTGCGAAATAGGTTCGTGGGTCTTCTTCCAAAACTGCCATTTAGCACCCAGTTGGATGCCGCGTTTGGAAAGGATAATCGAGAACATATCTCCCGACAGCGTTCATAAAGAGTTCCGTCTATGGTTGACGTCGACACCTTCGCCGGCGTTTCCCGTGTCGATCTTGCAGAACGGCTGCAAAATGACCGTGGAGCCGCCTCGCGGTATAAAAGCGAACATGATTCGCGCTTATTTCAATCAAGTCATGGATATGCAGGAATTCTTCAATTCCGCGCACCCGAAGGTGTCCACTTTTAAATGGCTGTTGTTTTCCCTGTGTCTATTCCACGCCGTCCTGCTAGAAAGGCGAAAATTCGGCCCGCTAGGCTTTAACATCCCGTACGAGTTTACCGACGGCG
The DNA here is from genome assembly GCA_902654985.2 of Oryctes borbonicus. Taxonomy (NCBI): domain Eukaryota; kingdom Metazoa; phylum Arthropoda; class Insecta; order Coleoptera; family Scarabaeidae; genus Oryctes; species Oryctes borbonicus. The sequence goes on along the minus strand of LR736899.1, from coordinate 1,403,457 downwards.
ATCTGAAGATATGCATTTCGCAATTGCACATGTTTTTGCTCGAGTACACGGAGATACCGTTCAAGGTATTGGTATACACTGCCGGGCACATCAACTACGGTGGAAGGGTAACTGATGACTGGGACAGACGATGCTTGATGAATATCTTGTATGATTATTACAAGGAGGAGGTAGTAACCGCTGATTACGCGTTTGACAAAGATGGGGCCTACCATCAGGCAAGCAAACGAACTCTTTTACTATTCTCCAAAACATGGTTTAAATATTTTTTATGCGCATTTACTAAGCACAATGTTTACGGAATGCTTAATTTCTTGTCTTTCTTCGCACTTCTCTTGTAGTTACCAGGTGATGCGGTGCTATTGGAGTACTTCGATTACGTCAAAACTTTCCCGCTTAACGACGATCCTGAACTGTTTGGCATGCATGCAAACGCCGATATAAGCTACGCACAAGCTTTAACAACCAGTTGTTTAAGTACGCTATTAATGCTGCAACCTAGGCAAATCGGCGGTGCCGCCGCTAGCCAGGAGGAGGTCATACAAAACGTTACAAACGCGATCCTCAGTAAAATACCACCGGAATTCAATTTGGAACAGATAGCCGAAAGGTAGTACAGCATCTCCAGTCGAATTGGTCCCTTCTTCACACATCCAAATTCTATTCATAGATACCCCGTCCTTTATGAAGAATCTCTCAATACGGTAATAATCCAAGAAGCTATCAGATATAATAAGTTGCTTAAGATAATCGTGCAAACTCTACGTGATCTATTAAAAGCATTGAAGGGGCTGGTAGTAATGTCCGAAGCTTTGGAAAGGATGTCCAATAGTCTTTATAGCAATGCGGTACCTGCGGTATGGGCTGGTAAAGCCTATCCTTCTTTGAAACCTTTAGGTATTGATATGAAATCTCGTGAAAATAATTATTTTTTGCCTCCTTTTATTCTAAAAATAATCTTCAAAAATCGGAAAATCCTAACTATAACTTATTATATAGGATCTTGGGTTAATGATTTGAACGACAGAGTTGGCTTCCTAAATAAATGGGTGGAACAAGGAATACCCCCCGCATTTTGGATTTCCGGATTCTACTTTCCCCAAGCGTTTCTCACCGGAACTTTGCAGAATTTCGCTAGGAAGTACGTCGTCTCAATCGATACAATTAATTTCTCTTTCAAGGTAATCAAACACTGTAAAAAGAAATCTAAATCGTCTCCCTTACATGCGAACGCAATCGATGCTTCCAGGTTCTGGACAGGCAGCCAAAGGATAGACCTAGTGATGGTTGCGTCATTTACGGATTGTTCCTGGAAGGGGCAAGATGGAATCCGCAAATTCATTTGCTAGACGAGTCTTTTCCCAAAGAATTATACACTAGTGAGTATTAGCCATCGGGCATCTTCGCTAAACTGTACCAATTATTTTTTTTAATTCTAGATATGCCTTATATATGGCTTCTACCGGAAGAGAACCATTTTAAGCCCAAAGGTGTTTACGAATGTCCAATTTACAAGACTTTGACGAGAGCTGGCACTCTATCGACAACAGGCCATTCCACCAATTACGTGTTGGCAGTGGAGGTGCCCACCAACAAGAAGGAATCCCATTGGATAAAACGCGGTGTTGCTCTTATATGCGCCTTGGACTACTAATTATTGAATCATCTACTATTTGCACTATTTGAATGTATATTTCCAATAAAATATGGCAAAATATCTGTACTTTGTAATGGTTCTATTATTCACGCATATCAAAAAGATGTAATAAAAACAAAACAAGGAAGAACTATTAAAGATGTTAAGCAACAACAAGTTGCATAATAAAAAGGAAATAACGAGCAGAATAATCGATTGAAATACTAAAATCATGCTATGAGTGTCCTCTCTCGTCCAAAGTAGAAACTACCTGCCCTATTCCGCATAGCCAATCGAACCGAGTTAAAATTACATGTCCCTATATACAAACTATTCACTATCTACTATTCTTAGGCATCTTTGTATAAAACCCGAACTGCAATATAAATTAAGTGAGGCTCCCTCGCTTTCAAAATCTTAACCCAAATAGAGGCTCAAGAGTTGCTATCGGTAAAGATACAATGCTACGCGGGGATCTTGTAATTTATCGTAATAAGGTTGGCAAACCTGCTCAAAAGATGTTTACCAACGAGAGTATCTGTCAGTATCAAACATCGTTCTAGAATCTCAATAAAAAACGCAAAAAAATCCTTTTAAATTCTTTGAGAGTAATTTATTAATTAAGTGTCGAGATGTCGTATATGCTAGCACATTTACACAACGGTTGGCAAGTCGATCAAGCTATTTTATCGGAAGAAGACAGAGTTGTGGTAATTCGTTTTGGACACGATTGGGACCCTTCCTGTATGAAAATGGACGAGGTACTTTACAATATAGCGGAGAAGGTGAAGAACTTCGCGGTAATCTACTTAGTAGACATTACAGAGGTTCCCGACTTCAATAAGATGTACGAGTTGTACGACCCCTGTACGGTGATGTTTTTCTTCCGGAACAAACACATTATGATAGATTTGGGAACTGGTAACAATAATAAAATCAATTGGCCCCTAGAGGATAAGCAAGAAATGATTGATATAATCGAGACGGTTTATCGGGGTGCTAGGAAAGGAAGAGGTCTTGTGGTATCGCCAAAGGACTATTCGACGAAGTATAGATACTAAGCTAACGTTAATTTTAGATATTTAGGTATTTATGAAAAAAATGTGATATGTTTGACTGTTTCTAAGTAGAAATAAAATGTTCGAATTGTGATAAATCTTTTATTTTGGAATGTGTTTTCAAAACGGTTTTTTAACGCGTAGTGATCTGTTGATGGAATGCCTTACCGTTTAGTACAAGAGTAGCTTTAGTTCACGAGCATGTTGATAAAATAGATATCTTACAGGAATTATTAAGGAATGTAAAGGTATGAAAAACCAATTAAATTTCAGAATATTTTCAAATTTATCTTATTTTCCCTCTATTCACAAAGTAACTAATAAAATCGGTAACATTTTGAAGAAACAGAGCATCAAAACGATCTTCAAACGTCTTGTTCATGATATTGGCAAAACAGGGTGCTCCCGTATGAAAGTGGACGAAACGTCGAGTTCTTGTTTAACCATGGCACGATCAGAACCCGGAACACGTTTGGTTATATATGTGAATTTCGACCTATGAAGTCAACAAAGCAGGGCTCATTGTTAACTTACTAATGAAACAAAATGTAAAATAACTCAAAATTTTATTCCATTATATACAGAAACAGTTCATCAATATAACTAATAATAACATGATTTATTCTTTTCTTTCTAATATAAATAATTTACACATATATTATCTTTCATTTGCGAAGAATAACCACTGGAAGTATTTGCGAATCGACTATATACATGAATGCAATTTATTTTTATATTTATAATAGTAGGCCTATTAAATATATTACACATATTATTTATTTATCATGTACTTATTTATTTTCTTTTTATAATACACTTACAACCTAATAAACCAAAGTCCATATGTTGCATCATCTCGAATACTTTTATGTTGCTTGTTTTTTTTTAGCGTAAAAACTCCGCCTGTTTCATCATGATCCATTATTAATTAAATATAAGATGTACGTTTACATATTTACCGTAAAATATATTTAAATAATAGATTTATTCATCATCCTATTTTATATCATCAGAATACTACAAAACATTCGTCTTTCATACTTAATGAAAAATAAATTGAAATTGAGCAAAGCCCATGACGTGTGTTTCTCAATGTTTCTTATTTGTGAATACAATTTACTTCCAGCCTCACGTCTCCCGTCAGTGGGAGACCGCCTCCACGTAGTTGGCTGGATATAATCCCACGCGACCGTCTTTACGTCCTTTACACCAACCTTGCTCGTCTTCGTCTTCAAGTTTTTCGAAAACATCACCTGCGAAAGCAAATTTAATATGTTAATTGAATTTATAAAATTTACATAACAAATATTTATGTTATGGAAAGTACCCGTGTTTGGGGAGAGACTGCGAGCATTGTTCTTTAGCCGACATCCGAAAGCGAAAGATTGAGTACAGAACCCACCAAAACAATGCTTGGACATGTTTAAACTTAAATCGAGTCAGTTTTTGTGGTGTAAATGAGACATGGGTATTTACATGAATAGCTCTCCAAAAAACCAAGGATTAGTCGGTAAAGTAGGGTTTTCCCGGCGAACGTGCACCAGTCAGATTCCACCAGTCGGAAAAGTTATGACGTTTTTTACAATAAGAAAAGCGTGAAATGTCTCAGAGTCTTTTGCGACACTTAACTCAAAATTTGGAATTTGGAACATATGTTCTAAATTTATTTAATATTACGTCGTTGATATAGTGCAGTGTTTGCAATCCGGAATTACAATAATCCCAATGATCGTTGAAGCTCGCTATCACCGCCAGAATTTCATGTCAACAATTACCTTGTTTGAAACTAAGTTCGTCATTTTCAGCACCTTCGTAATCGTATAAGGCTTTCACAGGTACTCCTGGTTCGCCATTATCTACTAGCGCGTCGTTTTCTTCCCATTCCTCTTCTTCGAACGGATTTACCTCACCTTTAGCTGTTGAACCGTTCCTAAAAATCAAAAAAGAAAACTGTTACGCATACCGTTAACGTTTTCAGTGAATATTTTTTAAGTAGTATGTAATCCAGATATTATACCGGTTGACAACCAAATCTGATTTAATAGCTATAAGTATGCTTCTAACTGAGAATAGTGTATTCATACGATATACATAGCACAGGTAAACGATAACGTACATGCTCCTTACTAAATATTTAGTTATTAAATCAGAATAGGTTATCAAACGGTATAAATCATACTTCCTTGTAAATGTAAAATTAACCACCAAATTTCATCTTGGCCCATTTTCTTTCAGTACCGTTACTAAACATTCAGGGTGTAATTGAGAATTCAAAATTCATTCTGTAATACTTACGTAATCGTAGATGCCCTATTCGTCGGACTGTCCACTTTCTCGGCAGTTTTCGTAGTTACATCGTTCTTGTCCGTGTTCAATTTAGACGTGGATTTTGTTTTCGGCGCCTGCTTATTGTTCGTTTGGAATTCCTATAAGCAAGTCGAAAACAACGTATCAATTAAACGCGCAATTATATCACGGTAATTCATATTTATAAAACGTAATTTGAATTTAAACATAAGGGGCGCGCTTTGTTCTGACGTTTAATCCCCATTCGTACTTTGGTTCTTCATGCAAATCTCTGAGGATGCAAAGGAGATTGATCAATGAATAGAGGTAATAGGAACGATAGATTTAAATTTTGATACCAGTCAATATTGTTCATGCGCATGCCTTAAAAAGGATTCTTCTTTAGTACTATATACCATTCGCTGTTAAATATTTTACAGTATTTTCAAATAAAAAAGTATAGATTTCGAAAACTACGGATGTTTCAGATTAATTACAGCAAATACGGGAATTTCTAGAGAAAAAGGATAGACAATTAGTCCAACTTTTCAGTTACATCTGTAACTGAAAAGTTCACCGAATCTGTCGTAGTTGATGCAATTTCCTCGTTTTCTTTGTATGTAAATATATTAAAATTCATAATTCTGAAACTCAACTAACTAAAAGTAACCTATGCACCCTAAATTTCATCACACGTTTGAAATGGTAATTTGTTTTTTTAATGTTTTGAAGTAGAACGTCAATATTAGTTTATTACATATCGGAAGCATTGATTTCCTCGCCTTTAATTTAGACATTTTCAATGATTAGAGTATCTTTAATTGGATACTCTCACGTTACCTCTATCTTCGTTCAATTTCAATTACAGCTACCACTTTCCACAAAGGTGCACTGATGAGCCGTATTACATCGAAACGCGCACGTCTGCACATGGTGGATGTTAGTTGCTTGTATCATTATTATTGGTTTTATTTTATATACTTCGAAAAACATATAATTTACTTCGTTAAACGTCGTAAATAAATAATGCATTACGAGCAATACATCCTACTACATGTGCAAACGAAGCTACTAGAACTTTTCGTATGGAAAAAAAGATGCTCTCAACAACAGGCTAAAAAAACTAACGAAAAAAAGTGGTAAAATAAAAAAGAAGCATACATGCAAATCGTCGCCAACAGGCCTCTGGTTTATCAGCATAATTCCAGCGGTCCCTGAATCCTTCGATTTACCTTTAGCGATGTCCCTGAACTCTTCTGTGTATTCCTAAAGACACAACATGCAAGAGTTGTATACACACAAGTTAAAAAAAATGCATCAAATAAATAGTGCATGCAGCAGAGGTACATGTCGTTATATAGGTTGGGGACCTACGTTGGTACAATTTATATAATTACTCTATTCCGGATTCTATTTTGGTTAATTTGATGTTTATAAATAGATCATCTACATGTATGAGTAAATCTAACATTAATTTAAGTACAAGGTATTAATTGTTTTGGGATAACTCTATGTTGAAGATTGGTGGACTAAATAATAAACTATGCTTATGGATGGAATAAAATGCAATATTTTCTGGTAACCTTGTAATTTACGCGTCTGCAAGGAGTGGCGACGCTTAAAATAGCTCAAAAACATTTTTAGGCCAAGTCGCAAACAAACCTGTTTTCTTTTTTGTTCTTTATGCATGAAGCCGGTCACAATATTTAGCTAAATTATAGAATTAGTAAGAAAAGGGACCCTTTTTTATTTGTACATATCATGACGAATACCTCACATACAGTCTTTCTATCTTTTTTACATAATTGGTTTGTGCACCTTCTTCACTTATGAGTAGAGTGAGGACGTTCGGTGCAGTTTGCTAGCGAGTGTTAGTCAGCCAAGCGTCGATCGGGTATATGTAGTAGCGTAGATAAATTGAAAGTTATATGTTGTTAATCGTAAAATACGATTGCAATAGGAATTAACTATGATATATTTTTCTAAATTGTTCATTGTAAATTGGTTTGCGACTTAGCCTGCCACCGAACGTAACGCCAGTGACAAACTGCACGCAACGTCGCCACTCTGCTTATGAGTCCAGTTGGAATATATGTCTTAGACTTTATCCTTGATCACAATCCTCATTGTATTTAACTATTCTATGTAATGTTTTGTTTTTGATTCAAAAGAATGCCAAATTCCTAACCAAATGGATAATTCCCCGGAACACGTCTATCATTTCGTCCACCAATTATTTTAGAAAACCGATCCTTCTCCGTAAATAATTTATTTTCTCGTGCTGAATATTTTATAAATGCGCACTCAAACAACCAACTGAATATCGCAATTAATTCGTAAAGAAAAAAGGAATTACACCAATCTTCAAGGTCAACCAAAAAGAAAACCAAACGCATCAAAAGAGTACCTCGAATTGCGGCCAATTCATCGCCATGTTAACGCCGTGGTTGTTCGACCACCATTTTAGGTCCTTCTCGTGATCGGCGTTATTGATGGTGTGGTATAATTCTTCGTAAATTTGCGGTAATCTAAAATTCGAACATGGAGACGAAGAAGTAATCGATTTTCGTTTACTCACGTGGGATCCTGAGAAATATTTAAATGCTTGTGGATGTGGAATAGTGTATCTTTGATGAACTGCAACCGTTCCGCTTCGAGTTCCTGGCATTTATCGAACACGACGGTCATGTCTTCCATGTACTTGGGATTGTAGCTGTTGATCTCTTGAAGGGCTTGGTTGTATTTGTCTCTGTTCTTTTGGACTTCTTCTTTCGATTTATGTACTCTATCGGCCATTTTCTTTACCTAAAATCGCAGGAAAAATAAAGCAAAAGTGTTCTGTGTAAAATTAAACGCTATAAATCGTCTAGCAATCTATTCGCGCCTGCGTAATGTTAAGATAACCTAAAGGTATATGGGGATATGTTAAATTCGGGGTAGATTCTGGAATGCACCTATCTTCAATATTAAACCAGCAACATATTCTTGCTGGATTATCGTGATTAAAAAGGCTCTCTTAAAATTTTAGAGTATCCAAGCTTACATATACACTGTACTTGAAGCAAAGAAAATGCAAGGCTAATGGAAGACATGAATTGAATAGTCCTTTTTTTTTAATTTAGAGAAAAATCTCAACGTTATGGGTTAACCAAATAATTAAAGTAATTTTTTATTCATTAACTGTTGTATTTCTTCTCTTCTTCAAACGAATGTTTTGACGCAACCAAAAATTGAGGTGTTAAAATTTCAATAAAAAAATCAAAGAATTAAATCTTTATACTTCTCCCGCTGTGTTTTTTAGGTCCAACAATGCATTAGGGTACTGAGATCGTAGAAGAAACAGGCAAATCAGCAATTGCTTAAAAGCTGTAATGAAACTAATGGTGGTGTTCGATAGATACAACCAAATGTGCTCGTACATGAGCTGGAACAGGAAAGTCTTCATAGATGGGCAGGATTAACTTCTTTGTGATTTACTCTACCAATATATGGTAGATTTAAGTCGTTGCCTTGCTGAGCTACGGATGAGACACTCAATATCTGTTATTACGTTGCGTCGAAACATTCGTGAAAATCTTGCTCTTATTCTCGATGTTTTAAAAGATGCAACATTTCCAATTTCTCAAACGGAAAGGCGACAAACGTGCTTTGTTTGTTCTGGTCAAAAAAGACGCAGCGTGGACAGGTCGGATATTTATTTAACGTTCTCAAAAAAGGCGTTTATTTTTTAAAAGTTTTTTGTGAAAAGTTTTGGTAAAAGTTGAGTTTTTCTTATCGCCGTAAATATTACGACAGTCTCGTATTGAGCTATTTTTAAACAAGTCTCTATTAATCTAGGGCTAATAGAAATAAAATATCGCGGTCAAATCCAATTCATGTTTTTTTATTACTTACTCAAGCGTTGTGTACATAAAAGAAATATATCCTTCTTACCACAGCCGCCCTCTGGTTAAACATGGTTTTTCGGAAAATAGAGAAACGACGAAGATAGTGAAAGAGAAGCGAGAAGAACGAAAGAAAAAAAAACGATAAGTAGTAAATATTATCTTGCGTAAACAGGCACCCAAGTGTGTAGACATTGGACAAATGTACGCACATGTGAGGTCGATATGGGTAAATATCGCGGGTAAACGGGCAGGACGTTCTTACCTGATCCTGTGACACCGAACTGTCTCCCGTCGCGTTTCGTTCCTGATTCGTGGCCGATTTTTCGGTCTTGCACGCCGTGTGATAATCGCTCTTCGCCTTATCTACTTTCTGCAGAAGCTTCACCCAAGGTTTCTGCGCCTTCTTGAACGAATCTTCCATGTCTTTCCTCTCCTTAATATGCATCATGCTCTGCAAGATAAAATTAACAACTTTGATAGGGTAAACAAGAAGCTTGTTAAGATTGTAATGATGTTAGCGAAAGTGTTTGCGTAATAATCTCTTTGAAAAGCTAAAGGGCTATTCATACAGGATGATTGGGAAGGAACCCACATTATTCAGACGTGTTTTTGCGAAGCTATTATTATTTGAGTTATTCATGTTTGAGGTGCATAGACGTCCTAAAAATACTAAACATATCAAGTTTTTTTTTAAACGGAGCACCCTGTATATTTTTAAAGATATATAGGGTTTCGTTGAAAAAAAATAATTTGATATAGATACACGTAGAACTGAGCAACCCTGCATATTTTTATTACAAATTAACATTAATAACCAGAAGATTTTCTAAAAATGCGAAAGCTTCTAATACGCAGAACAGAATATTCCAATTCCGAGATTATATTGGAAGTTTCTAAGTAAACAAACGATTCCTAATTAACTCCCATCTGGCATCTTTTACAGCTCCAAGAAAAATTAAATTTTCAATTCTATTCTAAACTATGCCAACGAAGATCTGCTAAACTATCTAAAGTATCCTCTTCAATGCTTTTCTGGCGCAAATATTTATCTTGAAAGATCGGTTAATTGCATCTGACTTAAATCATTTTCTCTCCATTATTGTATGCAGACCCAAATCGTTTCGTTTCTGAACATCGCAAGGGGGAAAAAAAAGAAAGATTTTCGATTGAACATCCATTGGAATCCGGCACGAACGTCGAGAATTAAATATCGCAAGGATAACTGACGAACATAATTGATATAAATAGCGCATACCGGAGACTCGCGAACAAGAAGGAAAAAAAAAAAAACCAAGAGGCGCATTTAGACTTCTCCGATGATGGCGGTAGTCGGGTAAACGTTAAACATCCGTTAAGCAGAATAAAGTTGCGCATTACGAGAAGCTTTCAGATAGGATTTCAAAAAAAGAGGAGGCGGATCGACCATTTCATGCTGGAATGCAGGATTAAATGGGTTTGTACTTTACGGAAACGAGGTGAAAAAAACGTCTCTAAAGCACGATATTCATGCTCTGATTCTATGTACAATGTACATACAGTAGCGGACATAATCTATAAGCAGCTATATAGAAAGTATGCTTAAAATAATTATTGTTATATTAGAAATTTAATTGTACATATCTATATGACATCATTTCTTGCACATAGAGGATGGTATGATAAGTTTCCTGTTGAAACATCTGAATTTTATTGGTACTAAAGTAGGGACAGGAAAAGATGTAGCAAGGAAAGCAAAGAAAATCCGCACAGCCCTTAGTTCAATAACGCATGCCGGCTTTAATGTAATGGCAAGTTTTCAGAATTTTCCGATGTACACTCTTACATCTATATCGATCGATGCAGTCGATCATTTAATGAAATTATTAAACTTGTATGAAAGGGGGAAAACCGCTAGATTAAGAAGATCATGAGTAATGCTTCCTGTTTTTCATTTCGCGTCAAACGACTACAACACCAATTAGAAATAAACGAGACCTTTCTTCTTTCACTCACAATTTCCTCCGTTTTACTTAATCATATAATCGCCTTATGCTGCCGGCACGTTTTCGACTATATTTACGCCGATATCTATATTTAATCGCCTAACAAAGATCATTATGTGGCGCGTTAGTTTTCCTGGTTCCACTCCCGGTGTTCGCGTGAAAGTGAGAGTCGCGGCGGTCCGATGATGACTTTTTCGTTTCGTTCAGGAATGTCGAACGCCGATCGCGTCGTCCGCCCGTCGCTTACCTCTACCTGCTCATTGATAATCGGATTACGTATCGCGACCTCGGTCAAAAGAAACAGAAAAGAAGCGAGAGAAAAAAGGACGGAGAGATGGTAGTTTCTCCGTCGTGTGTTTAATTCGTCAATTACCGTTTCGGAAAGCAGAAAGAATGCTGCTGCTGCTCCGTTTAAACGGCTCGAGATTTGAGGGTATATAGTTTTTGGAAAGGAAGTAGAGGAAGATATGTTAAAAGTACATGGGAGAGATGCAACAATAAATTGGAGTTCTTGTAATTAAAAAATCTAAATTTGATATGAATTTGGGCGAGGCTTGAGACCATTAGTCTTCTATTTTTTCTTTTATATCTTAAGGTTTTAACATATCAAGTTGCTAATCTTCAACGTTGAATACGAAGAAAGGTATCTTTAATCCTAAGAAAATGAATTAAAAGAAATCAACGAATTGATGAAAGATCGGCAAGATACGTAAGCCAAACAAGATTTAGTTGTTTTCTTTTCGACTTCTTCCATGTGTTCAACAGAAGAATGTTTGACGATTAGGAGATGCAAACTCCAACTTATGGCCGGTAATACCTTCCAAATCCAGCAAAAGGTATACGAAGCCTTGATGGAAGAAGGAAACAATTGCTTAATTGAAAGCCATCTACACTAGATGAACGTTCTGATTTTTTATATAAGTTAGAAGATCACAAGTCCGTTTTCTCTTCCGCTTCATAACAACCAGATATGTAAATTGTCACGGAAATAAAAAAAAGATCTTTCACCTACCTTGTGATACGATTCCTTCTGCCATAACTTGATCTTCGTGATGACGTCGTTCGCTAGATTATCCCTGATCCTCGTATGAACATCGTACCTTCTATCCGCCTCGCCCAAGATACCTTTCCACGCCGCTTCCGTCGTACCGTATTCGGGACCCTTTTCGATGATATCGTTCCACTTCTTCGACCACGCCTTCAAGCTCTTGCCGTAGTTCTTCTCGATTTCGGCGCGTTCGTTGATCAACGTCATCAGATCGTTGCATAGCTTGTAGCCGTCCTCTATCCGTTTCGTCGTTCGCTTGTAGTTGGCCGGTTCCCAGAACGAATCGCTCGTCGCTATAAGCATATTGTCGTCACTGTGGTGCGACATGATTGCCGCTGTTCACTCGTAAAACCTACGGAGGAAGAGAAAAAACGGAACGTAAGTGGAATGCGATAGTTACCTTGCCGTCGTCGGCCTGCAAGTTCGCCGTTGAGGATGCGGCGCGTCCCAATGCAGGAACGGCCTTCTCAATGTTGCGAACAAATTGTTGACGTTTTGAGAAAGATGCATGGTCATTATTCTTTGTGAATTTAATTAATTGGGACGATTTGACGGATTATTTGACTTAGAGATGTCAAACTGTTTGAGAATTGACAGTATTGTTAGAAATGACAAAATATGGCAGTATCATAGCGATTTTCTGCAAAAATTAAGCATGATTTTGTGACATCATATTTATAAAATGATAATTAAAAAAAGGGTAAATCAGTATTAACTGGAAATTTAGAAATTATTGAGATAATTAATATCTTCTTATCAAGAACTTATAAAGCAAATAATACTGTTATATGAAACATTACGGGAATAGGTATTTTTGCTAAGTTTATACGTCTCTTCTCCAAATTACGTACACGCGTACGCATATTTGAAGTAGCGAGAAGGTAAAATAGAACAACAAACGGTGATGTCATCCATATCCAATGTTGCTTTTGCAATTTTAATTTAGGATCATAAAATATTTACATTTCTACGTGAATTGTATGCATAGTCGACGACAGTTCGCCAATGCTAACCGCTTCGCTAAACGTTGCCCAGACTCCGTAGTGCGTCATTTTGAAGTAGAGTTAAAAATTTCACCGCTCTGCCACTTACATATGCATGTACGTAAGTACGTATAACAGCATTCTGTACCGAGAATTGAGAGTATAACGTCGGACTTGCGGGAGAATGTTGCAATGTTGCCATATCCTTCTATACAGAAATGTTCGGATTCTTAAGAAAACGTATGTTTCAATTCGCGAAATACACTTGCAAAACCTTCTCGACAATCCGAAAGATAAACAGGACACCAAGGAAAGCTCGGAAATTGCAGATAACGACTGTGATGAAGCCTATATTGATCAAACGAAAAAAAGCCATAGGCACCAGATTCAATAAGCGCATTAGGTGCTACAGATTCGGAAGGATAGAATCTTCAAGCGTAGTACAGCACATACACGAAATCGGGAAAAATATTAAATTGGAAAAGCTGAAATTGGTTAAGAACGTAACTTCGGTGCGCTTACGAAACTATTTAAAAAGCAACCTAAATTTGATAAATATAGAAAACGGCCCGTTGTCACATTCGAGGGATTTTTCGTTTAAAATTTTCCTCCTCGCAATAGATATAAGAAACCAGCTAGTTCTTTCCCAACAACTAACAGTAATAAGGAAACCTTGTAATTTCAAATCGCATTAGCGGGGGCTATTCTTGAAACTAGCGTCAACCTTCACTCAACACGCTTACTGTACGTCGATGACATCCTTAAAAGGACGTTTTACGAAATCTAATTAATGAAAAGCGTGTCATTGCGTTATAGAAACTTAAAAAAAAGAAAAATGACCGCTTACGCGTGAACGATTGAGAATTGTACGGCTTTCTTGATACATATGAAATAATAGCAATAATACGCTCGTATGTGTATGTATGGATATTAGCGGGTGTCCAGATCGCCCGTTTAAAATGCAATATCCGTTCCATGTGGACGCAATTAAAGTGAAATTGGCGCTTTTACCGTTGCAGGATTTAAATGTGCGGAATGCATATTGAACAGAGTAAATTTTACTACGACTGACCGTCGATAAATATGTTTGGAATAGAAAATGAAGACGAGTGAGTTTGTTTGAAAGAAATGAATACAATTGAGCACCCACACGTCGATCTTTAGTGGGTAACCAGAGGGTGAGATGAATCTCACACCATTTAGTCCGTAATTCTTTCTAAATTAGAGAGCCAACCAAACCATTGCTCTAACGGCATCAAAACGAAGTCGCTCCCTAGCTACTATGGTCTAACCGGTCTTGTACTAACAGCTACGTCTATGCCCCTTTTGGACAGTTCCAAGCATATTACTGCTATCTGGTTCATTTTCATAAAGAGCATCTATAGGCTCTTGAATGAACAGTTGCGACAACGAACCGTCATGCCAACACCTCTCCCTAACTAGCCTGTCAGCTAGCTTCTTCGTCGTCAAAATTTGCTTGTGACCATATTGCGGTAATGTTGTTTGTTTCAGAGGTTGGACAGTTTCCCATTCATTTAGCACGGATAAGACCCGGATCCCGAAGACGCCAAAAAAGGCGATTTATGCAAGGCTAGTTTACATAATTTTTGATTACGTGACAATGTTAAGTAAAGCATTTCATGGAACACTCCATTTTTGGGGGTCAACTCACCCTTTTCCTTTTGTTTTAATTTAATTAATTATTGTTGTAGATTATTTAGAGTGATATAGCGATCGTTCTCGCGAAAAGAAGACAAAGTTCACAATTTAACACAAATTCGATACGATTTCAGCTACAGATATTATGTTAATTTGAAGCATAAACTAGCATATTTCTCAAACTCAAATCCTATTCCTCTAGCGCTTGGTTTTTGTATCGAATACACCGAATACATACTAGACGTGGATAGTACGTCCTTAAATGAACGCGAATGACTATTCTAATGCATCTAATCAATATGCAAATCACTGTACGAACAGTTAATAGCACTTAATGGGCCTCTTTCTTTTATAATAATTTATGCAACATGAGTAATCGACGGTAAAGCGATACACAATTTCACGAGAGAACAATTAACTAGTAGCTATTGTCTTCCGCGCAGAACACGGACGGTTATTCAAAATGGAATAGTTCGAAAAATGTACTTCTACCAATTCTGCCAAAACGAATTGGTTAATCCTTCATTAAAATTCTTTTGTTGTGTTGACAAAATAAGAAAAACAAACAACTATAGCATTACTAAAAGTGGCAGGTATATAAATAGAGATACATCGCATTCAAAAAAACTTTGGGTTGATATTTGGGAATATTCCAGAGTTGCTTGTAGAGATGTCTAAAATAGGAATGAGATCTACCATACTCTAATTTATAACCTCTTGATGTGGTAATATTTGGGCCATTTAAAAGTAAATGTGCTGTAGCTTTTGATTATCGGCATTTAAATTATCCCGGAAGGATATTGTCCAAGTTTAATTAAGGTGCCTTACTATAATTCTTTCACCTCAAGAAAAATTCGTAGGTCACTTAATAAGCAAACATTTTCTAATTCTGCTTTTTAAGCTCTTTTTAACGGATAGATCTTTAGATATGAATAAGTCCAACTACGAACACCTTCAGGAGATCATGAAGGAACAATGGAAAGACAGTAATTACTAATTAAGGGTGAGTAAGAACAAAACGGGTCAAAGGATTCCGGTTCACATATATTGATAACTTCAGAACACGTACTACCCTTTCCAAAAGCACAAAAAAGATAATAAAAAAAAAATAGGAGGTAAGGTAAGTCTACAATTTTTACAGATACTCCGGAAAAGAATCGAATTTCTTCAAAAGACAGCCAACAGGAAAATTTTAAAAAGGCAAATTTCAGAAACCGAAACCAAGAACAAAAAAAAGCGCTAGGATGCCAAAAGTGAAAGTGATCCATTTATAAAGGACTCTTTCTTTTTATCTGAGGATGAAATAAGGGATGATGAATACTAAAAACCAAAAGAGCAAAGAAAAGATATTAAAGTAGATTATTAAGATGATTAGTCAAAGTCGGGATGTAAACAAATAAAAAAAATATGGCCAAGTTTATGGGCTCTCGGAACTTGTAAAATTGGCTTTTCCATGTGTTTTAGATAAGGCATCAATCGATATCTTTGATGTGGTTTCAAAATCCAGAACTTGATGTTGTTACAGGGATTAAACGAACAAATTCCTCTTTTTATTTCGCTTTTAATCTGTATATATTGTGTTGAGTAACACTATTTAAATATGTATCTCAATAAATAATATTTTACTGTATTTACAAAGATGTATCAATATACCCCATTCCCTATGTGTCAACTTTTCCGATTTAACCTGGGCAAATTTAGAGATAACACTAGCCAAATCAATGCTTCTAAGTTAATTACATTCAATGTTCATTAAAACTCATTTCTTATAATTGTGTTAATAATAATCATGAAAAATTAGGGCGAACTTCTAAAATAAAAAGGAATTCAGGTCTCTTCTGTAGTCCATCAACGTCTATTCAAAGCTCTATTTGCTGCCTATTTTCTCCAAGCTTACGCATTTTATTACACATGGAAGGATATCTATGCGTCCGTGTAGTTACCGAATCATATGATTAAGTTATCGATTGCCGGATGTCGTACACACATAGAAGGCCCGAATAACGCCGGTCGGTTTGGTAATTAATTATTGTTTAACAAGCAGCGCCCTTACACCAACCCTTGCCGCGGGAAACTAATTACTAACGGCCATGATATGGATCAACATACCCTTCGACCTTCAACTGTCTAACCGATTAAACTTTAATCAAACGTAGATTTCGTAAACGGGATTCCTTAACGGGATGGATAACGGTGTGATCCGCCCAAATAAATTCATTTGACATTTATATATGTGGCGGCGGTACAGCCGACAAGAAAGAAAAAAAAACAAACTCGTAAATCATCGTGGATATTGCGCGAGTCGAGTGAAACGAGGAGATAATGTATCGGAGGATTATGTAACGAAAGCATTTTATATGATCAATGTCTTTTCGCGTTACCTAAATTATCTCATTATAAAGTCCAAATAATTAGGATCTGACCTCCAATTTATCTAGAGCAAAACTGTATACACGCATACATAACGCGGTGGAAATAATTGACCGGAATTGTCGATGTATGCGTGTTTATTAATTGAATATTTATATACATAAGGATGTTTGCTGTTAATAATTTTCAATTATTTTTTATATTAGTTTGATAATAATTTAAATATTAATCAACACATCTTGTATCTCATAAATCACAAATATAAATATTTTATATAAGTATTTCAACATTTAGGACGTATTCGTGTACACCAATTAAAGAAGTTTCTGCGATATTCGCGCTGTAAACTTGCCAAAGCGATTGGCTACAAGAATTTAATTGCCTAAATTACTACCTCACACGAACCCCAAATAGTTTATTGGAAGGAGTAACGATATGTTGAGTGATTGAAAATTGGGCCTATAAATTACTAGGTTTATCTTCTTCCAAACTCCGTCGGAGGAAATTAACCTCAACATTGTAAAATTAAAACCTACCAAGTTATAAACATCGGCCTGAAAACGATTTATGAATATCTATTGTTGTAATACGACTTTGACGTCACATCGCTTTATTTGTCACTTGCCACGGACGCTATTATTACCATTATATTCGCCCGTTTAATAATAACCCTTTAACTGACCAACCAAATAAACATTACGCTTACGAAAATAAATAACCATTTCATTGACTGCGGTTCGGGATGCGCTAAATTTAGGATAGACGCCTACGACTTACAGAACGTATAGTGGAATTTTCGCGTCTCGGAACGAAGCTAAGCTTCATGTAAACAGTTATATTTTGAACATTGTCGACTTACATTAACATTCGCATAGTCGCTTTGGTTAGTCTCAATGCAACGTTTAGATAGAAGGGGAAGGAAGCGAAATTAACTAATTGTAAGCGTTAACACGGATTTGTTTTAGATTCAAATATTTCAAATAGCATTTGCGCGATCAACACAAACGTTTTTTTCATCTTCCAGATCATCTATAATGCGCGCCCTGCAATCCTTGCAGGTTTGCAAAATACTTCAGCAATATACTCGTTATTTTCATATTTTTCATCTAACAATAAGTAAATATCGTACACACCACATCGGGATCAACTACTGTGTGTTTTTACAGTTACCTGTCCTAGCTGAATATACATACGTACCGCTATAAAAATACATTTTATTGTTTCCATTCGGAATTTTCCCGTAATAAGCAACAGCGCTTTGTCCATTTTACAAAACGGGCCGCTGATATACATATTGGCAGTACGTCGTACAAGCAAGTAGCGCCTATAAACCGCCGTGTATACGATCTACAATGCTTAATTAAAATATAATGCAATGAACTGTGGGAATATCAATGCGAACCGGCAAAGAGGGAAATGAATAATTGACTGTTTCGCGACACGCCACGCTAGTGGAACTTCTCAGTGGGCGTTGGGATTTTCCCTCGTCCGCTTTAAAATATGTAGATACAACGGGATGACACGTGAAAGATAAGAGATAATTTTATGTACGGAAGAATTATCTTAAAAAAAAAAACACCAACAATATAAATTTTGTGACAGCCGAAAGCTTCGAAGAGATATCACTAATATACGAGGAGTCATTTAAATACCTTTATTACCACTTAATAAAACCAATTTACCAACTTCAAGAGATAGCACTAAAAGGCAAAAATCACATAGTGTTAGTTAAGGAACTGGCTTATCGAGCCCTATCCATCTATTGGGAAATGCGTTATTTAATTGTTCGTGAACTTCCTGTCTAAAATATGTCGGAGCTCCATTTTGTAAAAGCCACATGGTATGTCTCACATCTAGTAATTAAGGCAAAGCATTTTGAAGAAAATTAAATAGTTTTTACTTGTTATTCGTGGTGCTTGCAACAACATCCGTGACGTCAGCTGATATCACAATACAGCGGCTCTCAAACTTTTTCAACTCACCGCCCCCTTGCCGTACCGGGGAGCTCGTTAACGCCCCCCAATCCATACATGGAGCCACTCTATTTTCAATGTACATCAAATTCACCAAACGCTTTTGAATTTCCGAAATAATTGAGGTTCAAAAATGGCAACTTTAGAAGCAGCCAGAAGGCGGAAACTACAAAGAATGAAATCGGGAGAAACGCTGACGTAATCGCTTACTTTGCTTGCTCCCAGCTTTTCGCTGTACATCCACGCATAATCAATGTCGGTAGAGATTACTAGCGCATAAATATCTAATCGCTACACGCTGAACACATTAACCCCAGTACTTCCCCAATTCTCTGGAACGAAAGCAATAAGTTACGCGTGTGGAGCAGTGCCAGTGAATCCGTGCCAGATAAATTTAACTACATTGTCGACGTAACAATGTCTGACAAAAATTATTAGGGACGAAAAACGCCTACTTATTTATACGATAAAATGGGGAGAGCGAACTCTGTGAAAACCTAAACAAAATTTTGTGCATATCGATATGTTTAGGCTTAACGGTTTCAAGTTACATTAAACTAACTTAATCTCTGCGTGAACTCGCGCATCACAAGTCAAAACTTTCTTCTAGGATTCCGACTTACTCTAAGCAAATTATCCTTGTAATAGATATACATTAAAAAGTGCTTGTTTGATTATTCCTTATCCAACTTAGCGTATATTAAATTATGTTATGTGTAAACATAAAAAAAATCTTAAATATTTGCTATGTAAATAAGTGCGAGCTTTATCAAAGCACTTCTCATGGTAGAGGTCGAATGTCTTCACAGTTTGCTGGCTATAATTGTAAACACATAATTAATATAATCTGTACATATTGTGTTGAGTATTGTCGTGTTAAATAAGATTCGTATGTTTAATTAACTATTATCTTTTCGTTGGCTTCTTCTGGTGTTTATTTGTCTTACTCTTTATTTCTTAAAACAATCGAGTTTCTCGAAATTTTCTTTATTTAGTCACACTTCAATGTTAGGTTGTAGGAGAAAAAACAATATCAGAATATGTTATGGACTTATAGTATCTAAGCCGCAATAGGCCAGTTATGCATCCTTTTTGTATTGAAGCCTTCTTAAAGCTGTTAACCAATTCACTACCTTTGCCTAAGGACGTTGTCCAACAGAATTACCTTAGTGATGGCAAGCTGCAGCTTATTAATGCTAGCCCAAGTTCTTAAGCCGGCAATGTCCCAACAAATACGCGAAGATATCTTATGAACAGTACTAGGGAGCTTACCGGATCTACTTAATTAGGAATCATGGAGAGAAACTGATTTTAGCGGTTAATTTCATCCAATCTCTTCGAGAAGTTTTCATGGGCGATCCTTTCATAAACCGCAGGCCCAGGCGCTTGAACAGAAGACTTCTGGTTGTGAATCGTCATGGATTTCATCTGAATTCTGTTGTACTAACAGTTGAAAGAAGAAGAATCTGTGCTTGTTTGGAAGTTATTTTCCTTCAATGGTGTTGGAGAATTTAATGACATTTTAGGAAATGGAGGTTAGTTAAAAAATTTCACTAGTTTATCCGGCAGCCGCCTTGTTTAAAGTCAGGAGAAGAGCAGATCGTGACAAACTCACGAGAATTGTGAGAGAAGTTCTTATAAATGCTTAGCACTAAGATATGAACAGGTTACCAAGACTAAACCTAAATTTTCGAAGACAAACCTAGCGGTTTGTCTTCAAAATTTCTAAATATTGTGTTGTTTTATCAGTTAAGGTTTATTTCTCTAATAATTATATAAATTAATCATTTATGATTTGCTTAACGTTGTAGATCGGCTAATTGAAAAAGAGGTCGGTAGATACGTACAATAATCATGTAAAGTTACAGAATATTAGTTATTTATAGCGCTCTAAAAACTCAACATTGGAAATCAATTACCCTGAAATATTCCAACATTTAATACTACTGCTGCTTCAAACTCAATCGATCCCGATATAAAACGTTTATATGGTGTATGACTCACCTGCATAGGTGAATTCTGTACAAACAGAACGCCAGGAGCTGATACCAACTATATTAAAAGTATCCAGTTTATTGCAAGATAAGCGCTGATAATTGTTTAACTTATCAATTATTAAATACTCCAGTTGTAGTTGATAAAAGCGATATTAACGCGAAAACAAATTACAATCTTATGATGTAATCCTCACCTCTATATATATGTACATATATAAATACACAAGTATACAAAGATACTTTCTACTATTGCAGTCAATTAAATTAATGGAAGCCTATTTGTATTAACGGAATCGTTTTCGTTCAATGACAATAAGCGCTAAGCGTTTGGAACTGTTGGTATTCGATTTCGCAGCAATATACGCGACATACTTTAATGAGGACATACGATACTTCAATCTACATAATAATGTCTCAATTATTCTATAATACGTGCTCATATTTCATCTCCTCTTCTATCATCCAAGTCTTTGTAATTTAACGGTTAGTTTTACTTTAACACATTAAACAATCACAGCGTTAAAAATTGTTGCCACATTTCTTTTCTTTTGCTTTTTCGTCCGCGTTTACCGATTTTTTGAGAAGTAACCTTAACAATTAAACTAAACGTTGTTCTAAAAAACGATCTTAGTATTCAGCTAGCGTAGCCAGCCGCTGTAACTTTTGACTCGCTGCAGATATCAAGACGAACTAAACACGGGATATTTTGTTGCCAATTCGTTACCCAAGAACTGATTTTGTTGCTCCAGCCGTTTCCGAAAAACGATGCCTACGCTAGCTTAATATTAAACTAGCGTAGCCAGCCGCTGTAACTTCTGACTCGCTGCAGATATCAAGACGAACTAAACGGTATATTTTGTTGCCAATTCGTTACCCAAGAACTGATTTTGTTGCTCCAGCCGTAAGAACGAACGATGCCTACGCTAGCTTAATATTAAACTAGCGTAGCTAGTCGTTGTAATTTTTGATTCTCTGCAAATATCAACAGGAACTAAACGGCAAATTTTGTTGCTAATTTCTTACTCGAGAATTAATGTTATCACTCCAGTCGTTACCGTGATACGACTGGTACAAAAAAAAAAAAAAACAATTCTTGGATAACAAATTAGCAACAAAATATGCAACTAGTTTGCTGGTGGGCTTATGAAGTAGCTACGCCGGCTTCCTTGTAATTGAAACAAAATAAGTAAATAATCTCTTAATTGTGATCTAGATTTATCAGAAAAATACTTTTTGGTTAATCATCTTGTTTAGATGTTTGTGAATATGGTTTATAGAATAATGATAGCAAGGACTGTGGCGTAGTATGGTAAACAACACAAAAGTATCGGCACCCTCCTAGCTATTTATTTGCCCAAAACCAAAATTCTCATTGGTTAAAAAGTTGTAAACATTATCAAATCTGCGAGCTCGTAGAAAAACAAACGAGGTAGAATAGGTCGACACATTTCTAACGTAATAAAAAGAAAAGAAGGTATATGAACACCTGGGCAAACAGTTCCCAATAAAGTTTATCCATCGGAACGAGAGAGGCTTCCATCATGGCTGAGTTACACGCCGTTTCG
This sequence comes from Oryctes borbonicus, assembly GCA_902654985.2. Lineage (NCBI taxonomy): Eukaryota > Metazoa > Arthropoda > Insecta > Coleoptera > Scarabaeidae > Oryctes > Oryctes borbonicus. The sequence goes on along the minus strand of LR736899.1, from coordinate 1,381,013 downwards.
GGAATCAATACACCGCAAAATCGTCGGAAATATATACCGCAACAATATGTACGTAGGTACATACGTTAGGCTGTCATCTATTTTGATTCGATCGTACGGTGTTGATAACAGATGAAAGACATGTCTCGCAAACCGTGTGTCCGTCTATGTCTATTTATACGACGTGGATGATTGTCGTCGGGAGTGGTTGCTTCTCTCTGTTCTGTTCCCGAGTGATTTGCGGTGATGGCAGGACTGCTAGAAAACATTTTTCCGGCCGTTGATAATAACATATTGTTCTCCCGGGCTCGTTAATGGAATCGATTCCGTTTGGTTTGATTTGGTGGTACGTTCGGGGAAGGTAATTCATGTTTGTTATTTTTGGAACGGGCGAAATGAGAATAAAGTGGTATCAACGTCATGTCGTACAATATTCTGGCCAAAGGCGTAAAGGTTATAGAATCTATCAAATCAATTCTTTGTTTGAGTAAATGAAGCTTTCAGAAGACGTATTTACTTTTCAAAAGTCATAAATCACTTGTGTATCATCGCGTTTAATGACTCAAGATTTACACAAATATAGATTATACATTGTGGTCTCGGCGGTGACGTGTCGTTACACAAATAAAAGAAAATAAACAGGTAAATCCCACCCAAAAAATTGTAGCATTAAGAATAAGAATTGAATAAACGGTTTCAATTAACTTCAAATGCATATTTAGCTTATGGATTTTCTTATATCGGCGTGAAAAGAGCAGCGTCGAGTCTGTCTCGGACGCTCCCAGATATGAAGTCCCCCTTCGCAAGGCAACTGTATTTTAGTGATACGACGACATATGAATGTGAATTCGATGTGTCGCATCTGTCTTTGATTATATTTGAACTTCGGTCGATATGATTTTTTTTCTATTTCTCCAATTTGCTGCTGTATTACGGACGCCACTGGACGTTCGGGTATCATCGGAATAACTGGCTGCTATCTTTGGCAGCTCTTTTCTCAAGAAACCATTGAAGATACCGCAAAATGGTCGTAATCCGTGTAATCAGCAGGTCATACTGCATAAGGAACCATCATCAAAATAAATATTTTAAAATCGTCAAATTGTCCGAATTTTCTAAACTTTCTTATATCTCTCCAATTAACAACTTCGTTTATAGATTTCGATACGCTGAATCCATTGAAAGTTACTCCGATTTGCTATGTCTTACGGTAAGCGACCTGTAAGTTTTAGATTGTTGGGAAACTTCGATCCCTGTCTTTAGCCTTTTTCGGGGCGTAATTCGAGTTAGATAAATGACGGTGGCGGGAATCGATTCTCCGAGTTTTATTGAGAAACATGTAAATGAAGTCTCTGTATTGCCCTGAAAAGTAATCAAGGGGCGAGAAATTCAAATTTTGGTTTTATGTTGGAATTTATTAAAAATTCATTCGGGAAAAAGGTATATCAGAAATAGTGCATGAAAAATTTTGTTCTATGAACTATCTTATCTATTAAAAAGCAGGGTACTACTGTTAAATAAACTTACTTAATGGACGAATTACATTACCGCGTCATATTAAATAACACTCACAGGGTACGGTTTGTTAATAGCATTCCAAGTACACTTCATATCAAAGATATGTCAATTTTGCGAGTGATTGTGCAGTTCTCAACGCCGAAATCAATTTGCGATAGAGTCTGTGTAATCAAATACTACTTTATAGTTAGCCAACATACTTGAGACATTTTATATCAGTCGACATTATATTTCGATAAAAATTCTTTAACTTTTACGGCATTGAAAAATCGATGTCATTTATACTGGCAAGGGGAAAGTGACGATACCCAAGAAGCTAAGCAAATTTACATTCGGAAGGCGAAGTTGTTCTTTAAACGGTGCAATATTTTATGGACGTTCCGAGTCTGTTGAAATTGAAAGTGTTTCTCGAGCACTTTCGCAATCCTGCAAAATTTAGCAGTTCCAATCCATTAACACCCGGCTGTAGCTCAGTTATAAAGACATTTTACGCAAGGATGCTTTAGGAATCGCGCAGGAAATAGTGTTTATAATTTTAATGGGCTTAAGTTGTATTGAAAGATGCTATTGAAAATGTTGACCTTGTTGACAACTAAAAAAAAAAAACTACCATTTTATAAAAAAAAAAATCCTTGTTTAAGATCTCGCCAAACAACTTCTATTATTTATTTTTTTTTCTTTTATTTAATGGAAGTACTATACGTACGTGTAGTACGTTGTATAGTACTTCCACTAAATAAAAGAATTTCGGTATTTTTACCTGAATTTTATTGCTTAGAAGATACAGCCACCATTGTTTTTTTTATGTTTCAAGGTAGACGATATGAAGAAGACAAAAACAAACACAACAATTTTAGCTGATGATCGTCTTCGCCTTTGTTAATTCTTCTCATTGTTAATGTGAAATATGTTGTTTTGTTTCCGTTATTAAAAGTCGCCAAATAAAGAGAATAAGCCATTTTATACAGCTTAACTACAGAATCCTTGAATGTTCAAACATTATTTTTATTAGTTATCAACTTCGTATGTAATTTGTTACTGTTTGATTTCGATTGCATTATTCAGTATACTCGCGCTTCATTTACACAGCGGTTTATAGAAATTCCTTTGTTTCCAAAACAAACAGATAAAATTGAATATCGTCTAGAGCGCTTGGAATATTAATTAAATTCAAAAGCGTTGTAGGTGTTACCCGCGCGCACGCCAGAACAAACGGCAAGAAACGGACAATTATAATTCCGCCATAGTTCGCCGTGGGTGATATTCATTTAAATTCTAATAAGATCGCGAGAAAACGCAGAATTCCATCACACTTTCCTCTCATAATCGATTTCGCGCAAATGCCGTATCCGCGCGTAATTTCGTCCAAATCGAAGCTAATAGAGCTCCACATTTTATTAGTAAAGAATTAAAATTGCTTAGATGCACGATAAAAAGTACTGGAAAATGGAAACCTCTCTGCCAGGTATAGGAAATCAATCGATGGGACGGCGGAACGGGGTATATCCATAAGTATATATTGTAAAGAGAAGAAAAGAGCTCATGAAGGCTACTCCTTTCTTTTGTAAACGTATATACGAGGATGTTCGATATCAAAGCTACAAAAGATTACATATTTTCCTGACATAATCTTCGTAAACGTTGAGACATTTATCTCAGCGTGACAATCCCTTCATGGTACTTCCATGCTTCTCGGCTACTACCATGAGCCCAAAATTGTCACAAGCGGACAGCCGTCTTAACGAGCGGAGGGATAGGTGCGATGACAGGGTAATTTTCCCCGACAGATAAAAAAACAACCACAGGAGTGGGCACGAAGCATAGTTTGTTCGAGTCGGCCTATGTTCTTGGGATCTCTCTCCCCTTTGCATTTATGCAGTGCTCTCGATTTGCTTTAAATGTTAGTTGGTATGTGAAAGTCGTGGAAACTGCGTGAAATAAAAACAGCTGTTTATCTTTAAGATAAAAAATGGAAGTGATTAATACTGCCGAGCAAAAACGCTTGAATGTTTGCCGGTTGGGTCAAAGGTATGTTTATTACAAAAAGAACAGTGAATTTTTAAGGCATCAGCTTAAGTTCTAGTAAACGATTTTTGAGTTTTTATTGCTTGAAAGTTTAGCATTCCATCATATTGTTTTGTGCCAATATGGCTGGACAAAAAGAACAGCTTTTAGTAGTCTGCACGGTAGTTTGAAAAATGTGCCACCTGCTTGTTTGCCGGCCATATGGTCCTCAAATAAAAAGGCGTGGATGACAAAAACTACAATGACCCGCTGGCTTTTGGACCTAAATTGCGAAAAATGTTTGCTTTTTTTTGGCAATATTGGACGGTTCATATATTTTTGCAAATCATCCTGTATAAATACCATTTCTTAAAAATTGCACTGGCGGTGAAACGTAAAACAAAAAGAAGGATAAAAACATAATTTTAAAGGAAGAAAACAACGGATTCTATAAGGAAAGAAGAAAATGGAATGGACATTGAATATACAACGTTGAAAATGCATTTTCCATACTTTGCTTTGACATACTGACTTTCCGAGGATAGTGTATATATTCAGAGATACTCGTAAATGTGGGTCTCGTCCTAGCGCTCGGCGAAGCTCTCCAATTTATTGTATAACTTGGTAGGTTAGACACGTTTTTGCAGTCTAAATTTATTATCTCCAGCGAAAAAAAAAACAGTTCGGAGAATCTCCAGTTTCCAGGCTGTTGTTTTAGGGAGGAAAATCGCTGGAATATTAGCGAAAATTTCCGACGATATTGCGTTACGTGTACATAAGCGTATGTATACAAATAAGATACGCTTCATCTAAAACTGCTGTGAAGTTGTTTATGGATGTTGAAGATCTATGGCAGTATATTCAACTACTTAAACTTAAGTTATATAATTGGTAGAAATTGTTAAATGTACCCAACTAATTTTATATCGACGAAAACAAACACCTAGAACCACGTCGTAAACATTTTATGTGCAGTATTAAACAGTAATTTGTATTTACAATTGTATAAGCTTAAAATATACGTTTTACATTATGGTGAGAAAAATGTTTAAAAATATGTCAAATGATAAGATAAAAGCTGATAATTGCAGCTATTTTAAGGTATTTTGTCGTAATTAAAGTGTTTTGTACGCGTTAATTTTGTAAGAAAAACACGTATTTATCCAAGAATTCTTTTCCTCTAGATAAGTGTTTCTATGAAAAATATATTAATGCTCGGTTATTTAAAAAATGCCAAGGGTGATTTAACTAATAGAAAGTTTTTTTTCTTTTAAATAAATTATTGCTAAATTGGTACATAAGACGCATTTAAAATAAATAAAGTTGGATTTAATTAAATACAAATTTTTAACAACAAATCTATATTAGATCTAAATAAATTTTGTTGTTTGTCCATATTTAAATACAAAATTCTTAAGCTTAATATATTTATGGTAAACAACACAAAAGTATCGGTAACCTCCGCACCACAAAAGTATAATTAATCCGGGACGGCCACTTCGAGGATCATTCTCAACCGGTGACCGAATGAAGTGAGAAACCTCTAAAACTAACATGCTTGTTCTGTCCCTACTTTGCAGAAGAATATTACTTATAAGTATCTACATTTTTACCGCCTACGTGCCTTAAAACTATGACGTGTGAAAAAATACGGAATACGGAAAAATAGACGGAAGGGTCTGTTCGTTATTGTAGCCGCGACGTAAAACATATGCAAGGTTTACACCAATAAATCAAATAGAACTGAGTACGACGATGGTCCGTTCTCTCTATTCAACAGATTTTTGTTAAACCGTCTCGTATACGTCCGCCGCGGCGACGTTACATTTTTAAACAATTTCAAGTTTTCTAATTTAATATCATGCCCGGTTTCGTTTATGTGGTGGGCTACACTTGACGAATCTAATCTACCGAAGCGATAACACCGGATATGTTCCTTAAATACAGTCTCCGCATGCAATTTTATGAATTGCCGACCTTTCTTCCACGTAAAGTGTTATATCCCTGTAAGCTTCAATTTTCTTCAAGAACAATTCGATTCTGCCTCCAATTAAAAAGGAACCTGAGGAGATGGTTTTACAAACAGACTATAGCGTATATAAGAAGCCCACAGCCGTGAAGGGATCAACAACGGTGGAAAAACGGACCTCGGGTTTTTGAATGGCGCAACATGGTATTCCAACCCATTCAATTACAATAAGCTGGAATTGTACGATAGAGCTCGTTCTCATAACTCAGGAAATTATTTTGTTTTCGCCAGAAACCCTAAAATTGGTTAAAAACTTGCTAAAATATGCTTTCGGCGAATAGCCCACCGCCCAACGTTGTATCTCCCTTATCAAAAGCGTCAAGAGTACAATTCTATTTCATTAACTTCTCCCAACGTTAACGTACCCGCTTAACATCAATTTCCCATTACTAGGCTATAAACGGGGAATCGGGGAATTCGCTAATTTAAATGATACAGAGTCACTTGACAGTGCTTCGGTGGCGTTGTTTCTCGCTTACATACACATCGCCCGGCCATATACGCAATTAACATCATTAAAAATAATATTTGCGTCTGCGTGTGCGTGTGTACATGTTTGTCGTGGTGCGGTCAACTACATAATTCTAATTAATGATGCTCGCAAATAACACTACGCAACGCATAAACGATCTGCTTGCTTATTTTAGTCACTATACGGTTAAAGTACGTATGTTCATGTGGTTCATAGCTCATACAGTCAATTAGATCTGTAAAAAGAAGTCTGGCTGTGTTGGAATGAGATATTAGTCTTGGTACTATGTATATTAAAAGAAAAAAACAGTTGAAGCAAGGGAAAATAGTTGAAGCAAGGGAAAAACAGTTGAAGCAAGGAAAAAACAGTTGAAGCAAGGAAAAAACATTTTTTTTAATTAATTGATGTTACACTTAGTTTCAATAATTTGTAATGCATAACATGTCAAATTTTAACATGGGTAACATGGGTATTGCGAACAATGCTTGAAGGTCAGTGTCATTAACACAGTGGTAGTAAGTTTCCATAGTGTAAGGATTAATCATGAAGGACGCCGTCGATGGAGAGCAACTCATTCGAGATGAAACGGTGTCCAGTCGTCTAGGACATTGAATAACGCTCTTCGTGCAGCTTAGAGAAGTAGTTGCATTTAGTCTGATAGTTCAAAGAAGAATGCACGAATTTGGTTTGAGGGCTGAAAAAAGGGCCCCTATTCGCGAGGCAATGAGTTGCAAATCACTTACCTCTTCTTTGACGACTCCAGATTCACTCCACACCATTCTAATAGCAGAGTTTTAGTGTGGAAGGGACGTAGAGAAAGGTATCTTGAAAGAAATACGGCTCTGCGTGTGCCATTTGGAGGTAGGGATGGTGTATCCTTAAATGGTAACGCCGAGGAGGTGGTTTTGAAAAATCAATCCATGAATGCAGAATTCATTGAGCATCTCTGGTACAAACTTAATCGACAGTTGCGATCTCGTCGTCCTCCCATAACGCAGTCTTATTATTTAAAAGTCACCTCGAAGAGTACGAAAAGCAATTTCGTGGAGCCTAATCGGTCAAATTTATTGTTAACTGATCATTACTAGTATTTTTATTATTTTTTTATTATTTGTAAACACGTAGTAGTTTGATTAATTCTTACAATTGTAAGAATTGGAAAGTCAAACATAGTGATTATCGCCTAGTTTACAGTCTAGAAACGTTCTTCCTGAATTAACATTAAAACAACGAACGTACGACCAGCCATTATCATTACGAGTTCCTACGTACACGTTTTATTTCGCACTTCGGCCATAAGGGGATTATCCTCATGCCGTTTCATACTCCCATAAACAAAAGCCGCCGGGCTCGTTAAGTAACTAGGCAAACTCTCCGCCTTTTTGTCCATTTACAATGGATGTACCAGCTGGCATGACGCAAGATAGGACACCGTTGCCCATACGCGTCGGTAACGTCGCTAATGCTGGTTTCGGAGGCTATAATTATGGCGTACACAGTTGAAATAGACGCGTCTAGGTTGCAGTTAGAATTTTGTCGACGAGACGTTTCGCGAGTTCCGAGAAGGGATATTACTGGATAGGGAGGCGACGTCGTGTTACGTTTTGCAATAAAAAGCGGGCCATTCCTCGGAAGAGCGTCGCTGGAGGGTTATATTTGGAGATAAAAGGGGAAGACATTAAAGTGAAATATAATGTCTAAAAAATGTTCGCTCAAACAGTTTTTTTTAGGGAGTTATAATAGTTCTGTCAAATTTTCTAAAACATCATGCAAGGCATCCGTAAGCCCGTGCCTGTGAGATAGTTGGCCCTTTTCCATCATTCCTCACAACCCGCTAGATTACATGTATGCATATACGATAGAAGTTATACACTAAAGCTGCTCATTGAAGGTCAAGACTCCTAAGATCACCGCCCGACAACCATAGACCTAACAACAGCTTATGTCCGGACGTCCACGCGCGGAACTAGTTTATAAAATTTATTTTTAAGTGGTCGTCTCAATAAGTTAGGCCGTCCCACGACCGATTTTACATAGTGTGTTCGGTTTATTAAAGCGTCCACGCTTACGAAATGAATCAACGACACGTGACCATCAATAGAAACATATTTAATGGTATCTAAATGTTACATATGCTGAAATGAGAAATATCTTAATTGATGAGCGTTGATTTGGCGTTACAAGACTACAAAGTTTTCGCTGGTAACGGTGGTTAGATTAATTGTTTTGTTCTCTGATTTGAAGATAGAAAAATAATACTGCCCTCCCACGAAATTCTAAAAAACAAATGCGAGACACAGTGTCGAACAAACAATGGAATATCAGCTTAACATCGCCAGTGATTGCAACATATTAAAATGTTCTAAAACTTGTATACTTTAAAATATAAAAAGGTTGCAGAGTGACGGCAATCCATGGGGCGCCAGTTGCATTTTCTTCTTTTGTAAATGGAATAAGCTGTCTTCGTCGAGTTTAGGTCAACTGTCGGTTTTTATACCACCTCTTGGTGTATCAGATACTTTACCATAGTCGCTTATAGACTGCCAGAGTTTCTCTCCTAAGCTAAGCTTCATTAGTCCCACAAATAATACGATTCCTTATAAGACTACTTAGACTGCCCTTGGTTAAAACTAACTCAAATTTACTAGGTAAACGGTTTCAGCCCCTAAAATTAGGGTACAACCTTAGGAAGGGGCATGGATAGACAACCTCATTTCATCAGATCTTTACCTTTGAGGACATATGAAAGCATTCAAGTGAAGTTGGCTGTGAATCTATTCATAACCGCAAGGACATCTTTGAAATGGTGCGTAGCCAGTCAATGATGCGATGTATCCATGCGTGAATTAAATCGGAATGAACGTAATAGCTGTACATCCTGTCCTCTGGTTGTAAAGAGCTCGCTTCCAAATTCCCCCCTATTTGATTGATTTTATTCGAGACCACGATGGCAATTTAATTTTGTAGCTCGTTCTTTCGCAATTAACTTGTTTGCAATTGTGAAATAGCATATAATACCAACACGAGAAAGTTAAACGGTTTCTTAGTGACAAATGTACCGTAAATCTTAGAAAGTAGTCTATATAGAATACCGTAAATATATCGCGATATCTACGACAAACTCATACACACAATCCATATTTTACGTCGCCTAAAAGCGTTAACCGCGCCGCCATCCTCAATTCATTACTACTCTCTCGCTCGTTTTACGATCTTGCGGATAGCATATTCCCCCTTTAGGAATCGGTGGAAGAACCGGAAGTAGAGGTCACGAAGTTTCTAGAGTTCCTTCGTCTACTCCGAAGGGAATTAGATGAAAATAGTTCCCCCAAAACGACTTGCATCCATATCTCCATCCCATATGTACTAAATACAACGTTCGGGTACGTTTCCGAACGGGATACATCTGCTTACTATCTTGCTACCGGATTCGTCGCTTATATAACTTGACAAAATAAATTACGCTCAGCTGTCTTGAGGGAATTGTGAGTGTTATGCATGGAATGGGGCGGAGAAATACAGCAAGGTTCACAGAAATGGTATCGCCCGAAGGAGGACGAGAAATTGAGAGCTATAATTGCAATAATATGTCTGATTGTGAAGCGCGTGGGGAATATTAAATTTCCGTTTGCTTATACTATTTCTAAAGGTGTTTAAGAAATAGAACAATAGGGCCTTTACTACCAATTGTAAAACAATGAGTCTACTTCCCTCCTTTCCCACAAGTAACAATGCAATTTTTTGTCTAACCCAAGATTTTTCCATATATTCTGTTTGGCGTGGCCTAGCATGAATCCAGGGAAATATCGTTAAGTAGAGGCTTTCTGTTGCCCACTTCTCGCTCATTATGGATGCGTAATAGTGGTATCTAATAAGGGCTGGTTGTAAAATAAATATTGAACGAATCAGGGCGTATTCACCAAGTCATCCAAAAGAACTATTAACTCTCAATCATGTGGCTTTAGGTAGCTCCTTGGTGGTCTCGCGGACGGTGACGCATTGTCATTCTGGCTCCGTTTCTTCATGTTAAAGCTAATTTTATTTAATTCTGATAAATATGACTAACCTTCTCAAATGCATTTAAATTTATCGTGAATATTAAATTTGTACTTAAGATGCATGTCTTTGGCTCGTATCACAGCGTAGTAGGTTGGTAGACGAAAATGATTTCTAGAAGCTATTTGGAACAAGTAAGATTGTTATTTCCAGGTCGCCTATGATATCCCATGTCCCCAAGTTCTAACTATTCAGAGGTTAAATTTGTCTTTGTTCATTGATCCCTCTAGACCTCCCTTGTGGTTCTGCGCCACTTCCAAAGTCTCTATCGACCACACCAGAGCTGTTATGGTGGTGAAATAGTACTTAACAAATAATTTGTAATTGACATTATGAAGTAGGTATAGCCGTGTCAATTTAGTTTTGATAAGAACTGTTTTTAATGCAAAACCCTTGTAAATACTAATTTTACAATGAACAACGTCAGGAAGCACCAAGCATGCAATCGAAGGCCACAAAGCAGTGGTCAGTAATACTTAAGCATTATATAATCCATAAAAAAAAGAAATAAGTTAAACTTCAAGAAAACTCAAGTTCCAAACCTTACCTTCAAACGAAATGGCTTTCCAGCAGAGCACACTTAATCAAATTGTTCATTCGAACTACTGGCTATGCATGGAATAATCACTACATGCGGTATAATCTTTCATACGACAACCCACAAACATGTTGGCATCACTAAAGATGACGTATATGCATATATTAGGTAATTTAAGGTTACACCACGTCCCTGACTAACGCAAAGTTAAGATATAACGAAAAACGTCAAGAAACCAATCATAACCAAATCATCCGTTATTGCGTGAGTTTTATCAATAACATGTTTCATTACAGTAGTGAAGTTATTTTCAATGCAACTTCATAAATCCGGCATTTAGAAATTTGATCAATAATCTTGTTGAATGAATAAAGAAAATGTCCACAAAAACAGTTTCTAAGTTGTCTTGCTAGAAAGCAAGATTCCATAATTCTTCAAAAATTGGCTTCATATTTCAACGCAAACTATGCGCTGATATTACAGCATTGGAGCTCAGCCGATTTTTACGTGCTCGCTTGGAAAACTTAGGACGTTACCGTATTATTCAGATTTGCAGAATGAAGACCGATTGAATAATAGGAAGGTAGCTTTCAAAAACCATTGTTTAACTTACATGTCCATTGCAAACGGTCTTTACATAAAACACCTTCATTGGCGCAAAGAAAATAGCCGTTCCTCCTTATTAATACAAATATACCGATGGGAATTAGGAATGAATGATATCGAATCGTACGCCATCTATGGAGCGGTACGCGCGTTGACATAATTCAATTGTTTCGCGATCGTCGTCGTATTCTTCCCTACCTAATTATATTAAATAGTAGCAATGTTACACGGATTATTTAAGTAGGTGGTGACCTAGGATTCCGCGATTTTGTAATAAAACAATGTAGCAACTGCACAATTGTAACAACCGGGTTTATGTAATTGGCGTGAGGCCAGCAGAGCATTATATACATAATAAATATGAAATTCGCAAATTGTTTACTCATAATTGCCATTGATTTGAGGATATTTGCACTGATGTGTAGTAAGAAAGATAAATTGGGTAGAGGAGCAATTGTGATTGAGTACGTCTTGAGATATAAGTGGTAAGTTTAAATTTAGTTCAGCTCTTGTGATTGAAAAAGAAATGAATACCGGTTGAACACGTCATGGAAAATAAATAGTTAGACCAATACAGTTTGTCAAATGCAGCTATGCCGGTGGAGATTGAATTTCCACATAACTAAAATTTCTGAAACTCTCACATAATTCTGATTCCAATGTTTGCACACTTCCCAACTACAAAATAGTAAAAAAAAAACATTTTCGAACGTGAAATGTTACATGTATACGTGCAATTCAGCCGATTCTACGATGACAAGCTCACTTGCTAATCTTATCAACTTATCTTCATTCATAAACTTTAGTAGCCAACGCTGATAAACATTAATCGAGGGTGAGTAATATTGTATAATTTGAAAAAATCTGAACATCAACGTATGTTTCTTCATTATCTGCGGAGCCAATTGATTAGATTTCTTTTGAAAAGCAATTAAAGTTAATTGCAAATACAGGCGTGTACTTCACACTATGATGTATAAAACAAGTGTTAATTTTCGTGTGCGGCTACACCAGCATGGAGTTTTATGTAACGAGCACGTAATATATTTAGAGTAGATGCAAAATTTATAGATAAATATTTAGTTTCTTTTTATTTTTGTTTATTTCCAGATAGCAGGTTCAGAGTAGATTTTACTGTTAGATAGTCTAGATGCAATCTATAAAGATAAGTAAGTTTATTACATAAATCCAAGTAGCGATTCCATTTATAATTTTCTTAGTAGGCGTTGCTTCGTTTCAACATGGAAAATGCCACACTTACATTTATTAAGATGGTAATTATTATTAATTTTGAAGTACGTTCCTGACAACATTTATTAAAATGATATTTTCCAAAACACTTTGATGCTTATCATTTTAGCAACGCATCGGAAATAAAATCTAATTATATTCTTTATAATGATAGACTGTATCATATGTCTAGTTATTCATTTATCGCCGAATTAGTATAATACCTCAAGTATTAACGAAAAGCTACTGCGAACGAGATTATTATTGCACTATTTAGCAATCTTATCAAAAAATGGTCTCTCCGTGCCCCCCTCTGGTTACGCCCATGTACTTGGGGGGAAATCTTTTATATGAGTATCATATTCATAGTATTAAAATCTTCCCAATCAAAATAAATATTTGCGTTTTTAAAATCATGCATCATGCCATGAGATAAGCTGAGCGTAAATCAATCAAGATGACTGGACGCGAAAACAATGTTCAAATTAAATTCTTTTTCATGGCAAAATACTAAATTATTTCGAAATGAAGCATAAATCGCTCTTAATTTGGAGAAATTTTATATTCTAGCTTACTTCACGGGCGTCTATATGAAATTTGTTTTATAACTTCGCATTAAGTTTATCAAATAACTGCTAGACAGCTGTTTCGAGGATACGTCGTTTACAGAATTCGGTCTTCGGTTGAAGATGAGGATCGACGTATTCTCGAAACAGCTGTTCCGGATTAATTAATTAAGCTTGTGTGGCGCGAAGTATGCCGATACTTTTATGTTGTTTGACGTTTATGTTTGTTGTTCTAACCTTACTTTAACTAAATGTCAAAATCTTGGTACCAACTTTTAGAAAAATTATACGCGTGAATATATTAACTTTTCGTGATTTGAAACCTGAATAATATACGGAAATAACTTCATAATTCCCATCTGTACAGAACAAGGTAATTTATATTAAAATAACAACCTCTTTCCTGTTATTATTAGATTTTCTAACAACCAACCAGTTATAAGCTTCAAACGGCCGAGTTCAGAGGTAAATATATGCAGCTCCGAGGCAAGCTTGTAGTACAAAGACGAACTTTATAATAGTCGCAACCGGTTTATTAGGAATTATTAGGAACTACATAGAAACATACACAAGAGAACGTGAACCTAAATTAAAATATGGTAAACGAACCAACGTGTAGAAGCCGTAAAATCGGTATTCCAATAAGAAAACGGAGAAAATCTCATAAGAAACGTGGATAGTTAATGAGAAACTGTGTCTAAAATGGTATTTTCGTCAGAAATGAGAAATGAAAGTACTAAAATTTGCCTCCAGGAAATTAGATTTATAAATGTAAATATTTCTAGTTCTGATTATGATTCAACGCGTTATTAACATTTCAAAAAGAATTTCCGCGTTTGTTGCTTTGAAAGTTTGACATACTTTTCTAAATGTTTCATTATGACAACGTAGTAAAAAAAATCATAATAGAACAGATTGGTTCATCGTATTAATTCTACCCCGAATTCGATCTCGATTTTTAATGGTGATCTAGTCGAGAATTACACGTACATATTCATGCAAAACTAACTGCTGGTAATAAGTAAATTTGTCTTATTCCTACAGGTGCTAATCAAATCACGTCCTTGATGTTGAAAAGAACTTAAATACCCTAAACGTGGGCGTTCCTATGTATTTTTTACAACTATTAGAATAGAAAAAATAAAAGCAGGTCGCACACTATCGTAGATACAGTAGGAATAGTATGCCACTTTGGTACAAAACAAGTGAACAAATGTACCTTGACAAATTCTCAGACAACCAAACAAATATAGGAGTCAGGATCAAAGACACTTACCGAAATAGCTAAAATTGTAGGTAAATGCAGGTAAAAATAATCCAAATCAGCAAAACAGGTATCTTGCGACACTTTAATAAGTCACTGTTACTTGTTGCTGATTAAACACGATCCGAATTTTTAGGGTGAAAAAAAAAAACGTAAAAAAATCAGGCTTATAAGTGTCTCCTCACGTATACAATACACATCACTGTATTAATACAACGTATCTCTTCATCTGTTGCCAAACCGTATTGTTGAATTGAGATTAATATAGATGTCGCGTTTGTTTTGGTTTGGGTGACATCTATCGGTGGCTCTCGGAGGTTTAAAAGTGGTTCCCTACCGGAATAAAGAACATCTTGGTTTATAAGATGCTGCTTTAATTTCTCAAATTTAAAACAAAAACTTATGTCCAATAGTTGAGTGTAGGCTTTCACGACTGTAATCCATAGTAGAAATATCTTTCGGGTGATGTCGTGTAGTTAATATTTTACTTGACGTTTCGCCGACCATCCTGTCAGCTTCTTTAGAAGATTTCTAGACAGTCTTTAGAAATCTTCTGAAGAAGCTGACAGGATGGTCAGCGAAACATCAAAGCGCTATTCTCAGATTGTTACTTAGAAAACGTTTTTTCTAATTATCAAAATCAAAAAATATTTTTCAGAAAGTAACTTGTTCAATTAATTGACTAATAAATCGTGGCGTGTAGAGTAGCCTTGTGAATAAACCATACAATGGCCCCCATGGGTATGGCAAGAAGGAGGGATAAATAAAACGAGTAACTTAATTTTTTACATTATATTAAGTACATAGTTAAAAATTGTACATTTTTGGTATGGTACATCTTTAATGTTACTATTTATTTCGTAATTTCCTGCATTTAAATATAAAAAAAAATGGAAAGATGGCAATAGACATTCGTCTTCCGTTATTCTCTTACATAAATATAACAAAACAACACATGTTTGCAATAGCAAATATACAAGGAAAGCACAAAATTAGTGAAAACAATACTATTCAAAAAATTTGATAATTACATAATAAGAATTTATGTTGGGCAAGGTTTTCTCGCGAATTAGGAAAAAAAATATATATCACAACCACTGCTATAAATAAAGATTATCTTTAAATAAATTGCCCTCTAAAGAAATTTTTAATTTATTCAAGTCCTAGTGACCAATTGATTCCATGAACTAGGAACAATATCAATGGTTGCCATGCTACTAGCCATCTAATCCAATCTAGTAGTTGCCCATACAAGACGTGCGGTTTTTCCCATGGATTGCAAAACATTTTCTTTAAGTCGACCTTTTCTTTACAATATGGACAAGTCTGTTTCTTACCAACGATGCACCAACCTCTTATACAAAATTCGTGGAAACTAAAAGAAACATAATCTGTAGAGGTTTAAACATTATTATAGAAAATATTCAAATTAAGCGTTTACACGAAGTAGAATACAACAGTAAGATGCCAATATATTTCGTACCATACAAAATAATTAATGAATTCTTTTTTTTTGTAACATGCCTCGCTTTATTTAGGAATAAAAATAAACATGCGAGAAAATGCTGGCTTCTAGTACAGTGGCTTAGTAACACTTCTTCTCCTTGAAGTTAGTTTTTGTATTCTGTAATTTTGGCGCAGTGTTCCATTGAGTGTTCCACTTCTACTTTTACTTCGTCTACATACTTTAATGGGAGATTTTCGCGGTTTGTGGATGGGAAAGCAATACATTTTTGGGATCGTGTGATTTGAGATTGAGAGTTTTTTGTTTTATGTTCATGTTGATTAGTTTTGAGCAATACGTCTACTCAATCGGTGTTCCGGGCGGCCAAATAGTCCAATCACTACCGATAACATCGGAAAAGTTCACCAAATGGTTTTAGATGAAGACCAAATTAAGGCTAGAGATAGCAGAGGCTGTGGGCATCTCGAATGAACATGTTTATTACGTATTAATTGAGGATCTGAGCATGAAGAAGCTAACAGCGCGTTAGGCGTCGCGCTTGCTAACTCAGGATCCGTATTCGAAAAGAAATAAAATGTTGTTCCGCTAAGACAACACACCAATTCATAAATCACCCTATTCACCAGATCTGATCGCCAGAGATCTTCTTCTGCTTTCTAGGCTCAGCATTTGATTTGCAGGAGAGCGATGTTAATTGAATGAGACAGTCATCATTTTCCATACAATGAATCAAATGATACCTAACTATTCATTAATATTTACAATGAGTAAAAAAAGAATCATCTACTTACGTATGCCCACAACTCAATTTATATGTATTTTCAATTATCCCTTCCTCGTTTTCCAGAACTAACAATCTATTCCCGCAAACGGCGCACACATCCGCCTCCAAATTTCTCGTCGGCATGCCTTGCGCAGTGTAGTACTGTAAAGTGGGAAGCGTTTCTCAGTTTCATTAAAAACATTCTCAGTTTAATTTACCCCAACATGCGAAGCCATCTTATCGGCACATATCTCTGAAATGTCTCGTCCTAATACACCATAATACAGCCCGTAAAACACAAACAGTAACCCACAGTCCAACCATACGTTAGGCTTTGCTTTAAATACTAAATTCAATCCGAAGAGTGTCGCCATCATTATAATATAACCTATGATACCAAGAACGTAACTTAATTTGTAAATAAATAAAAACCATTTGTACACTAATCTAAAATATATACATTAACCATCACGTATTTGAATTAAAAACTACGACGTACCTTGGTGTTGTACCACCAATTGGCTTTAATAGCGCTTTCCGTACTATAAGGCCAGTTATACAGGAGAATAACAACCATATAAAAACAAATCTCCACCAAAGATTCTTTATCGATAGTCCTAATGGAATTATCCACATGGCTAATAAGGTGATTAACTGGAAGCGATTTACATGAATTATTTTGAATGTAAAGAGAAGATATAAATTACCAAATATGATTTATAATGTCGTCGTTTCCATTCAATTAAAACAAACTGAGCGATGACTAGCGTTACGATGAGGATGAGAACCATTTCGGCATGCATTGCCTCGTGTCCTTTATGTTGTTCATGTAATCTCTGGTGTTCGAGTCTACACAGAAGAAAAAAATACAATACATAATGAATAGTGGGTTATAATAAATTATTCAAACCTCCATTTTTCTTCCGGTGTTAGTTGGTCAATAGTCTGTAAAACGTGGTAATAAATAATGAGTACGTTTTTTTTATCGATCACGCCTACATTTTTCGTTAAATAATTTCCCTTTTTTCTCTATTAAAATGAAATTACATAGCTAAAAGTGCGGTTACCTTATTTCCTATTTCCACTGGTACGTGTAAATCCATCTTTATTTAGCTAAATTTTCTTAATTTGGTCGTTTAATAGGGCCAGTGTGAGTTTTTTGAATTAATGTAATTAATATTTATGAAATTATACATGTCATTCGTTTACGGTGAATCGGTGCCACAGCCACATGACAGTTTGTTTTTGATAAGGAGATGTCAAAATTATCAACTACCAACCGAATCTTTGAGATAAAAATCTAATCGATCAAATCATAAAGTCAATAATTACACCATAAAACAAAGTTGAGATAATGTAAAAGCAATTGTATATATCGATATTATTATGTACGATAAGATTTTATTATTTACTCGAAATTAATTTGGAAAGTTTTATATGATACTTGTTCAAACAGAAATTACAAACTATCAGACGCGATTCGATTGGCTAAAAAAGAATTCGAAAGTATCTGATTGGCTCTAACTAGTTTGTGATTTATGTTGGAACAAAGCTATGATCCTTTTAATTTTAAGAATTTGCTTATTTGAAAGGAAAAAATTATACCGCAGACCGCAAAATATAATCATTTATAAAACATAAAGAACCATTTCAGATTCTAATTAGAGATACATGCATATCAAAAAACAGTTGAAAAAACATGTTTTGATTAAAAAATATATATATTTCTGTTTATTTTTGACTATTATTAGATGCTTAACAAAAAATATATATACAATTAATATTCAAAAAAAAGCAATACTTAGTTTGAAAATTAAAATTTAGTTGAGAAAAATGAATAGAAGATAGGGCCTTGAGGCACAGAATAGTAGAGATCTGTTGTATAGCTATGCAGTAAAGTAGTTCTCTTTAGCGATGTTAAATGCTTCAGCATTTAAATTTATGCTACAATTGCTTCAAAGTTCTATAAAACAACTAATTAATCTAAGCCTCTTATATTTTATTTTTTACATATCAAAGAATTATACCTAAAAAAAGGAACAATTCCTTCCACGATTAGTATCGCATTTGATTCAAAGAGGGCGCCATTTTCTCTATTTTTTTAATGCTTTTATTCCCATTTTCCTTCTATTTAATAATGATAGCAAGGACTTTGGCGTAGTATGGTAAACAATACATAAGTATCGGCACCCTCCGCACCACATTCATTCATTCGGTCACCGGTTGATGATGGGGACCATTCGTGTCCTCGAAACGGCCGTCCCGGACTAATTATTATATTACTATATAATAACTTAAACTTGTGTGGTGCGGGAGGGTGCCGATACTTATGTGTTGTTTCCTTCTATTTATTTATTTTTACATAGAACACGCTACAATATGTGTACGCAAATATCACACAGGAATTAAGTTAGAATAAAAACTTTGGATAAAATGGAAATAACCAACGACAATTACGTGATCCGCATAGTATTGCGGCTGCAAATTCAACGGATTGGCTTAGATTCAGCATAGACTAAATAATATATTATTTAATTGGTGATTTTGCGGGTCGCTTCCTGCTGTACCCTCCACTCTTTTACAGATTTTTTTACAGTATTGTTTTTTTTATAATTGAAGCAGTGGCAGTACATACTTATATTTATTTAAAAAATTCTCTTAATCACGATAGCCACTACTATCAAGAAAAATTTTCCGATTCAAAAATATTCATATTATTGTTATTATTATTATTTCGTTTTTACATGTGTATGTGTTTACTTCTTCCCTTACCTGACTATGCTCTTGGAATGCGCTCTAACAATGTTAAGAAGTTGAATCTAGGCCACCAACCGGATTCAAGTAAATATAGCAAATTATTAGGTCTTATCATGCATGAAAATATGAAATGGAATAATAATGTTGATGCACTGTTAGACAAGGTAGGGGTAGTGACTAAATCTTTGCACGCTCGTGCTTATTCGTCTCGTGAGAAAGGGTTCCTGTTTCTTGTCGCATTGAAAGTTTAGTCATTTCCCCTATCTTGCCCAGCACTGTGATGCACTGTGTGTGTACGTAGATATATTATCTCAAAAATCAAGATAGGTAGGTATAGGCATGGGCGTAGCCAGAGGAGGGCAAGAAGGGGTCTTGAAGATTGAAAAAATAAATACTTATACGAAGATCGTTAAATACTTTTTGCATTTATTAAACGATTATATTACTGAATAGAACAAAATGTATTTACATATAAAAACAATATACACAATAAATTTATATTATATATACACACATAAAAAGTTGTGTTAATCAATAAGAATCATCATCATCGTCAATATCATCTTCCATTCACAATTAATATAATTATATATTTCTTTGTATCATTCTTTTTCGCGCTCATTCATAAAACTACACATACAGGTGTTGGCCGTTAATACCGCTCGCCAACAAGATATAATATAACAATTTGCACGTTTTAGGATGTTTTCGATTTAAAAATATGGAAAGATGTTTTCGTAAAATCGACGTATGCGAAGCGATAAGGATGTCAAGGTGATTATCCTTGAAGTTAACCGGTACTATCGGCCCCACACGACAATTGCACATAATAATCAAATATTTTAATTTAATATCATAATCATAATAATAATATAATTAATTAGGTATTAATAAAGATGTATAAGTTACAAAGTATTGCTTCGTTATTAGTCTTGTTTTGAAAAATTATCACTTACACAATTGGCAGTCAAGCGCCCCCTTTTCTTTTAAGAAAAAAATCATTTCCCTTCTAACACTTAGTTCTAGTACCATACATAGAGTTTTTGTCTCGCTTTCCCAAAAAATTAATAGAAAAGAATCGCTAAAACTACTGATTTTTTTTTCATTTCTTTTTTTCTACTTTGTCACCTTTCTGTTTTTATTACGAAAAGAATGAATATGCAATGGTACCACACACATGTTTCACGTACGATAAGAAAATTAAAAGATCCACATTCATTTGGGGAAACTATGAGACTTGAAAGGGATATACGTAAGTAATTTTCATTTTTTTTTCTTTCTTCTCTTATTAGTATTATGTATATCTTATTAAGTCATTCTTAATACACAGCGATGACATTATAGGTATAAGTATTATATAGGTATATTCTTTTTATATTCAATATACTTTAATACAAATGTCTATAAAAATACTTCATCATATTATATTTTATACGTCATATTTTCTTTTTTTTTGTATAAGATATATGCGACCAATAAATAATTATTATATTTTATATAGTATTTTCTTTTTTCGAATTCGTTTTCTTACTTCATTTTTTTTTCTTTAGTTACTTAGCTTGTTAACCTAATTATATAAAAATGTATAATATACAAAATATCACTACCTTAGGTAAAATGTATGTACTCAATAGCGTTAACAGGTATTACCGATTGCCGATTAACTTCACTTAGATGATAAAATAATAAATTATATAAGAGACTGTACCTACATTCATTAAGAAACAATAAAGAATGACGAATAAAACTCATCCAATAAGTTTTTGTTATACAGTCACAGTCAAAAATACAAGTAACCATAGGGGGACAGGGAGGGGCTATGCCCTCCCTCTCTAAAATGTTAACTCTCATTGTGTCTAAGTGTTAATGTTAAAATGTTGATACTCAAACGAACCAAACTGCGCAAACTAGGGAAAACCACTATGTGAATAATTACAAAATTTAATGTTACTTAAATACAAAAAGAACTGTAAGGCTCGAACGAGTACAGCGTTGATAAAATTATCAAAGGAAAAGTTTTTAGGTTATCTGGGGGGGATACGGGAACTCGTCCAACGACTCAGGTTGCGTTTCTGTCAATCTCATCACCGCGCGAATTAAAATTCCCAAACAAAAAAAAAAATTTGAAAAATTATATTGAACATTTCCATATAAACAAGATTCACGTAATATTACAAAATAAACGTTTTTATTTGTAATATTTCTATTGTTCGATTTTTCATGTTAATTGTAAAACGTTTTAAAACTAAATTAAAATAAAAAATTAAAAAATATTAATTTTAATAAATTCACAAAATTTGTTTATTAACTTGGGTTGGTATTGGCACGAGTATATTGATGATTTATAAAACAGGATGATGTTGCCATGGATGTAAGGAGGATAGAACGGCTGATATGTGGTCGTGTGCTAGAGACGACAAGTTGTATCGTAGGAAACACAGTAAAAGATCTTGATGCCTTTGAATGCTCCGATGATTGTTAGGAGAGAGAGAGAGCCTTATTATTCACACGTACCTTATTTAAATTTTGCCAATCAGAAACAAGATCACATTAAATTCACTGATGAACATAGACACGTTTGTAAGAATCATGGTTTGTTTAACTCATTGATCGTGTGACAGGGGCTTTAGTTGCCAACGTTTTTAACATTTTTTTTGTGGGTTATAATAAAGTACGTGATGGTTCTAACAAAAAGATTCAAACAAAGAACAGCCAGGCTTCACTGTGTTTTAAGCAAGATGTAAAAGATGTTTCGCCAGATCTGTGCCAAGAAAAAATTAAGAACAAGGGATTTTATGAAATTACTTGTTATTTTTAGTTTAGTTACTTAATATGTGAACTGTACATTTAATTTTTACCGTCACTGTATAACATTTTCATAAATACCAAATTAAAAATATTATGTAAATACGTTGTACACATTTGCTTTAAAATTAAATCGTTAAAATAATAAAATAGAAAAATGTTAAAATCAATTAATACAGATTAAAATATCAAACGGTAACATCTACTAGCGCCATTTAGTAATCATATACGCAACTATACATATATATTAGTTCTTTTTCCTCGTATTTTCCACGTTTTGTTTTTCATATTTCGCCATCAGAAATCAAGTCTCACAAGTACCCATATGAATAAAATACATATTCAAGAGTTCATTCATCATTACAACAGCAGTAGTTTAGCAGTAGATAGTTTAGTTTACCTCTATTTTCCTTTTTTTTCTCTTTATATATATGTACATATACAAATACGGATACATCACTAACTAGGATATTGTAGTTAACGTTATTTATTACTCGCAGAACGGAATATAGTAAAATCGAAAGAGGGAGGGGGGAAGAGATTTGCGGAGGAAATTCGTAGATTAGGAAACTATGTATTGTATGTATGTATTATTATTAAGGTTATACACGTTATACCACATGCGACATTCTTTTTTTTTCATCTTTAGGATAATAAGTAAGTACGATAATAATATATGTTTTTGTTTTTAAATTATTACTTGTTTTTCTGTTCATTCATCTCTCGTTTTATGCTATTCTAATGATTCATGGACCTTTTTTTTGCGTGTTATTTTTTGTTACATTTTCTTTTTAATGTTGGGATGTGTATTTGATATTACTACGTTAATATTGATAGTATGCGCTTTATGTATTGTATGAATATAAAGATGATATACGGATTGAAATTTGGCGTATTGGATGAGGTGATTATGTAAGTACTAAAGCGAGATCTGAAACTGAAATTAAAAAGTTTACTTGATATAAATCAAGATGCGAAAATAATGTACGCCACTGGGTTTCTATGGTTACCCCCGTTTGCAAAGGACCGCCTCCCTAGAGAAAGATACTACAATTGGATTCGAGAGGACAGTTTGATCCCCGATAGAAACAATTCCGATTTGAGGACGATCGCCAGTAATCACTAGTGATGGTCGTTCGCAAGCTCAAAAAACCGTGTCTTTTTTATTTTTTTGTTGAGATTCAATGTTTTAAAATTATTTTGAACTACACAGACTGTTCTTTAAGATTGTGGCGCATTCTTTGTTTAAAATCAATTGTTTTCTAGCGATTTTTAAAATTGAATTTATTACCACTACTTATTTTAGGTTTGTTGTAGCCCGACACCAAGATATTTAATAATAATATAACTCACAACAGAAGTACGAACCGTATATTTTTAGTTGAAGGAAATATCTCATTTGTGGATAGATTTTGAATTAAAATAACGCTTCTGAGGAATTTTAATTTCTGGAGTGCTTCAAAGATCAAACTTAGGACCACTACTTTCGTTATTCTTTATTTTCTGCATATTTGGTTACTAAAAAAAAATTGTTTGTGTGGACTTTAGTGGTTAAAGGATGATTACCAGTGGACTTTTTGGAATTGGCAGCCCTGCTCGAGGTTTTAAAGCACTTTTGAAGTTTATTTTCAAAGAAGTGCTTTAAAGACTTCAGATACTTTACAATGAGTATTAAGTATTAACTGTTTCTGTAATTGTTAACCTTTCCAGAGAAATTTTAATAATTCTAGTGATATACGGCAATTTTAGGTGATCGCAAACTTATGAAACACTGTGTATGGATCAACATAATTTTAAAATCTGCTCCCTGATGGGCTTCATAGCAAAAAAATATTCGTTTCATTTAAAAAGACACGATATTCCGAGTCCGAGAACATCCTGGCCGACCCTGTACATCACACTATACGTATCACCTTTTTTATTAAATCACCCCAAAACAACACGTCAAACTCCGATCACAATAATTTAAACAAATTTCCAGTTCCACTACTGACGATAATCATAGGATGAAAGTAATAATCAGTAATAATAATAGCATATAGGAAATATAATATCTTTTGTTTTTATAATAAATATAAGCACCAAGTTAAAAAGATAGGATGACATACATATGTGTTTATGCAGCTAGTTAGTTACGATAGTATTACTATTTAATTTTTTTGTTGTCTCTTACATTATAAACGGCTTGTGAATATTTTCTTTTAATTTATCTTTATGTACATCTCTCTATTGACTACGATTATTTTTTTTTTTTGAAACGTTTTTGGATTTTATTTTATAATCGCTACGTAGAAAATGGCTTCTTCAATATCATATTTTATCTCATTCCGTACTGTTTTTATGATTACGAATTTAATGACGTCTAATGGGCGGGGTAGTGGGAGATTTCGGGGGTAAGAGGAACACGTACACTATTACACGGTCGGTAATACAGGAACGACATCACAAGAACTAAGAAAAAAACACCGGGTGTTCGACAAGCGAACTGATTGATTTTCTTTTGTTTCGTTCACTTGTTTCAGGCATACTCGCATTTTAGTCACTATAATTTTTTTCCATATAAAAAGCTTTCTGATATATTAAGTATTATTTACAAGTGTCTTCTTTTCTTTTATCCTTTACCTTACTCGACTAAATATTGCCTTACATACGATATCCCTATTGGATCCAACTAGAAAAGGATGTGTATAATAATAGTCTCTCGTTTATCTTTCCTTCTTTCTTTGTTAATATGCGCGTCTTTGTTTTGTTTAAGAGTACTTTTGAGTACCCTGTATATATATGTAGTATATTGTTATTAGCGTTTTTTTTTTTCACTCAATCGATAGGCCATCATGATTGCTTATACACAGTTTACTAGATTCTATTATTATTTTATTATAATTAGAGATATACAATTATTTCATTTGTTTTCTTTTTTTTTTTGTTTTATTAAGTTATGGACAGAGTTCATGGCATTATACACAATTATTTTCATCTTCTTTAAGAGTAATTAACGATTATCAAAATATTTCTTTTGTTTTTCTTTTCTCTTAATTTAGCCACGATTTGTTTTTAATTACAATTCATTTCTTCTTATTATTATTTTTCATTTCGTTTAAAAAATAATTCTTTTGTGTCCTTAATACTTAAATATTAATTATGTACTTTGAGAACGACTAGGATTTTTCTTTTTAATATTTACCATTTGTTTTCTCGTTTCTTTTGTTTTTTTTTTGCTTGTTGTTGTGATGTGTAGACTTAAATACGTATGGCACATAATAAATATTATACAGATTTCCCTTAGTTTGTTTCCATTTTCCTTTTAACACGGATAACTTACGTTCCTTATCTTCTTCTTTTCGTTTGAAATAATTTAAATTTCGCGCGGTAGTTCTTTCGAAAATCACGACTCGTGCCTGTGCATCCTTGCACGTCTCGCCCCACTTTTTCGCCTCTTCCGTTTGGCGTCCCTCTGGAATGTCACATTACCGGGATCGTCTGCTAATTGCGGGTATTTCTGTGGGTTGTGTATAGCTACCCCTTCGTACCCGTCCACATAGCTGTGGGAAATCAATTCCTCTTTTTCCTCTTCAGACCAATCTCCTCTACCTTGGAAACCAGCCGCTACCAATTGCTTCTCCCTTTCCCAAGCTCGTTCCACTGCTCTTTTATGCGCATGCTTGAGTATCCTCGTTCTTTCCTGCGTAGGATCAGCTCCGTACTTAATAATAACCACGGCATCCGGATTGTGCAGCCTAAGCTCCTTCCCGGAACCGTGATCGGTGATTTCGTGCGTCGATACGTTGAACATTCCGCCGAGACGTCGTAATTCCTCGAGATCGTCGCGTATCTTTAACACGTTATCTTTAACGAAGTAGAAAACGTCTTGGTCGTGTATACTGAAGTGCAGGTCGAGGAAGAAGGAATTATTAAACACCGACGTGACTACGTCTTGCACCACCCCGTTAACGCCCTCTACGACGCTGACTAAAGCTCGACCGTCCACTCGGGATATAAGTACGCCTTCGCCGAAGACGGATTTACGATAGGAGACCCTTGGGAGAAGGTTCCGGGTCTTCGGTTCCATTTTCAGGAGTGGCTTAGGGACGAAGCCGAGGTCGGAGAATTTCTCGTTGACCTAGGATGAATAAATGTAAAGTTGCATATGCTGAATAACTCGATTCTATTAGATTTATGTAAATTAAGTTGTAAAATTACCTTCTCCACAATGCACTGAAGACCGGACATCACACCGAAATCAGGGGCTAATTGTCTCGAAGTCACCGTAACCTGCGGCCTATACACCATCCTTCCAATATATTCGGAACCCATCATCTTCTTCACATCATACCCATAGAGTTTCATCCAGCTGTACAGGTCCGTCATGTACCGGACTTCGCTCTTAGGGTTAATAGGATCGTTATTTTGGAATCTGTAGATGAATACATCGGTTGGAGTCGTTAATTTGGTTGCAAGTTGTTCCCAGGCGGGCGTCATCCATTGTCCAACGATAGGATCGTATAACCTTTTATTTAAATATATCAGCTTCGTATTAGGATCGTAGATGCCACCGTGGAAATCAATCGCTACGAAGAAACCGGGATTGGTATCAGTGATGATGCCTCCAAATGGGTTCCTTCTGATTTCTTTCAGTAGACTTCCATTGACATCAAAGAATCCTAGAGGTGAACCGTTTTGATCGGACGCGACGAAATACCTTTGTTCGTTTTGTTCTACGGCTATGATTATGTCTCTTTGATCGTAGAGATAGCGATATGTAGTGCTTGTTTTAGGGAAATGTACATGGGTCACTAGATCCGGTGTGCTAGGGTTCGAGTACAAAAATTGAGTAACGTTTCCTTTCTCATCGTTCCAAGAGATCAAGCGTCCTCTATCGTCGTAATAATACCACGTTTGGAATTTGTCTCTCTCGTAAGCGTGTATTAATTGCCCTCGTGAATTGTAACGGTATTTTTGTTCACCTCTTCGGACTACAAAGCCTCTGTAATCGTAACTATTGAATTCAACATCGCCGTATTGGACAACGCGATCTCCACTGTCGTATCCTAGGGATATCTTCTCCTTTTCGCGTATAATTGCAATGACGTTTCCGTTTTCGTCGTAAACATACTTCCAGTTACTTGTACCAACCACCTCCAATACGTGACCATCTGCGTTATAACCAATACGGTCCATGCTGGAAGTCGCACGACCAATCTGCAACTTCTGCAATTTAATTCTGCTCCGTTTATCGTATTCCAATTCCATTCTAAAGACGTCAAACGATTTTATGTTGATTAATACAGATCGAATCCTACCATGATCGTCATAATCTATGATTGAAAAGAATTGCTTACTAGTATCCTGCATTACCGATCGGTTAAAGGTATTCCTGTATATCCTAAGATCGTTGATTCCTTCTAAAATACCAAGGTTTTGATTATATTTTAATCTAAGAGGTGCCAATTCCTTTCCGTTTAGATCAACCTCAACACCTGACAATCTAGCGTTGCCATCGTAAGCAAATTTGTAGTGAGCGTTGTGCAAACTACTCTTGCTGTTGAATTTCAATTTTTCGTCTTTTAGTATCCCGGCGTGGTACTTGAATTCTTCCTTTAGCTCGAAGTTAGGTTCGATGACGTCGATATTCTTCACTAAGCTCGTAGATTCGTGGTAAACGTAGTGTACTGAACTCAATCCAGCTAGAGAGGTCTCTAACTTGCCGGCTCCGTCGTAAACGTAAGCAACCCTTCCCGATTGGTGCGGATAGACTTTGGCTAAAATTTGACCATCGTCGTTGTAGATTATCTCGTATGGATGGCGGTTCATCGGTGAGAAATATTGATATTTGAAGAATCCCAAAGAGGTTTGCAAAGAGAATGTGTGGATGTGTCCTCTGGGAGTTGTGAGCGATTGTAGGGCGCCTGCTTCGTCGTATTGGAGGAGATAGTCTGATCCTCTGGGTGTGGTGACTTTCAATGGCTGTGGAATAGAAATTATATATTGAAAATGTTATTCGAAATCTAACGGGTTATTTTAAGCGGCTCAAGAATAGTTTAATCTATCTATCCGATGCTACAACTATCTATTTCAAAATTTCAGAGTTCCATTCATCGTTCTAAATAACGAGTTTTATAAGATATCCTGTAAGTGAATGTATTGAATATATTGAAAAAATGATATTGATTCACCAATCTTAGCAAAACAAAATAACTCCCATCCCTCCAACGTTACTCACCAAACTGCTAAACATATCCTTGAACGCGTATATCATCGACGACCCATCGCCATATTTAATCTCGTTGAGTCGCCCAGCATGATCGAATCCATACGTTTCATTGAGATCTCCCCACTTCCACCTGATCAGCCTGCTGAATCTATCGTATTCCAATTCAACCTCAGCGAATACGCCATTCCGAGGACCCCATTTTATCGGCCTCGCGGTCCTGTCGTACGTTACATTCAATAATTCCACCCTATCGTCCATGAAGACTGAAATCGAGGCACTTTCTCTATCGTATTCCAATGTTAGGAGATTGTCACCGTTTACTCTGAGCTTACGACCGACCTGCGCCACGGATTTGGGACTGCCTTTGCCTTTACCATTCTGGATTCGCCGTAAGAAGTACCGCCATTCGAACCTGTTAGCTAAGTCGCCTCCAAGTTCAGTACGTTGCTTAGCAGGGACCGGGTAACTTTCCCCAAGTAAGGGATCGATTTCTGCTAACACGCTGTAAGGTACCGTGTCTGTGATGATGGTATGGCCCCAGGATGAGGTGGATTCCACCCCGCCATCCGCTAGGAGGATGGTTTTTTGCTCGACTTCTCCGATTTTATTCACGACGCTTGAGCCTTTGATTAGCATCGCGTCTGGGTTCTTGTTATTCTGCCACACTTTCACCGTAGCACCTTTCACGCTTAAATCGAAGGAGAGGCTTACAACTTTACCGGTAGGCGTCACCGCTGATGTTAATCTACCGAATTCGTCGTAATTATAGACGTAGCTTCGACCGCTGCTATCCAATTTTGTTTTCAATAACCCTGTTGGTCCGTGATAGTCGAACGTTACGTTGTAATTATCTGGAGTGCTTAATTCGTGCAGCATCCTCATACGCGACATTCTAAGCCTGCACTTTTGTCCTTTAGTGTTTTCAATTGAGTTAACTTGGCTGGAATAATCTCTCAGTAAGAAGACCTTGTTTCCAGCAGCGTCGGTGACTGTACTCAATTTTCCATTGCTGGTATTGACGTTGTATGTAAATAAGAAGTTAGTCTCACCAGTCAAGATATTCTTTGTGGCGATGTGTTGACCAAAACGGTTGAATATGTAGATTTCTTGAGTTTCTGGTGAGAATATTTCGTATTCCCTGGTAGAGCTTGCGTCGGGAATACTAGCCATCACGGATCTTATTCTATAATTAGCTTGATCTCCAATATGGACGTGACCATCGGGACTAACAGCTACAGTTGATATCGTGTTGAATTTCGAGTTGGACGCTAGGAAATGATCGGCTTCGAAGCAATCGCAGCCCCTTTCAAGGCAATTGCACTTGGATTCCGCTCCAGCGTAAGGCGAGACTTTACCATCAGTTCCGATAACTCTAACTCGATTAATTCTTTGCGAATCGCTTTCTGCGACGTACAAATCACCCGCGGCACTAAAAGCTATACTCTGCGGCATTACTAAAGTCGCGTAAGTTGCTAATTCCATGTCATAGCCGGTGATGGGAGAAGCGCAATGCAAGGGTCTGCCAGCTACGACTTTTACTCTACCATCTGGGGTTAATTGGAGGATCATATGATCGTCTATTATATGCAGGGAATTGTCTAAGGGGTTGATGGCCAACTCCGTCGGCCATCTTAAGTGTACTTCTTCAACGTTCAAGGTGCCCTCGCAAGGAATGGGTTTCCAATGTGATTTGTGCATGTGATTCCCAATGACTGTAGTGACTATACCATCTCTATCCACCATCCTTATATTGGTTCCATCAGCAAAGTATAGGATGTTATCGTTAGAGACAGCTACTCCTTTAGGGTAAGCCAACTTAGCATCTCTAGCTAAAGCTCCATCTCCGCAATGAGCTTCATCGCCCGGTAAACATCTCTCACCCGACCCTACTATGGTTTCCCAATTACGACCAGGGTCGCTGTAATCGTTAGTGTTTCTCACGCGGATAATCTGATGCGATTCTGGGTCTGATATGTATAGGACGCCATCTAGTGGACTCAACGCCATATGATAACGATACGATACTCTCGTCGCGCTGCAATATAAGTA
This sequence comes from Oryctes borbonicus, assembly GCA_902654985.2. Taxonomy (NCBI): domain Eukaryota; kingdom Metazoa; phylum Arthropoda; class Insecta; order Coleoptera; family Scarabaeidae; genus Oryctes; species Oryctes borbonicus. The sequence goes on along the minus strand of LR736899.1, from coordinate 1,350,701 downwards.
CAAATTATAGTAACCACTTCAAGTTTAAGCGTTCATAATCTTACTTCAACCCTACTATGGTACGGACAGTACCATCCGTTAAAATTTTTCTAACTAAATTGAAGTCGCCCACGAATATGGAACCGTCTGGGGCAGCAGCTAACGCTACCGGGGCTAGAAGCCTTTCTTTCGACGATTGACCTTCGCAATCGTTGCAATCTAGAGGACGTTGATGTCCGTCTCCCATTGTCGTGAGGATGACGCGCGGTTTGTGTTTGAGGTATATGTTCGAACCGTCTCCTTTTTGTAGGATTCCTATGGAAGGAAATAAATCGTAAATTGTTGATAAATACTAATAAACGGCAGAAACTATCAATAATTGTTTAGCCCTTTAATTTAATTTAATCGCTGACCTACCTTCATGGAAGTTATATCGATGGTGTATATCCAAATTCCACCCGCCAACTTCGGATATACTCATATCATGCCCGCTCAATTTAGTGGTTTGTACGTCCCAAATGATATCTTTACAATCATTGTACTCATAGCCGACTTTTACAATCGCCGTAGTCACACCATACACCCTCTGCCTATAGACATTCAACCTATTCCAAGCATAAGTGAATTTGATCACGGGATCGGCTTCAAATGTCTTTTCAAACAATATCCCTTCGATGGTGATGCGGAGATGTATTAAATTCAAGGAGGAAGGTATCACTTCAGGTGTTAATTGCAATTGGATCGTTGATAAATATCCAGCGGCTCTCGAACTGTGATATACTAGATTTAAACCTGTTCCTGGTATCTGTAAACTCTCCTGGACCACCTGGGATTCGGCTAAGATAGCGCTCTTGTCAGGACATGCGCCTTGAAAGCCGTGCTTCCACGTTGCGAGAACTACGGGCTTCATCGTATCATAATCATGGGCCAAGCAAGGTTGTGGAGCGGAACCTATCGCTCTATCCTCTCCGGTTACCATGACTATATTATCTATGATCACGACCTCATTCCAGGGCACGAAAGTGATGTGGGTTTGCGGTCTGAAAGGGGACCTTCCGAATTGTAAAGTAACGGCGCCACCTCCGTTCACTAACAGATCGAACCAGCCATCATCTCTGGTTAATGTGAAGCCTTCTAGCGGGGTACTGGTGCTCACGCGCACTCCCATTAGCCCGGTACCCATTTGAGTGATGACGCGCCCTCTGACGACGGCCGAGCGACTGCGGAATAGAGAAAAGAATAAAGGTATTGAACAATCGCTGGGAATCTGAAAGGTTTCTTTTTGGAGTAATGGATTGTAAACTAACTACGGTAGGCCAAACAATACGAAGCCAAAATAAATTGACGAACACGAGTGGATGATAAAGAAACAAAACCAGGCACATACAAGACATCAATTATTAACATAGAAAGAGAGAAAATCTAAAAGGTTAAAACGACAACGTTTGTGCTGTGCTCCGCACATCCTTACCTTGCATTGAAGTGGTTCCAGAACACACTGCGCAGCAGGAATAAAGAAAAAAGCCATTTTAAGTTAACGGAAGTACGAGTTTTAGCGTTTGCGTTACGCCTATTGTACAGTAAACCTATCCGACTCGAGTCGACGACTTTGATCATATGCATGTAACAAATAGGACTAAGATCGTATTTGCTTCTGCCCCCATAATCAATGCCGTCCGGCGAAAGTCGGGTGGGATTGGTTTAGCGGACAACGGGCCTTAATCTTTTCAAGGTCAACAACGGTACAGTTAGCTTAATCCGTTCTTTTCGAAACGAGAAAGGTAAATATTGGAAATCTTGCGATACTCTTCTTCTATTACTCTATTTCATCAAGTATTATCGTTATTGTCATAATTTGTTAAAATAGCGTGTCAAAGAAGCACAAAAAACAATAAAAGTAGGTGGTAGTCTCAAAAAATCACAACACATAAATCGGGGGAGGTGTACTTGACATGGGGCACAACAATGCGTCTATCGTAATAAATATAATATATAATAATTAAAGACAGATAAAAAATACATCGATACAGTTTCTCCACTGAACAGTTATCAACACCCATGTGAAAAAAAATCTATGAGTTGTGACGGAAATGGATCGCCAAACGATTTCGACCTACCTTTCATTGAACGTCTCTTGTCTCGCGTAATTTTGCAGGCTACCCTCGTCTATCAAGAACTTCATACGCTCGAAGAATGAAGCGGTGATTGCTGGCGGTTGTTTCCGTAGAAGGATATCGATTGGCTTGGGCGCCGAGACGCATAGCTGGCTGTTCTTACAGCTGATATCTGAACAACATTCTGGATCTTCACAGTCGACTAATCCATCTGTTGAAAATTAAAGAAGGGTGTCTATATAATCTAAATGTTTTTACGACGACGAAAATTTAAGCCAAATGATGGGGTTATACAGGGAGGAAACTAGTGTTTTGAAAAGTTCGAGGAAACTCATTTCGCGAAGGAGTCGCGAAGCTGGAGAACAGTCGGGGCAAATTCAAATACTTACCTTTGTCATTATCTCGACTATCAGCGCAGCTTTGTTCAAGAAGAACGCTACAGTCTCTTCCATCCCAACCACTTTCACAACGGCATTCCCAAGCGCCATCACCGTTAAAACGGCATTGCCCGTGACCTGAACAGCTATTCGGGCATCCTTCCATAGTGCAATGTTTTCCGTTCCAACCGGTAACGCAGAGACACGTACCGTTTTTACATTGCCCGTGGTCGTTACATCTAAGATCGCATTGTTTAAGGTTGCAATATTCACCAGACCAACCGGGATCGCACTGACACGATTCCGAGACGCAATGTCCGTGTTGACCGCAATCCAGATCGCATAATTCTGCAAAAGCGGCAAAATTTAAAGAATTCTTTCATCGAAATGATAAGCTTACCTCTTGAACAATCATCTCCCGACCATCGAGGCTCACAGGTACAAGTCTGCGTGTCCAAATCGAAAGTACCATGGCCAGAACAATCCGGAAGACATTGCAGAGCATCCTTATCCATTTGACTGCAATCGGTTCCTTTCCAACCTTTCTTGCAGATACATGTTCCTTCCAAGCAGTAGCCATGACTATTGCAAGTCGGATGTGGGCAGTCAACTAAGGAGAATAATATCATATAAATAAGAAATCATTTAGAATAAAGAACAATAACAAATTTGCAGTTTTTTCAATGTTAGTAGAACTTCTGCTGCTAAGTTCTAGTTAACAATATTTTTCCAGAAGTTGCTAGAATTTTATTGAACTCAGTGTATGTTAACATGGAATGTACTTCTGAATTAACAACCGTAACTATTAATGTACAATGTACTTATGTAAAAACCGCTGCTTATATGCTAGAAACAATTCCATTTCAAACGTAAAAGTCCGATGAGATAGTCAAACAATGCACTTCTTGAATGAAATTACGATCTATGTACATACATATAGATGAAAGTTATTTTAGCGAGAAGGGATGTTAGTATTCGAGTAGTTGTGGTGGTGTTTACATATCTGTGGGTGTTGTGTAGATCGAGTGTGTGGTATCTTACCCTCCTCGCAGAACTTCCCCTTATAGCCGCGCACGCAAGAGCATTTGCCGTTAGAACAATGCCCGTGCCCGTTACAATCTGGCACCTCGCATTCGTCGTGCCGCAACGAGCATTCCTTGCCTTTCCATCCGGGATTACACTGGCATTCGCCGTTAATATATTCGCCTCTTTGACTGCACAAGACCGGACATACACCTAGCGGAAAAAGAGAGGAGACACATCATGCATCAAGCACAAGCAAAACGCTGTTAGAAGAGAAGGTGATAGAAAATGGCGGTTAAAAGTACAACCAACGAACAATTTTGCACTTTTTTATTTGACGAATACAATTCGGAACTTACTCTCGCTGCAATCGTCCCCGCCGAAACCCGGATTACACTGGCAATGACCCATCAGGCACTCCCCTTTGCCGCTGCAGCCGTTCGGACAGTTATGGGTCATGTCGTCTGCAATGGCGGCTATGAAAGTCACTTCCCGTGGATCACCATCGTCGTTATACAACGACAAGAACCAGTGACCCTGTTCCATGTAATGCGTTACTTCCTTCTTCATCTGTTGGAAAAATTGCATTATGAAGCGCTTTCGCAGATTTTTTTATAGTTAGCTATAACTAAGGAGGAGGTATATACAGAGAGCCCACGCAATGTTAAAAATCAGTTCCTATCGAAGAATTGGTCGTTTTCAAAGTCTGCTGTCGAATCGACCATAGCTCAGCCGATTCGGCTTTTAAATGATGTAAAATTTATTATTTTCAGGTACTTTAAAACAAATTTTAGAATCTCCTTTAAGATTTCGTAATAGTAGATGTCGCCGAGTACAAAAATATTGTATGTAATTTCGCCCGCAGTCGCGAAATTTTTTGTGCATTTTGCGGAGAATTTTTTGAAATAACCTAGCATTGGTAATTTTTCCTATCTCGTAGGTTCTCTGCATATATAATACTCCTTGCTATAACTCACATAGGACGCTCTGGTTGTACGCGCTTTGAAACCACTCAGCACCTCCAATATATGGTATTGGGTATGCGTCGGCATGGCGTTTCTTCTAGCGTACACGCCGATGCTAGCGCCTCTAGGTATGTTATAATCGAACTTGACGTAGGCGGCCTCCGATTGATAGAATTGCATATTCCAATAGCCGTACGGCGGTATCTCCTTGGATAGTCTTTGGCCCAGGGCGATCTGCTCGAAAGAGGTTCCGTCGGGAGGGAACGACTGAGCCGGAAACGTGCGCGCCCCTGAGAAGAGTAAGCGTCGTGTTAAAAATGAGGGGAAACGCAAGGGAACGGATGTCGTTTGTTAGATTGTCGATTAAGTGATGATTATGATTTTCGCTAAAGCATACGTATTTCTTTATAAAAGGTCTCTTTGTAACGATTAAGCGGCGGCATGCTGATTTTGCCAAGTGATTATTAGCCCTTTGATTTAAATTGAAACTGATATGAAAAATTAAGAATATTTAATAATAAAACAAGGACTGTGGCGTAGTATGGTAAGTAACAAATAAGTATTGGCAACTAACCCCCCAACACAGGTTTAATTAAGAAGATACAAGAAGAAGTGGAAAGAAATTACATACCTCATCTATTTGTTTAAATTGGAAAAATTTGACCTAGAAATTATAGCATTCATACCCATATTCATAGCTTCCGTTGGAATTAAATGATACGTAGGTAATATGTTAATTCCTCTCTCGCATTATAACGCTTTCTTTAGCTTATTTCTTGCTAATTTCCGTAATTAAAAAAGCAACTAATTAATTCCGATTGTAGACTAAAGAACGGCAATAATTATAGGTAGAGATTATGTTACTTCCATATCGCTTGTCAGATCGACATTTCGCTCTGATGTTGCCACCATTATATTACGCTTGATTGCAATCAGCTTTTATGCAATCTATTTACAAAGGGTTAATAATCACGCTGTAAATGTCAAATGGCATAAATATCGTTTTTTTTCATGTTACCTGAATTAATAAAATTTATTATGGTACAATAATGAAAGCAAAAAAAAAAATTCCAATAATTAAAGCTTATATGTAGAATGAGAGGGTTAGAACTAATGCCATCTACGAACAACATAAATCTATTCTACTCATGCACTAACGTACTGAAAAATGCAAATGAAATACTTTTCATTTTGGGTTAAGTAGGCGCGTTGTAAATTTGAATTGTGATTTGCTGCTCAGCACTGTTATTTTTGGCCAAGCGCATTTGTTTTCGAGTGTCAAAATTCATTCGCAATCCTACCTTCGAGTATCAGGATCGTAGGCGGTGGGGGTAATTTTGTCGTGAATTCCTGACAGGGCGACGTTTCGGTTATCGTCGTTGCGACAGCTTCGGTAGTCGTCGAAACGAAATCCACAGAATTTTCGGTTGTATATTGGCTACTATTAGTGAAATTAAGATCGTTTACTTTGCTGGTGTTAGATTTTATTATTCGAGGATCTTCCGCTATTATCGAAGAGTTGTCGGAGACATCTAGAAAATCTGAAGGATCTTCTTTCTCTGTAATTTCGTTCTTATCATTTTTCTCGTCAAGACATGGACAATTACATTGGCATTCCCCACCCCAATACTCGTACGGTTTCTTGGTGGTGGGAGGGCTCTCTTTGATAATCGTATGCGAATCGTCGAGCCTGGTTAATGCCGATGGTTGCATGTAAGACTCAGCGTTAAGTACGTTAGCTTCTTGCCTCGGATCGTTATCGGTGGGCACGGAAACTGATAATACATACACATTTTGTGCAGCGTAAGGATTGGAGGAACCAGGATCGGTTGATATAGTAACGTTAACGAGGACACGTTTCGTATTGGTCGGATTGGTGGGGATTATCGTCGGAATTTCAATGGTTTTGACATTGGGAGACTGCGCGATCTGCTGAGGATCAACACCAGACATGTTAGTAGTGTTATTCACAACGAAATCATCATGCTTTTTATTATGTACAGAGTTAGGTGTGAGCTGTTTCAAATTCGCTTCGTCATAGCGAGTGTTATCCGGTAAAGCGGCAAGATTGACATCCGTCAATTCTTTCGAAAGGTTATCTTTACTGGGCGGATGTTTATGATCGTATTTTACTGATTCGTCGTCCTTCAACTTGACAATTTGCACCTCTTCATGACCGTAGATGTAGATTGGATAATCGTGTTGGATTTCCCCGTGATTCACACCAGATGGCTTCAAACTTATACTTTCATCTTTACTATTATTGCTTTTAATCAAATCAGGCACCTCAGGTGGTATTTCTAGGTCATCATCTTTGATGCTGAGAACACCGGAAGTGCTTTTAGGTTTCGAGGAATCTAGCGTCGTTGATACTTTATATTCTGTTGTGGTTTCGTAAATATCTACGGTTGTTTTTAATGTTTTCTCATCATTTAGCGGCTTGACATTATCTGGACTTTCGGTGAAGGATTCTTCGGTGCTTTCAGTATCCAAATTTCCACGAGGGGATGTTATATTAACATTTGATGAATCCGTATTGATTTCACGATTAGCTTCACTTGTCGAAGTGAGATCTGCGTTGTTTATGTCGGTACTGTTTTGGGCGATATCTGACGCTGTGGTTGTGGATGTGGTAGTAATAACACTTAAGTTATCATGCAAAGGTGCTAAGTAACTGAAATTCCCCGCACTTATCGGGGTTGTGGCGGATGTTACTGGACTAGTAGTAGTAATGGCATGCTTATCACTATTTACATGCTGGCTGGTGACGGTTGCCGAACTTGCGGTTGAAGAACCGTCAGAAGGGCTAGCGGGTTGCGAATAATTGGTGAGAGACACAACAGACACAGATGCATGCGATGTATTATTGTTATCGTCAACAACGTCAACAAGGTCAACGGCATGTCTACGTTTCCTAGAGTACTGGTCGTGTTGAATGTAATTATTACCTCCTCCGGAAGATGGCCGCGGTTTGCTCGCCGTCGATAGGTTCGTTTCGGACGTCGTTGCCTTCGACGCCGGCGATATCTCGGTGTTCTCTCCGACGACGACCGTGCAAGCCTTCGAATTTTGATATGACCAGTTCAGCAGACTTGATGCTGTAACACATAAACAACATTAGTAATTAGGAAATTTGCCAGTTAGTATTGAGGACATTGAAATTTAAATTCAGTTAGTAACATCCTAATCTGGGTGGATTTAGCAGAAATAAACAGTTGCCAATAGTGACTAGATTAATGCAACTCATGGACCAATTAGTTATTGAAATTTTAAAAAAGAAAACGGTGCAGACGTAAGCTTACTTCAGAAGTTTTACAACATTCAGAAAATGAAGAAAATCTTGGAGAAAGCTTTGGGCAAACATCGAAAAATTGGTTGCGAATGGGATTTTTTTAGAGGGTGAAAAGGCAGAGGTAGAAAACAAGTCCACAAGATTTTCAAAAATCATCGGGTAACGACATAATGCAGCCAGAAGATATAAAGAATTGGCTGAAACATTGCAGCGAGAATCTTGAAAATTAATTCTTGAACGACAAAAAGGTTAGCAAGTAAAAGAATCAGAAGAAAATGATGAGAAGAGTAAAGTTGAAGGGAAGGCAATAACTCTAATTCCACTTTGAGTTCGATAACCATAATAATAGCAACATAATAACCAAGACCGTGAGATCCAAAGGCAGCCCTATTAATTTCATCTCTCTATTCTTCCTTTTGCTTTTAAATTAATTAAAAAAACCTATCCGTTAATAATGATGATGATACATTGTATTCTCATCCTCCTAAACCAGACAGACAGTTAGAATGCAAGTCTAATGTTTTCTAAGACCCTAATCGATACTATCGCTCCTGTTTTTCTTTTTCCATATGCATTGTATTACAGTATTTTACCTGCCCCACGATCTGGACGGGAAAAGAGATTAAAATACCTCTCGAAGAAGAAGACGTTGCATGTATTAGTTATTAGAAGAAAGCGATAGCACCACTAGCATCTCGTTGGGTTAATTCGTCGGCGGTCGTGTTCTGTGAGAACCTAAAATAGCTCAGATACCGCTACATACGTACTTCTGCACGGCTTGAATGCACAAGGAGAAGCTAGCAGCGGATGTCAATTAATATTATAGGGTAAGCCTTTATATTCCGAGTATTACAATAATAGTAAAGATCAAATTACTAATGGGTTCGGTCGCCTGATCTCCACGAGCAGCTAGCGAAGGTGCTGTAAACGTAACGATATTTCATAATGCGATATTTTGACATGAATGTTGAAATGTATTATATGCAGAGATCGTAAATTCTGGTTAGATGTTACGGCCTTAGTTTAATTTATGACGGAAGGAATATAAACTAATTTGCAGTTTACAATGTAGCTTTTCGCGAAGTTAGTTTTTGTGCTTCAGTAGCGTAGGTTTTGTTGATGTTACTGTTCAATAGTTACTATTTTAGCTTTTTTTTTTCTTTAAAAAAAAAGGATTAGTTTAGTGTTTTATTTCGTTTCTTTTTCTGTTACCAACTGAACTTACTATCAACTAAAAAAAAAAAAAAAAACCTTACTGCTTGCATAACTATAACACAACAAAGAAGTAAAAAATCTTACGTATTACGGTAAAGTTGTATAATACGTATTTTTAACGTCAAGGATTCAGGAAAGGTAACGTTTTAAATCTAAGAAAAGGTGCGCTACGTGTCTTATATTCTACGTACATACACCTATATAATCCTCCCCATAAGGGAATATGTTTCTCGTTTAATGGACGTTTTATCTCTTGTCTAGAGCTTTATCCTTTTATAGGAAAGGCTTGATGGCTGAGCGAGTGGGATCTCGAAGGAAAAAAAAAACCTCGATAAAACGCCACCACTACCGTGCTCTAATTTGCAGTAGTACAATACCACGAAGCGAAGTTGGCGTTGAAACGCGGTCGAAGCGGGGAACTTGAAACATGAATCAGATACACCGCGTACCCCATGAGTTTACGTGTTCTGATGCGCTCTACGAATTTTATCGGCTTATATGGAAACGTGCATCGTTAAGGAGAGAAAAGGTTTTTATATGCTGAGTTTGAGAGAAGCGACAAAGATTTCCCGTATCTCTACATATGCAGTGAAACATCTTTCAACAGACAAATAGCTTGCATTGCGATCTCACAACGATGTGTTTTTAATTACCGTGATGTCGGTTACTTTCAAATACCTTTCTGTTCTTAGAGCAACTTGATAGGGATTCTGAACTTTTAAAGGTTTGTTGTAATGCAATAGTGCTTTTCAGTGCATTCCAATACACGAGTTGATTTATTCAATTTCCGGTATGAAGTTATCAATTTATTTGTAATTTGTCGAAAATAACGCATAAACCCACAAGTTTTAATATGTACTGTTCATGTTACTCATTAATTATAATCAGTTCTCATTAGAGAACGTAATTAATAGCGTAAAAGGTTGTTAATTAAATTGAACATTAAATTTAGATTAAATAGTTATTGTTACATAATAATTTATTATTTAGTAGGTATTTAATTAGATATTAGGATACGTCTAAAAAAGACAACTTTTGTTGTGTATCGAAGAAGAAATGTACATGTATTGGCTGTCCACAACCAATAAGTATTCCTTGTCTATGCTCACAACTTCAAATATCTCTATCCAGGAGCGTTGTTAAAAAACCACTTCGAAAATTATCGCATATTGCATTCAGTAGTCGCAAACTGAGCATGACTGAGCGGCAGCAATGCAAATTTATTGGCCAGCTTTGAACGGCTAACCAATTAGAATATGCTACCTTTACACTTCTAGCGGTTTGCTTCTACTGAATACTGAATACCAGCATTGAACAGTTCGTCACATCGTTTCCGCCCTGCCTTAATCACAGTTATACTCCAGCATTCAGATAATCTTGAGAGTCTGTGCTCTCGAGTACGTTTGAAATTTGAGGTAATAGGCTGCGTAGATTGCCAAGAGATGTCAATATCTCTAATGATAATAATTTTATCCCATGAGTTTTATATGCGTCTTGTTCTGCGTTCCCTTGTTTCAACCTTCACTTATTTAAAAATTTGTAAATCTCAAACCAATCGGAGTGGTCGGAGCCAATCGGCGCTGGATCAGTTTGATTTCAATTCTGGATTTTTTCCTCCCAATCAAATCACGTCTGAATGCTCAGCGAATCGAACAAATAATAAATACAACATACATGGATGGCTACAAATAAACCAAACATTTTGCTTTTTTCTACTCTCATAAATAAAATAAAAATCCCGTTACATCGGCCAGTTTTTCTTATATACACACCCAGTATTTGTACCATTTAGATTGCGATTTTTCATCTTTGTTAATTCTATGGAGTGAATGTTGATCGCGCTTGTCATCCCACGCATCTCCCACGATACTCCGATACCTACATCAATATTATTGAAATTTTTTGAAAATATAGCCCGCCCACACGGCACCAGGCGAATATTTACAACTCACTCGAAGTTCGTACACCTTTTTTCTTTCGCTTGTTTGAATTTCGTAAGTTCGATGATAAATTTATGACCTGTCGGAGTCGCAGTCGCGAGATTATGTAAAAGGAGAAAAAGGCAAAGGAAAACGGATTTAATTTCATGTATTTGTACATGTGCACAGGTGTACCTTACCTACAGCGAATTGCACAGATGTTTATCGAAGGCGTCCTTGATCCTATTTCTTTCTTGTCGGTTTAATTAATTATACAAGGCGAATCGATCGATGGGTGTTTTATTATTGGAGTTACCGATGTAGCTTCGATGGCGTGTCTTATAAATAAAACGGGGTGTTATTATTATCGGTTGTGTTTGAGAAAGTTTCTTTGTTACAACCTTTCTCAACTCTTCGCTGTTTCCAATTTGTGAAATGCCGGCGATTTTTTTGAAATCTTTAATTATATGCGGTCATGTAAAACAGGTTTCTACCGTGTAATAGGCTGTTGACGGCGGAATTTTTCGAGTAATTACTTAAAAAAGATCGCGATATACATATTTATGTAGGTATGTACTTACGCGTAATTACTATCCGCGGTGTAGATAATTTAATTTAGGATACCTATGTACACGAAAATTAATTTGATTTAAAAACGTTTGAGGTTAGCTGTAATCTCCCCAAATTAAATTAAAAACGTAGACCGGAATGTAATAGTGGTGGTGAGTGAGAAGAATGTTGGTTGGTTTGCGAACTGCGGAAGCAGATATATATGGTAGGTTGCGTTTTTAATTAATGTTGAAAAGCGATGCGGGGTGTAAAAGATCATTTTAATCTTTACAAAAAGGAAAAGAGATTAAAATATTCCATGTATTTAATCTTATTTACAAGCGCTTGTTTTTGCTTAGTTTGGTTAAAATAGTTATGTACATAGGTATATTTATTCCATATTAAATTCTTAGTTTAAGATCGAGAAGGCTTCCCAAAGTTCTTAAACTGATTTTGAATGATAAGCTTCATCAAGAAGTTATATCTTAAATGTTGTAAAAATTTCAATTTATTTGGAAAGAGCGAAGTGCGCTAGAAAAATGTTCCTTAGAGCTTTCGTCATTTTAAGATTTATTTCTGGTTATCTTTGCGCGGAAAGACAATCCGAAAAATGCACTGAGTACAAGTTTTTCAATAGATAAGACGCTTGCCATTACAACAGCGCATCAATCATTTTAACAGTTATCATAAAACGAATTTTTTAAAATTACCGGTGCTCGTACGGTAAACGGAACTCGTTATAACTTAACGACATCTGAACCACTCCCAAGATTCTTGAGTTCCTCTCAGCATAACGGAGTGAATTATGTTAATTTCTTATAACAGGTACAAATTTGCTTTGTTGCTAATATTTACGCTAGACGATAGCTTAAAAAAAATATTGTAAATAACTTCAGCTTTTTTCGGAATCTGCACTTGATGTCAACCGTGATGGACTATCCTTTGATTTTGTGTAAAATTAGTCATTTATTATGTGACAACCTCAGAAATTTGTAAATGATCACCTTCATTAAAGAAACAAACTTGAATCACTATTTTCGCTTACCTGAGATATACAAAAGCGCCGGCGTCAGCACGATGAACAGCATGATGAAGACGATCGCCGTACATTTCCAGCTGCATTTCGAGGCGAGCCCTTTCCGAAAATGGAACCGGCTCGCCGGCGGGAAACTACTCGAGTTCGGGCGGCGCAGATTGTTTCGGACGGGTAGGACGGGCACCGCGGTGCCGTACGGTAGGCCGCATCTGTCCGTATTCTTCACGTCTTTCGACGGACTGCTGCACGAGGAATTCGACTTGTAATCCATCGTGGAATTCTTCGGGCGGTCTGCGGCAAAAAAAAGGCGAATTCTGAGAAGGTAGAAAGCGGAAAAGCAATTTGTTGATCGAAAGCCATATTTGGAGAAGGCGATACGTCTTTTATGTTTAACGGCGCTTCTGGAAATATGTTCTTCTGCTTTTATTTTAATTTCGAATTAGAAATGAAACAGAAGCTTGCTAGTCTGTACCTATTAACTGTTGAGAGTTTATTGTACTCAAAGTATCTAGTGTGTAGGTACGAATTTAAGAAATATTTTTTTGAAATTTTATAATTTGGCTACTAACTACAACAAAATTAATAATACACTTACTTTGACGTTTATCATATTTTAAATCGCGAATACCAACGAAAAATTAGGAATCTATTAACTAGCAAAAACTCCAATAATAGATACAGCTTATTTCATTGGCTCCCCAGGGGGGACAGAGTGAGTGTATGTATCTTTTTTCATCTCTATATGCTGAAAGAGGATACCTAGACACACGTTCTGCTCCAGGACAGCCAATGAAATACGCTTTTAGAGAAACTACAATTAAGTTAACAGTTTTTATAGCTTTTCCGGAATTTTACGGCAGTAGTTTGGAACAGGAAAAATAATGGATTGCGGAAAGTTCACTGTAGATTCAAGTGAAGGATCGAGTCACTGCTGGTAACGTTGTAAAATGCAGCTAGTATAAGAATCGATATTTCCTTAATTTTACGGATGTAATTACATTTAATTAATGAATTAAAAGTCTCATTAGACCATGGGAGATTTATTTATTATTGAAATTTGTACAGTTGCACATCTGAAATTGAAATCTTTAGCAGCTCCTAGTTTATTCAACCCACCACTAAGTATTTCCTTTGCCAGAATTGATTCAATTTAGTGACTTTTTCAACTATTTTTCACGAATATCATCAACTCCGAAACCAATCTTCGCACGTCGAAACCGCAGCACCTTTTCCTCCCGGCCATCGTTCAAGGCTTTATTTATTTTTAATTACGGACACCGGCAGCACTTGACAAACGATAAATTCTAAAGTTTTGTCAAATGAATTAATGTTTGCCGTGGCCGTAGCGTACGGAGAGAGCGAAACACGCGCGCCTCGCTTCACACCCCGTATCAGCCGGTTTATATTTTGATAGGTAATTATTTATTCTTTCAGTGCGTCGCCGCCGTTTCGCTCCGGCTCCCATAAAATCTTTTTTACGGTTCTGCGTTCAAAGAGCTTTCCCAACGGCATCGGCACGACGGTTGTAGATTTAGACGCGCTGCGTCGTGTGTTTGGACGCATTTGCGGTATAAAAGAGTATGGAAAATGCTACGTATACAGATTGGTTGTTTTAGAGTTAGCCACTTGGAATATTGAATTAAATCGATTGGGTTAACGGTTACAAGTTGGTTATTGAAACTGTTAAATGTATTAAGCGTGGATCCTATTTTACCTTCGGCAAGGCTATTGAAACGTAAAGGCAAATTTGCTACTATCCTCAATACAAATAAACGAGGGCATTTATTACTATTATTGTTATAAAAGAGCTAATTGTGAATTGTGAAACCGTTGTTTTTTGTTAATAAATTATTGACTGTGGCATTTTTTTTAACCCGTGAATCCTTCTTTTCGGCTTTTAGCTAAGTTCAGCATTAACAATATGCATACGTAAACATACAGATGCAATGTAACGACGTTCACGGAAAGAGAGGATGGAATATTTTTGTGCGCACATAACATAAAACTGATAACGTGCGTTGTAAAAAGAAATTAAAATGGAGCGGATAGTGTGGGCGGGTGCCAGGGAATACAAAACAGGACGACCGAGTCCGATATGGAGTTTGGCGCCATCTGCGAACTCAATGTTATTAGAAACGCTAATCTTTGTAGACTAATTATGTAATCGACTCTAATTCGCGTGCAACAGTCATTACATTAAGGGAAAAAAAATTGAAATTTAAAGATATTGGTTTTAAGGATTATACAATAAATAATATAAACAAAATAATGAACAGTCAAATGAATAGATGTTATCAATAGAGTATTGATGTCTTATTGTTACAATATAAGCTTTAAATTGTGTGTATAAAATAAAGCAGACCTTCCAGATTTGAACAGAAACAAGACACGATAACGCGTGTAATTCCAAGAGAGCAACAAATCGCACGATACAAAATACTGCGACAACATTGTGATAAGAGAACAGAAGCATAAGATTTATTAAGTAATGCGCTTCAGATATATTATACGGACATTCCATGAATGACGTTAATTACTTCATTCATACAATTCGCTTATCTCCCTTTTTCTGTAGAAATAAACGAATTCCAGTTCTTCCTTTTCAACAATTAACACCGCTTTAATATCTTTAGATTCACAGTACACAATTGTGCACCGAAAACAGCGCCACTTCATTGAAATGCCATAACTGTCTGAAGTTTTGTTAGGTGTACGACACCGTAAAAGTGTCAATTTCTTCTCCCGAACGAATTACAAACCTCAACACGCAGGGCTTTCCGAAAAGGCATAAACACTAACATCCGTTTCCTGTGCGTTCGAGAATCGTATTATATGGAAGCACTTCTTCCACTAACAACCGAAAGTTGAAACAAAGGCAACGTATTATAACGCCGAAGACTGTCTTTCGTTTCACGGCACGCTTCGATGATGAATAATTCTATTTATTTTATGTACTTGCGGCTATAGAATTCAACTGTTTGTATAGGAAGTAAGCAATCGATCCTGTATCGATGTGTAAACTCGAAAACGGAGGGTGTTTATTGTCGTTCGAAGAATAAATAAGACCGTAGATTGCTGTGAGAATATTGCTTTTGATAGGGAGGAGATGATGAAGTTGTGTGTGAATCTTTCGGATAGCGATAGTCCACAAGTTCTTAGTAATTAGATTGTGATTTAAATCAGAAAATTTGGATGCCAAATTGAAATTTATGTTACGAGGGGAGTTCGAGAATTGAAATAAGTCTGTTTTTCGTAAAAGTTGCTGTTGGCAAGAGTCCTGCGAAGTTTTCAACGAGTTTATGAATGACAGTCATTTAAAGTGG
Organism: Oryctes borbonicus; assembly: GCA_902654985.2. Taxonomy (NCBI): domain Eukaryota; kingdom Metazoa; phylum Arthropoda; class Insecta; order Coleoptera; family Scarabaeidae; genus Oryctes; species Oryctes borbonicus. Next base: position 1,334,909 of record LR736899.1, on the reverse strand, counting down.
AAGAGTAAAGTTTATGGGGACTCTGCACCTTCGTTATCGATCATAAAATATTGAACGGCTGAATTAAGAACGTCCAGGTCGTCGAAACGAGGTCACCACATCCGAAATGATTGCAAACACTCTCGATATGATAATGAATGATCGGAGATTGACCTGACTAACTTGCCTAGAGGTAGCACAATTTACACCGATAAATTCTTCACAAATATTACCTGATGTTACTCAGCTATACGTTCCCTTACAAGCCGATGAAATACACTTAGCTGTGCAACAACTTAATGAAGACATTGAGCACATAACCAATTTATGTACTAAGCACTCTCTGAAGATAGGTCCCGAGAAATCCACTTTGTAGCTCTTCGCCAAAGAAGAAAATGAAAACGTCACTGGCTGCTATGGCAACAATTATTGTTGAGGTTAAACACCTCGTCCCTGTTGAAACAACTAAGAATTTGGGCCAATCGAACAAGGTGTAGGCAGAATGTGAATCGTAAGTGAGAGTTCAAGTGTAGCTAAAAAGTGTAAGCTTCAAAACTGAGAAAATTAACAAGAAAAAGCGTAACTAACTACGAAACAGTGCAAAAAGATTTGAAGGTGAAATTACACGAAAATTGTATTTAAGCTCATGGTACTACATCAAAAGAATATTAATATTACGCCAAACAAAAATCAATCCCTAAACTAGATTTCAAGTAACAAATTTTTGGAAATTGAAATATTTGAACGATTGGCCTTGGAAAGGTATGTCACGATCTCTAGCACCATTTTTATTTGTTTGTTTTAGGGGTATACATAATGAAATAACATTATCTGGCCTAAGGCTTAATAATTCTACAACATTGCCTGTATGGTATCACTTAAATTACTAAGAAACCATACATGTTACACATAAATACATCATCAATTTCCCACATACAATTAATCCGTATGTGGAGAATATTTAGTTTGTCAAGATAAGATAATAACGTAAATGTAAATGTAAGCAAAACATATGTTCCTACCCAAACATCTGCATATCAATTCCTTTATGCATATAATTTGCTTGCTTGATAGGATTGATTGCGTAATATTTTCATGACCGCATAATTACTCACATCATACCCAAACGTTATTGCTAATATTTTAAACATGATGATGAAAACTTTTACAAATAGTAATTAAGGAATGTTAGTTACAGCGAGGTGCTTAGTAGATGAAAATTTTAGCAGATTATTTTTAGATAAAGGTTACATTATTTTGTATGTAACTACTAAACTTGGCTTCCACAATTCGTATTTAAAATAGAATTTAAGCACTAGAAACTTGGAGGATACAACGGTGTTTTGAACTAAACTGAGGAATTATTTAGCGTCTCTTTACTCCGTTGTTCGCGATAGCCATTGTTAAGTTACGGCCAATTAAAATATACTTTTGCAAGTACGAAGTTTCAACCCAATTTTCTTATTCTTAGAAATAGCGTAACGCTTGTCATGTGAAGACGCAAATAAAAGATTAACTCTACGATCTTGGTCCTTTGATATTGCACCCCACCCTTGAATGTGAACTTTTCCCACCGGATTGGGCAACTTCTGAACGACTGGTATTTAATTGTGCAAGAGATACAATTGCAGCTGCTCGGAGGAAAATATTACATAAACAAATTGATTTGAGATGTAAAGAAAATGGAGAGAAGACGAGTTATTTAGACGTTTCACCGAGATCATCGTTGAAGAGAGAAAACATTTACTAATAAAAAGCTCGCGATAGGGAGAACGTGGGAAACAAAGAAATAGGTCAGAGAAACTTTGCTAACGCGAAATAAAAGTGAACACAAGTATTACATCAAGAAGACCTAAGTGGCTGTTAAACGAATAGTGTTGAGAGAACCGCAGGGTAAAAAGAGAGGAGATAGACCAAGGACAAGATGAAAGGAGGTGGTTTTAGAAGATTTTAAAATGGAGAACGTAAATAGTTGGAAAGAAAGGGGCAAAGATGGAAAAGGAGATTGCAAGGCTCTGAGCCTAGGTGGCCCCTTTTTTCCCTCATTTTTTTTTTCCTTCAGAACTTCTTAAGAAGATAAAAGCAAATGATCCTTGATGACGAACATGACTCTGGACGAGATTGGCCAAGTAATCATAGTAACCAAAGTAATTAATTTCAACATTCAATACGAAATATAATAGTGATACGTAATTATATAACAATACAATTACAAATATTGAAAATGTAAAGCAGTTTAGAAACAATTCAAGGCTTCAAAACCAAGGTTGCTCTTTGTTCTTTTCCTAAAATGACAAAACAAACAGCACAATAGGACATGATGGCGCAATAGGAAATTCGTTAGTATTTATCGCTGTAATAACGACAGTAAAATGTAAGATTGTCATATCGTAATTACGTCAATCGCGGATGAGCCCAAGTAAGCGAGATATTACGCGCACAAAAAGCACAGTCTTCCTAAACAGCAATAAAATAACGTGAATTAAATCAGCGCCTCCGTGATTAATAAACAGTTTCTCGAGTTTCTCTGGCGCGCGAGCGCGTTCCCAAGATAAACGCAATCGCTTCTCCATTAATAATTAATAGGAAATTAGAATTTCCGCTCGCAGGAGATAGTCCCCATGGTGCTGGTGTCACACTTTTCAATTAAATTATCTTTTGTTCGCGATAATTTCTATGTACATGTATACGTCCACATACAACTGGATGGAGCATAGGAGTCCCGACGTGGCAGTATCTAAAAATGTTATAAATACTTCTGCTCCATTGATAACAGAAGTGAAATGAACGAAACGAGTGGTTATTTTTAAATTTCGGAGCGATTCAGGAGAGCTACAATTGGTAGTCCATATCATGGCCTATATTTTTTATCATCTCGTTGGGAAAGAATTAGAAAGAAGTATTTATTTAGCATTTCTGACTAGTGGATAGTAGTAGGGCATGCTGGTTTATTCCTAAGACTGCAAACCAGCATCGCTATTTAATTGGACTAAAACTGACGTCAATTATACCTTTGAAAGGAGTGCTAGTCATTAGTGGAAAAATTTGAAATCATAAGCAGAGGCTAGAAAGAGAGATGCAGCCATTAAATATAAGATCCTTCCAACTTTGTTGACAATTTTCAAAAATAAAATGTCCACACGTAATGTTGAGGAGAATATTGATGACGGCAAGTAGGAAAGAAGCAACCGAATTAAGAAGCCGAAATACATAAACGTGGATACTGTCGTTTTGGAATGGTCCAGATCCGAGAGAGCTAAAAATCTACATGTGATGGTTACTTGTTTACAGCACAAGATTGTTAATTTGGTGCGCAGATGTTTCACTTCTGTTTTTCATTCTTGTGACGTAAATAGTAGGTTTCGATATATTCAAAAAAAAGCCAAAATTTTTTATTATGGCTAGCAGAAGTAGATGTGCTTGACTTGAACTGTGTAGGTGATGTAAACCAAAATGATTTATTCTAGAAATGATCTTGCGCAACTTTCTTTATCTAATAAATCTTTCCCCTCCTTCTTCCATTCTAACTCCTCTACCTAATTTAATTTTTAATGAATCGAATTTGTGTCCTCCGAAAATGGTAAACAAATATAATGAGTCGGAATTGGTCATGATTTAATAATCGTCCATTACGAACGACGATAATGGGACAATTGGCCAGTTGAATTGTCCGATGCGGCTTCGACTTCTGAACATTACGAACGACGGTTGCCATATGTGATGGATTTAGGCTTTTACGTATCTCCGAACAGAATAAAACATTCCGTCTGCGTCTAATTAGGGTATTAATTTTATAATTTCGACGTTAATTTTAATCGGCCACGGAAGAAATGGATCGTGAAGAATTATTTGAGTAATATGCGGCGATTACGAAAGCCCATAGGCTGTAAATATAAATTACGCAATTGCATGGTAATTTTAATAGGTTTTTATGTGCTGTTTATAGCGATAAAGAAGGACCCGAAGGCGTTGATATTATTAATTCGAATCATTTATCATATTGTAGGCCATATATCTAATCTTGGTTTGTATGCGGGAATAATCCAGAAAGTAAAATGGAAATCGGTAATTCCTGAAGTGAGTAACGTGAGCTTCGCTACTGACTAAGTTTAAAGATACAGCATTGTACATTTATTGAATTATATGATAATGATGTACAATATACAACATTGAAAGACCTCATCAAGCGGAATAATTCAATGTAAGAAAACGTCTTCTTCACGACCATTCATTCATTCCAAGTGAGTGTGAGCGGAACCCACCGCGATGCAATTTTCCTCATTCTCCCGATTCTTTCTACAGATTAAATCACGAAAGCTTGTAGTTACATCATTGTTTCATCGATGTGAAATGAAGAGAAGCCTTATATCTAAAAATCTGAAGCGTATATAAGCGAGATAGAAGTATATAATATAAGTCGTAGCTACTTAAAATGTACGTCCATATTTTATTAAGTATCAATGAACTGGTTGTGTGAGTGAGATAGAATACAATCGAGTAATGCGTAGATAAGAGCTTTCATAATGTTTACTACAGTGCATGCAATCTTAGTAATAATAACAGAGAATACCGCTCCGTTGATATTTGACATCTGCTTTTTACTGTTTATTCGCGCTTCCTTAGTTTTCAGCGATTATTTTTATTTAATTCTACTATTTATTGTGCTAAAAGTTCTTTTCAGAGCTATATTGGAGTAAATCGTTTAGTTTGTGGTAAGTTTAGAGATGTTATAAGAAGCATGCGAAGACTTGAAAACTTTTTTTAAAGGTTACAGTTCAGGGTCCCCGGTTGACGACTTAGTTCTTGTTACCAAGAGTTAGTTTGTGCATTTCGAAAAGGAAAAGCTTAACGGATGTTCTCTAATATCTGTCGATGCGGTCCATGAAGTAATTTATAATTAGTTAGTATTAAATCAAAGCAAAGACGATCAACTTAAACGATTATTTATCGTACTGTATGTACAAATTCAATTTTCTTCCACGTAAAAGCTCGCTATTCTCCTAAGAACCAATTCACCTTAAGGGGCGACAGAATATAGGTATAACATATTTAATATTCCTGCCGTTCTCCCGTTTTCAACGAAAGTATACGATACGGAGTATAGGCCGGAGATCCTGTACGTACTAAATGAATTAAGCACACACATTTCCCAAATAAAGACGAGTATTCGTGCAGAACAAACTCCTTACTCCATACTATTATACACACATACACCAGCGTCGAGAACAAACAGTAAATTGCGTGTATTAACGCTGAAATCCGAAATATGAAATATAATGAGTCGCACGGGAAAGAGGCGAACTAAAAGTTCGGCGCTAGCGATCCTTTACTACCTTAGCCGCCGTTCTCTTCCTCGCGTTTGTTTGCGGCTGAGCCCGGCATCGTAGCGCCGCTAAGTACGGTAAATATCTTGAATTAGAATTTCGGATCCCTTATGTAAATGTTTGCCATTGTTTAAATATTGTTAAGTATTAAAAGCTGTTTATGAAGACTTAATAGCGTCGGAACGTTGCGCGTGCGAGGATAAATCGCCCGCTTTATTTTGTTTTAATTAAATTTAATTACGTAAAAGGCGGTGGAAACTGTTTTTGGCGAAGGGAAGATTGACAGATTTTTTGTAAATTGCGTTTTGTTAAGTGTTTTTGAGTAATAAAGAAGGAATTAGTGGTTTGCATTTGCCAATTTCCTTATAGCGTCATCTTCAAGTTTGCTTAGCATCATTATATCAGTTTAAATAAGCGAGAATGACTGATTTGAGAACACGGAAGAGTCATGAGATTTCTATAGATAGTAGCTTGAAAAATATCCATGAAAGAACGGTGGTAGTGTGCGGATAACGTAGCCCTATCTTACTTCCAAGTGAAATACTTATCCAAATCCAAGTTCAAATGGGATAGGAAATCAATTCACGATGATCCAATGTGTGGAAGGTCTCTAGAAGCAGGAACTGAAGAAATCAACCAAGTTGAAGGTTTGGTGCCGAATACTAGCTTCAGTTATTGGTAGAGAAATAAGATTCAGCAGTGAGCCGAGCAAGTGTTGGCACGATCGGTGCCTAGGCTGCTCGCATCCTAGCAAAAATTGTATAGACGACCTGAGGACTTCTAAGGAATTGTAATCGGGGATCAGATCTAGCTACACAACTGGGACTCTTGCAGGTGTCGCTACTCAAGAAATCGTCAACTTGAGAGGCAATTTCAATGATAAACACTTTTGAAAACTCAAGCGGAAATTAATATTAAATAATACGGAAATATATCTGATATAATGACGAAACCACTTGCCAAACAAAAATTTAAAATATGTAGATTTTGATAATTTAACAGACATAATTAACCATTTAGCACATTTCCCAGACTTCTTGCCGAAAGAATAATGGTTAATAATGCGTCCATAACCTAGTTTGTTTCACGGAAGACACTCAGACGTCGTAAGATATTCTACTAAATTATTACCTCGCTTTTTCCCTCAGCAATAGCAATCCAAACGGCTCCTGAATAATCTATGATGCAGTAATTATGGAATATTGAATAATAAAATGCGAATTCTTTCCCTCCAGGGACGCGTAGAAAAATGCTGCGGCCCCGATTCGTCCGCTTAACGCAAAACTAAAAATAGACCAACCACGCTATTATTTTTAAGAGGTAAAACTCGACATATTGGCGGATAAATATTTTATCGATAGACGTCAAACTCATTTTGCTGCTCGGATATAACGGGAAAAACATTAATAATTAGCGGGAGAAGCAATTGGACAGCACAAAATAAACGGTGTCCCGTTTGTGCTTTTCTTTTTTTTCTTGTTCGCTACTACATCGAGGTATAGCTTCAAATGATCGATAAACTGTTCGGACGGGTACAATAATATTTTAAAGGAAATATATGATTGATGAAGTGAGATTAGTTGATAATGACGAGTATAAATGTCGGTACAGGGTATTGGATTGTATTGAATAGAATTGACGGAATAAAAGCAGTAAGTTATCATAGCAAACAAGATTTTTTTATTAACATTTATTTTTATGAGTGTTCCAGTCTATAGTAGCGTTGCCAGGAGCAGCGCTAAAGCACTATTTGTAGTACTTTTTTGGTGCTGCAATATCAAACTGCTACTTTCGGAAAATTAAATATTTCACTCGCGTTGGGCGCATGTTTCTATACCCAAGCTGTCGTCATCAGTATTAAAACTGAACTCGAACTAGTTAAGTTATTGAAACGTGTGTTTAGTACGAGGGAAGTATTTGGGGGCAAGTGTTTTAGTGAAGTATTCTAGCGCCACAGAGTTCGCTTGTTTAGATATAAATTTGGTGATTTTTTCAAAAATGTTTATTCTTTAGTGACTTTTTGAACCTGCTTAACGACTTTTTACTTGCATCTTATCTCAACATTGGGTTAGAACAACGACTGTGGGAGAGTTAAATATACATTGTGCCTGTTAAAACATGTTTTGTATTCCATTTACTTTATTTATATTAGTTTATTAAAACATAAGAAGTAGCACTACGTATCTATTAAAAAGGATGCACCCTACAACTTAAATTTCTTATCCTTGTTTTTCTCATCCTTACATTTACAGAGCTGCCAACTATACATACTTATAATCCACCAGAATTGAATACAAAATCATAAGAATAATTGAGAATCTGACTGTACCTATTATACACAGATATTAACAAGCACTTTTTTAAACCGCAGTTTGCCATACATTAGCAGGGACTTTATATGCAAATAAATGCGTTTTCTACCGAGGTATCCCGCCGTTAACACATGTTTGTGAAACTGAAATTGCCTAACTACAAAAATATTTATGTTGCATAGATTAATGTTTAGATTCGGGGAATGTTTCATTACCACAACCAACCGGTGTTACCGCGAGTTACGTATGTACCCGTATACTGTTTTTACGGATAGATATTTTAAAATGTTTTTTTTTTTTGTTCGCTTCGTTACGCAAGTTGGAGGGGCATCAATTTAAATAGGATCGGATAGTGTTGCATGACCCAGATTAAGGAAGAAGAAGAAGAAAAAAAAAACTGGCAGAATGTTTAGATACATCAACGTTTTGCTGAATAATAAATAATTTTTTAACGAGACATAGAACGTATTCGTTGGGCGTGGTATAAGCTGCGTGGGTCTTGACGTAACCGTTTAGATCGATTTAATTAAAATTTTTCAATTTGTGAGTGGAAAATTTGTTATATTTTTAGAGCAAAATCTCTAGAATAACATTATTTTTATAAGTATTATATAAAGGTTATTTATAAAAAAAAAAAACATGGAAAACACATAAAATTAAAATTTTGGCTTTAATATGTTTGCCGCGTACTTGGATCAGCGCACACAGTTCGTTAAAATTAGACATCTCCATGAGGATAATCACATTAGACACCATCGTGATAAGGATCGCGACGAACTCCTGAAACTCCTAAAAAAAAATTGAGAAAATCTCGTCGCAAAAAGGAAAAGATCTGCTGCCTGAAGATGGTTGTCGATATCGCAATGCAATGAAGGAAAACTGGGGAGGTGCGTAGTACCGACTTGTAAAGAGCTGACTTTCGGGTCATGCGCCAATTCCGGCGAAAAATCAAGCGCTTCTGTTAGAGCACAGAGCTCTGTGGAGAAGCCCTAGCAATATATAGCAAGCCTGCACAAGTGCAATATTCTTGGTAGCATCGATTCACCTTGCAAATTATATTATGTCCCAGAACAATAGAACGTATACGAAAAAAAAATCGAATCCTACAAGTATACGCTGATATTGCAAATCCAAAGTACCACAAGAAAACGAACATTTTATTCTGTGGAACTCTGGAAAAAACGATCCTGATCGAATACTGTTCGGCACTGAGGAGAATTTGAGAATATTTCACTGGTTTGTTGAATTGTACGTTAAAGTTTCGTCTGAATTAACAAAAATCTTCACAAGACAAGCTCTTCCACCATTTATTGATAATAATTCTTGCCTCATTTATCACATTTATCGGAAACAAATCACCTTTTAGCTTTTGTTACTTACTTCGTTATTTTGGCATTAACTTCAATAGAAAAGGCAATATCCGAGTGTTACTAACACTTAAATGATTCTCGGTAAAGAAAATAGGTCTTGTCCGTAAGGTGTGGCAAACATAATTTACACGCAATAAATGTTATTTACATACTGATGATTAAAATGTACATATTTTAATTCTATATAGAAAGTATTTGTTTATATTGGTAGATATCATCGTAAATATTTCCTGTTTGCATATTAAATACATCAACAATTTTCTCGGTAACATTACAAAAAATAACTCGAACAAATAATCGAATTGAACTCGGAGGTACTCCGGCTTCTTTTTCCCTCTGTTAATGGTTGTATTCGCGCTGTACCAATTGCAAGAATAAATCATTTATTATTATTATTACGCAATGCAGGCCGCATTTGACACAGAGTGACTAATTTTACGTAATTTTTTTTTTATTTACTTAGATACGTCATATTAAAATTAACATTTCGCCATCGACTAAAACGTACGCCTTAGATGCTTCAAAAATTATTTGTATTTAGATTACGATTTCCGGTACTTTGAATTGGATCTTGGAAAAGTGTGTGTCGTAAGATCTCGTCGATATAAACAAAGTGGAAAAGGCATAAATACTGTTATATAGCAGTTTCGCTAATTCTAATGAATGACTCACGCGCGGTTTTCATCGTTCGTTGGTCCGCATATATTGAGTGGTCGAAGTAGATCATTTATTGCTTAATCTTTAAATCGCGTCCACTTGAAACGAATTAAAAAAAAAAGAAAAAAAAGGCGATTACGAAATAAGATGTGTAATCTTAAGAGTAGATTTAAAATCGTTTTTTAGTTTATGAATGCTTAATTTTGGAATTTAAAGTATTAAAGTAAGATATTGTTAAGGATATTTTGCAATGAATGAGAATAAAAATAAAACATTTTTTATGAAGGGAAAAACCATTTTGGAGCAAATAAGTGTCTATGTAATTTATGGTGTAGAATTTTTTATGATTTTAGTAAAGGTCTAACGTAACCACAATGCCTCGGATCGCTTCGTCCAACTTTTGGTAATGAAGAACCACCAGAAGACTATTTATGATGAATTTCATAAAAGTAGACCAAAATTGGGTGTTCCTTCGAAGAACACCGATACTGTGCAGACATGAATGAAGAAGATCGCTATGTAACTTACCGTGAAATAGAGGCATCCGTGGGTATACCGAAGACTACAGTACCATGACTGAAAAATATCTATTCCCGATGACTCTAATTAATTGGTCTAAGGAAAACCTTAAAAATTCGTGTACAACATCGTAACAGGTGACGAAACTTGGATAAATTCGTACGAATTGGAAATTAAGCAACCAAGCTATCAACTGTTCTTCTTCCCCGTAAATGATTGTCTATTTATTTTGCTGCATTGGACATATTGCTAGTATTACTTTGGAGGATAGAACAACAGCTAATCGTGAATGGTATACAACGATTTGAGTCCCAGAAGTCATCGACGAATTCAAGAAAAATAATCGACAACGTCCCATCAACCTTTACCAATGCTATGTTCTCGCACAGCACGTGGAACAATTGATTATTTGCGAGATTTATTGCTTAACGAATTCCTTTTGTTATTAAATTTTGACTTTCTTTGAATAATTTATTTGAAGAAGATTAAAAGAATTTTTATTGTCCTTATTTTAATTTGAACTTGCGGGTTGCCAGCGTTCCTTGGGAGTGGAGAGATTCTATATTAAATAATAATACAAAGGCATTTGAATCATGCTTTTTGAATCCCTACTACCGTTTTGACTCACAAACAGATACGATATAAGGTGAAATAATATTCATTGTGCGTGTTCAACTCCAAATAGGGGCAGAGGCAATATTTCCCTTTTTTTATACATAAACTAAGAACCTTGCCTTCCCAAACAAGCTATGCATAATTAAATTTTCCTAAAAAAGCATCTGCGTAGGTGGAATCCATTCACTTCTATAGCAGCCGGCTACACGACGACGATTTATTATTTTAGATGATACTGATCTGGTATTTTGTAATATTCCTTAATTGGTAAGCCCGTTCTATTTTTATAAGTGTACGGTCATAATGTGAACATTTTTAATAATAATTCCACTATTAAAGGGAGCTTAATGAATTATTACTAATTATTGCTCGTAATATCCGTATTGACTGACGTATAATAAATAAAATGGTATATTTTTAACAGAAAACGATTTTCCTTTACGGGCTATATCCTGAAGTGGAGAGCTTTTTTTAAGAAAAATCGATGTTAGTACGTCATAAATTTTTAATGGCCTTTCTCTGTAATACGTAGTATATTTTTTTGTCTTGTTTTGCTACTGTATATAGACTTCCTTCTTCTATAAAGAGAAAAATAATCAATACAAGGAATTAATATATTCAATATAAGAGAGTTATTTTGGAAGAAAGCTTTTATTAATAAAAGCGCTAGTAGCAGATAATTTCAGAGAAGGTAGTCAACAGGTTTGGCTCTTTAGAAAGTTGATTAAACAGAATGTACAATTTTTTTTGATACAGTTCAAGTTTAACTTAAACTTAAAAATGAGAATTGAAGTTTGTTAAAGACAGATCTTGAGGAGTATATTTGGAGGTATAAATGGACAATGGAGAGGACGAAGGTACTTACCACCAGGCAAACATCATACGAGCAGCTAAAACTCAGAGACCAAGGTGCCGAATATCGAATTAAAAAGAGGTAGACCGAGGAAAAGATGGTTGGAGACAGCCCAAGAGGAATCCAGGATTGGGAAGGCAAAATTATGGATAGAAAGAAATAGAAACCGATTGTATACATGTATATGTTCTTATTAACTAATAAATGTCTTTCTTCCAAATTGGAGTGCATCATTATTAAATGCACCTTTGGACTTTGAATAAACTCGCAAAATATCAACTTTTCCTTTTGTTATATCCTAGTCAAACCTATATGAAATAGACATAAAGACTGTTATCTTTTTTTGTGGTTGTAACTACTTTTCTAACTTGCAACGCCCTTCCCATTAACTTTTGAATAACTTTCCGAGAAATGCTAGTCTATTCTGCTTTAGAAATTGCCCAGAAACATTTTAGTGACATAAGACACGCCTACCAAACCCCTTCATGTTCATACCAGGACAGTTCTATTGGATTAAGGTTCGGTAATGAGTAGCATAAGTCACACCAAGCTCGATAGCAAAGGGAAAATGCTAACCCAATTAGGTAGTAGTTAGTAGAATGGAAGAAATCATCCGAAATTCGGTGATTTCAATTATATCGTATGATTCGAACTTGCATCTATGATATTAGTCATGTTTGCAGAGCGCCCGCGTAAATAAAAAGCAGAAGTTCAGACAGGCGATAAGTGCCCAAGTAACCAATATTTGAATACGTCTAGCGCAGCAGACTATGGAAATCGCGATATCGAAGTATGAAGAGCAAATTCTAACACGGAAAAGTAAACATTGGAATCGGATAAACAATTAAATTTATACATCCACTTAAAATACCACTTAGGTTAGGCATCCAATATATAACACAGTAGGCTGTTGTACAGGGGTTTGGAAGAACTCAATTTGCAAAGCAGTGAAATTGGGAATGTATTTATGGAATCATAAATTTAAAACTGAAAGCGACATATGTTCCTTATTTACCTCTTAGAATAAACATTTCCAACATGTGAAAGGAGCTCTCAACGTTGCGCAAAATTCATTTATAAAACGTGCACTTCAACCGGGGATCTTTAACACTTAAAGCGTCCGTTAGATTTACACAGCAAAAAAAAGGAACTAAATTCGATTTACTTTTTTAACACCATAATTATCGATCGAACTTAAGTTTAGTTTTATCACAGTTTAACTCTGAGATTTGTTTTCTATTTTAATTCCTTTTCCTAATCGCGCCGTATAAGTTCTTTTGTTTTTCCTGTACCGAATCGCAATTCAGGTATAGGCACGAACGTAGAATAAACTCGATAATACCAATAACAATAACAAAAATATAGGCGGCCGCGACGAGAACAACGGCGACATTCGTTTGTTCCGACGATGACGTACAATGGCACACAACGACGTTCGACGTTCAACTGTTTCGACTTCGCCGCTCTACTACCACTACTAGAACGCTATCCCAGCGCCATCTGGTACGTTCCGAAAACTCTCTCGCTTTCTCCTTCTTCTCCGCGTTTCCCTTCCCTCTTCTACGACTACTACCCATCAAGCTAAGACATCGTATAAGAACAACTGACTGACTTACTCAACGTGTCCGTCCGTATATATACACTTCCCGAAGGTGTCCGTACAAGGCAGGAGGGTTCGAAATCCTGACTAGGGTCGTCGGGTGGAGCACTTGCCAAGCGCCCGTTAAGTCGGCTCATTGTTGGATTTCGAGGGGGCACATCTGGCGGACGAGTGGCACTGTCTAATAGACAACCTGAAACGAAACAGAAGACCGAAAAAAATGTTAGCATGGTACGCATCATCAAGGATCTCGGGGCTTTTTTTGTGCGTTCGCGTATATAGCGGACGTGCATGTTAGTTAAAATCGAATTAGCTTTTCGGTTGTTCGGAATAGGATGAAAGGTTAAGAGTTTTAAGGCAAAAAAAATCATCGAGTGTCAGCTGTTGCGGATTAATCAAGTAAAATTAATCTTGTTCTATGCTTTCTATGAAACTTTAGCGGCCATTTTTACCTAAATGATGATAATGAGCTTATTAAGAAAATACTGTTAGCATGATGTTATTCTACTTATATAGGGTGACATTGAAAGGACCACCATGCATAATGCTACGCGATAGAAGACAATAAAATAATAAAGCCTTTTGGCTTAATTCTAGCTTTGGTAGCAATTAGCACTTGGTAACAGGGGCTACGCTATTATTGAACGTATTTACTCTAAACTTTGCAATTTTCACAAGCATTTCTTCGTCACTGTTTTGCAAAAACGACCGTAGTTGATACGAGTCTGTAGGCTCAAATCCATGGGCATGGGCAGCAGGCTGAAAATTCTCTCTGAAAAGATGTTGCCTATTGGAATTGGAAGGGCGAAACCAACAATTTTCTTAAGATCAACACATGTGTTTGTTCTGAAGAAAAGGGCCCAGATTTTATCGTTTGGTAAGCCGTTTGGAAGGACCTCAAAAATGGCTTTTAGCCATGCGAACTGGAAATTCAGACCATTTCCCATGAATGTCGCAAAGAATTTTCAAATTTAAGAGCAATAGTGGTGGTCTAGGATATATCAATTAACATGCTGCTGAAGAAATCTATAAAACTGCGTTCGTTGATTCTTTTTATGCTCTAATTAACTAATGATACAACTCGTATACGTTGAAAAAAAAAAAACGATCCATTTCTTCCTATAACAACCTATTACTTGCCAAGACACGGTAAAAGAAAACAACAAAAATAACGTAAGAATAGGTCTCTTGTACGCATAAAAGAAATTAGTCTTGCATAAAATTTCAAATCTTTCCTTCAATAGATCCTACAAGACCGAAATACATACATTACCTTTCCCTCTATTTTCAAGAGTGAAAAGAAACATAGCTGAACACAGTGCTCTCAGATCTAATACCACGCAACACGTAACATGGCGATCTGGGAGAATGGAAACCTAATCTTTTGCAGTTGTGAAAATACATGTCGGATTAGAAATGCCCTTGCTAGTCTTTAGGAGACACGGCTAGCCCGGTCTCTCCCATTCAATACGAACAGTACACGTATGTACCATACACTCGGCAAGAGCTTCTGTCACATAACTAGCGATATTACACTCGCTACGTGAGAGTGGAAAGCGGTGCGAAAGGTATTGTTAACTTCGAGCTACCTGAGCTCCTTTTTTTCCATTTCGCTTCGCCGATGTAATGGTATTGGTACTTACACAAGGCTAGTCTCCTTCTAATCGCATCTTCGAACTACGTCCTTTCTTTTCCCGCACGTACCTTCGCATTGGTTAGGTACTTGACTTGAAAAGAAATTATCCCGAATGCTTTATGCATGTATATAACCTATATGCATGTATACATATAGGGAGCCGCACGTGAAACATCTGCTTCAAAGTTATTCAGTCGAGTGTTGTTAATACGGCCGGCGTTTAATATTTTAATGGGATCGTTGTGAAAACGTCGTAGATGATTTAGAGGAATATGCGTTAGAAGGGAGGAAATCGCTTTTTGCTATGTAGGTATCAAGTACGCTAAATATGTCATTAGCGTTAAAAAAGCACGATTTTAAGGGAGCAATCGCCAGATCTGTTAGGCGTTAAAAACTTTGGAGTGAGCGATGGAATAATCGAATTTCTACAGTTCATCTATCGAAAAAGCCATGAGAGGCCAATTGAAGGGGTGGGTGCAAGAATCTCAGACAGCTCTAGTTTAGCAAATTTGTGGAAAATCAAAAGAGCTGCATGGCTTTTATGAGTCAATTCTGAAAATATCCTCCTCTACTTCTTTAATTTGTCCAAAGCTAAAATAACCAACATTTCTTATGAATAGCCTTTTTGCATACGTCAAAGATGCAAAAGAATGTTTGGAAATAAATTCAATTTTGTATATTTACGTGTAGCATTGTAGTTATATCTACCGGAATAGAATTCTTTTTTATTTAACGTAATTTCGTGTTATTTCGCATTGTTATTGAATTGGATACTGTTTTGATCCACGAAACAATACACGAACCTATCGAATTACGTGAAATTTAATAAATCATTTATATTCCAATTAAAATCTAATGTTTGGCGTTTGTTTCGCGTATTCGTTACTCGGAAAAAGAGGACTAAAAATAGTCTCCAATTTAAAAGATATGCAAGCGTGCAGATACATAATCGTTAATTAAAATTTTAATTTCACTTTAGTTGGGTTTATTGTAGAAACTGCATACGAAGGTACGTATATAGTTTTTAGTTTTGTATTTTAGAAATAACATTTCAATTCTGTCAATTAAACTAAATCGAATGGCTGAACACGGAAAGCTTTAACTGTGCAAATGTGAAATTATTGTGATAACATTGCTTGGTATTAGTTTGCTTTAATAGTATAGCATTTTTCATTATCACAGCATTATACTGAGAAGAATCGTCGAATTAAACTGTGTTGCTAAGTACTAGTTTGTTAGCCATAACTGTACATGCTAAGTGAAACAGTTTGCGGTCGTTATTAAACAGTATATTAGTAAGTGCAGACAAATAGATAGTCTGTGATAATGACTAATAAGTTCAATTTGATTTTTGTAGGCGAACCTACAATGCTTGCCGTAGTTACCTTCATTCCTCTATAATAAGCTACTCGAAGCCAATCGATTTCCGTTATTTGTTGTGAAGCTCCGCAACAGCAGGAGCCTCACGTGAGAACGTTCTCCGGCTCATTCGTGTTAGCTCGACGGCATCACCGTTTCTAACTTTGTCTTGCTTAACAACGCTATCATAGCTTCTACGTATGTTTCGTTCAGCATCGTAGGTGAGGCCGAATTATCTTGACGGTATATCAAAATAATACAGAGTTATTCCAACAATGGCGCTTTCTGTATCATTGGCCTGTGTTTAAAGGTACATAAGTAAATACGCTGAATGGTCGGTTTTGATTGGGCGCTTCATTTCCTGATAGTGATTGTGTTAGTACCGGAAGCATATCACTACTGTTAACATCTGTGAGAGTGGATCCTTTTAAGATCTTCGTTTTCTTGTTGTTCTCGTTACAGAGTTAAAGCTTTTATTGGTGGTTCTAATTAAATATTTAATTAAAACAATTAAAGATCTTTCTCAGTGTAGTTGAGTATCAAACTAAGAGAAGAATGGAAGAATCTGCTACACTGAAGGAAAAGACGACGTATTCGCCTCATAGTTTTAAGATTTTCATTCAGAGAAAACAAATAACTCAAGAAGAGTTAAAAATATTCTCAGCCCTCCGTGATTTAAAGCGTAACCATTGTGCAACGCAAAAATATTAAATATTTTGCCATCTATAAAACGATGTAACATGATGGAATAATTCTAGCTGATTCCAAATACTCCTTTGAACTTATTCTTTTCACTTTACACCATTGAGCCCATACAAAGGGAAAGACACGATCCGACGGACAAAAAATCGCGACCCCCACGCACGGAGAATTTAGGCGGCACGAACTTCAACATTGTCGAAGATCATTAGTGGGTATAAGACCGGAATGAGTTTTTTATCTCCTGCATATCGGTGGGCGTTGGTGTGTTAGCAATCCGATGGGCATAAAGGAAGAAGGGATATTTTCGATCGTACAAAAGGCAGAAATCGAAAGAGGATGACGGTCCCCCTCCTCTCATGACGTACAAAAGCGTCTACCGGTAAAAATTCGGAACTTCTGAACGAGATAATTGAGGGGTTTTATGCTTTGTGTGATCTTGAGCACGACTTATAAACGCTTGAATATTTTGCTATAAGGAGAGTAAGTGACGATTTCACTAGTAACGCGTTTGTCAAAAATAATATGGATTGAAATATTGTTGTAATTGGGAGAAAGCGGAGGAAAAGCGATTATATAAATAGCCATTGTTCTCGAAGGTGAGGTTTGAGCCTACGAGCCCTAACTAAGCGAGTGGCTCAAATAATCTGAGTGAATAATGGCGAAAAGGCGTAGCTTTGTGGCTTCACTACTTTATTAGGAACACTGCGTTCTATCTTGTTAGGTTGTCTAAATCGTTTTAATTTTTTTTAACTCTTTCCTTTTCTCACACAATAAAATATACACACTTCCTTGCGCACGAATAATTGCTCAGGGAACTTGACTATGATGCAGTTACGTTGGGTTGGTGTAGAAAAAACCACACAATCAACAATTTTATTACTACCCAACCTATTAAATATTCGTGCATTGTCTTTCCGCGGCGGTTTTATTATTCGCTTTGCATTCGAGATATTGACAAGCGATTGGTAGCGTCACGTTCGATGAAACAATTTCGTTCATCCATTTATAATTTATGGTTTGTACATATAAAACGACTTCGACCACAACGTTGACGACGACAATAAGATAAGGAGTGACTCATTTATTCAGAAGGTGAATAGTTTATGTGGTCCCCCGCGGATCCTCATAGAAATTTCATACTTAGTCGATTACAAAAATAGATATCCTCGGGAGTATGAATTGTCGATGATGAATGCGACTGATTGTTTTTCAATTATGCCATATATGTATAATGTAAACAGAGCCAGTGTTTTTCTTAATAAACCAATTGAAATAATTCAATAATGTTATTTGTAGCAGGTTAGACGCTAAAGTATGCTATTTCTTCATGTTTAATAAAAAAATAACGTCGTATTTCCAACAATACTACGTGAAATGAAGGTTAAGTATAAATTATGGTATCAAGGGTGGTATCACTGGGACACCAGCAAGCCGCGAATAGATAACCTTGAAATGCTAGTTAGTCCGAAAGTTTTCTTCCTCGCAAAAACATCTTTTTCTTCTGGGAGATGATTGTTCTAAAATTTTTGAAAGCTTCAATAAAATTGATTACATTTATGAGCATGTGTTGAGCATTCAGTACTGCTGTTACATAGAGCGACAAAAAGGTCTTTTTCTACCGAAATGATTACTTCTCATCTTTCCGAGACGATTGACAAGATAATAATACCCCCGATATCGACGTAATCTTTCAACAAATGTACACAAAAGCACCTCGATCTCATACTTCGAATACCCTAATATTTACGTCTCGAAAGCTTATTCATCTACAAACAGCGACTGCCAAATGGGTGAAAAACATCCGTCCGATATCAAAACAAATCCCTCGTCAGATATATTATTTCGGCTGAAGCTCGCGAGTACCTACGTACGTCTCGTACATATCTAAAAGTACATCTGTTCCTCTCAGCTCTAAAACGAAATTCGAAGACGCATACTTCTCACCTTTCAACGCGTCACCTTACCCGCCGTCATCCTCTCGCAACGCATCGGGAAAACGTAATAAATATAGTTGGGAGAGTCGGAGGCACCGTTAGAAGGACCACCATCGGTTACGACAAGAGAACATTAATAAACACGTCGCGAACGAACAGACTCGAACAAGAAAAGAGAAGAAGTAAAACGGAAAAAAAGAAGCGTTTGCCTGTGATTCGGGAAGTCCTCGCCTTACCGAAGCGCGACTGGGGACACCCGAGACACACGTGACCGGATATACCGGGCTCGCGACGTTTAGTTCAGCCATACAAATAACGCCGAAATTCTACTCAAAATGTAATATGCATAAGGTAGATGCGATTGTGTTTTTTGGGGGGAGAAGACGGAAGTAAGAAGGGAAGATAACTATGAGAAATTGTCGATGCTTTGGTTCTGTAGGGAATTTGACAGGCTTCCACTTATTCACCGTTCTTTCCTTGGTCTTAATAGCGCATGGTAATTTTCTGCATTTCCGTTAGACAGCGTTTGTTGCAGAAAGCGATTGTTGATTGTTGTTGGCTGATGGATTAGTCGGTATTGATTATCTTCTAGACTATGGAGAATGTTACTTACGTTGATTTTAATGATTGATAGCTATTTGCATTTTCGACACTGGCAAATACAGCCTTTGGTCACTGCGACCTTAATTGATACGTTGCAACAAAATATCATTGTGTCTGTTAGAGTAGATGGAGGTTTTTAATGAATCTTAGTACTACCAGAGATTGATGAACTCGCATCTCATTTAGACTCCACGGCATCATCAGCAACTCGACAAGATATAAAAGGAAAGCCGAGAATGAAACAAGTGTACTGAATTTACTACAAGAACAGAGAAAACAAATCTAAATTTCCTTAAAGAAATTACGAAGGATCGAAACAATTTCAACCGCGAGGATCCATTCCATCTTAGATCAGCAAGACCTGAAAGTGAATTATTCGAGAACACCGGCAAACACATCACACCATGACGGAAACGGCCAGATGTGAGTCTAACATCAGTCTTTAGAAACGGTTTGGAGAGGTTGACAGTAAGATCAGCAAAACATCAACGACTCGGAAGATTATTCTATAGAGGACAACAGCAGCTTCCTAAACCCATATAAAGAACCCAATAAAGAACTTCGCCAGAACCATTTGAATGCTGATTTCCACAACTCTTAATTTAATTTGATTTTGGATTGGGATTTTACATTTAAAATGGCCGAACACAAAGAAACAAATAGGAAATCTCAGCATGAGTCACTAGATTACAGAAATTATGAGTACACCCGCGTAAGTACATATTCGATTAGAATTAAAGCCGTGTAAAATATTATCAAGTTAAAGATAACAACGCCGCTAAAAATTCATTTACGTCCAACTCAACGAGCCGACTAAACTTTGAGGAAACACACCTACCTCCGACTATAATCTCCACATATTACGTGCATAACGATATTTCCTCATATCTGATGAAAGGACAAGCATTACTCCTTGTTATTGCTTCATTTAAATTTAACCTTCCCTTTCCACCGGTCCTAGACGCGCATTCGCTGAATTATTTTCTCCTTTTTAGGGGCACGCGAAGCCTATATTTTAGTCTATTCTTGGCGGTGCGCGAAAGACGATAGGAAACGGCGATAAGGAAAAGGGTTCTTTCTCCCTATCTCTCTCTCTCTATGCGGTCATTCTATCGTAACTGGAACGATATTTATTATTGTTTCTACCCTTGACCAACTGAAACCAATTAACAACAACGGGTGGTCATTACGGAGGTATATATAGGTATAGGGAGAGTGGCGGTGGGTAAGGGGTTTTGGGAATGAAATAATTTAACGTTTTTGAATTGGATTATCATGCGGAAACATGCATGAGAGTGTGTACGGTCCGATGGTCCGATTAATTTCGAATTCACGGTTCGCCAAGATCACTAGATGACGTGCGAAATTAATTTCTTATTTTCTTTTTTGAATATGCAATTATGGGGTTGCGTGGTGTCGTACGGTGTGGTGTTTTAATGGAGCTCAACGAAGCTTAATTAAATGGTATAATCAGTTTGTAATTTTTTTTTATGAATTCGCGAAAGTCAACCCTACAAGCAGTTTTTTTTCCCAAAATCCAGATAAAAAGAAAAAGTAAATGGTACGGAAAACGAGATTCCTGCGAAAATTGTAAATAAGAGACGGAAAGATAGACATAAGAAATGAGGTAACATCTACTGTCCAACGGATACCCAGGACAATGACACGAAAAGAATACAAGAAAGAAACAAACTAAAGTATAAACTGATTCAAAAACACGTCATTACAAAAAAAATTCCGTATGACGGGACACGGCACTACCAATGGGGAGCTCTGGAGTTCGAGGAAAAGCCAATGAAAAGGTAGAAAGAGAACAGGAGGAAATGCGGGGCACTAGGAAATCCACAAAGGAAAGTAAATTAGGAGAATCAACTGCAATTCATCTTTCCAGCAGCGAATCGTAATCTGCACTACGTTCTGGATATGCACCATCAAGTTTGAAAGATAGATATTTTAAGAAGCATTGTTGTACATTTTCGAGTGCAGAATTTTCCAGGCTAAAGTCAGTGGAGAAAGGAAAAGAGGAAGATCAAGAAAGACATGGAGCGAACAAGCGAGGAAAAGAGTTGTCAAATGGAAAAATATTTGAAAGAAGATAGGAAATAGGCAAAAATAATGTAAGTTTGCGGCGATTTGATTTTGGCAGCAGATCTTTTTGGCATCTCTGTTGTAACTCTGCATGATTTTAGCAGGGCGCTTGACACAATCGATCAGGGACTAGTGCGTTGCCTTTGACTTCAAAGCGGTTACACGCGGAGTTCCCCAAGGCTCTACATTGGGCTCCTTACTGTTTGCCCAATACACTCTTCCTTCCATACATTCATATCCACCTCCAAAATGCACATGTATGCGGATAACATGCATGTATTCTCTTCTTTTCTAATTGAGGATATCCTTTGTGCTGCTGTTGCAGTGACTGAGGACCTAGATAGAATATTTTGGCATCAGGAACAATGTGTCCGCTTTTATAAAATCTGCTCGCTTTACAATTGACGGTGTCGACCTTGTTATTAAGAACGAGAGGTTTTAGACAGGGAATCCATTTAATTACATACTTCATTCTACAAATTGCAATACATCAAGGGAAAATAAAAAATTTGAAAGAAATTTGTACTAAAATCCCTTTTAAAAACTACAACTTAACACCGTTCCCAACTTCTTATCGCATTTACACGCTTATCGCTTTTCCTATTCTTCCTTTTATCGATTCATCATAGTTACGTTGCGTTGCTGGCTGCTGCCACTAGCCAGCTAATGTATCGTGAAGAAAAACTTTCACGTCAGCTGCATAAATTACAACGTACCAAATTGTTCATTCTTCTACTCACTCTAGATTATAAATTATAGACGCACACACCAACATACGGGAATATATCTACGCCAACACCACACGGTCATGCCTTTTAATACCCGTACCCGTTCGTTATGCAGCCAAGCCTGTAGTTTTATCGTGGCACCTCCCTAATTGCACGTCTTCCTTTGTATTTACCAAATTGGGACTCTCACGTCATGTCCGACAGACGGATTCCGAGAAATTATCGTCGTTGTGGAAAAGGATGTAAAAATTCAATGCGTTAGGGTGTTTATCTCTTATTACAGGAGTTCACGTGTAATTTCACGGATCGGGAAGGAAAATTTCTTCATTTTCAATGTCGATTCGCTTCGTAGGCGCTCAGCTTAATAGTTACTGGGAGCAATTACCTCGAAGAGAAATTTGGTGTTTATTACATATAAGCTGAGATTGAATTGGTTTTAATGACTGCAGTCGCCGCATTTATTTAAGTTGGATGTTCTCACGTCTTATATGATAATTTTTAGATGTTTGTGTTGCTATGGTTTAAAGAAGGGTTTCTTTTATAAAAAGAAGTTACATTAAGTTAATGGAATAGAACAAGTACACCAGAAGTTCATAAAACAGATTAATTTGAGAAAAATTAAAGCGTGCAAGAAGTTTTGCTGCTGAATAGCTCTTCGAGATCTTCACGTCAGCTATCGGCGTCGTCGGTTAGAAAGATGGTCGTAGGATCATTGCATTTTTCGGGTCTTCCACTTAAAATTAGTCAACCCTGTGTAAATGTGGCTTTCTATATTATTCCTCTTAAAAAATAAAAAAAAACAGGGTCTAGTGGTACATAACATTACATTTAATTGCACTCACTTCATTTACGGAAGAGCAATTAAAGCTTGGTACTGGTCATCGTCAACTTCAGCTTTCAACCAAATATTAATTTTATCTCAATGCACATATGTGAACGTTTAAATAATTTCATCAGTAGGCAATGGCAGCAATCACTTGTATCGTAGAAATTAATAGAAGAAAAAGACAACTTGACAAACACCAGAAAATTAACTTATCTACTTCATTCTTCCTATTCGCCCCTTGTTAATATTTCTAAGTTAAGCTTTCATAGCGATAACGTGTAATCTAATATACCCACTAATATAATTCTCACTATCTCGACTTGAAAGAAATGAGATATAGGACAAAAAAAAAAAAAACAGAAAAAAAAGCAATTTGAAATCGGTAAAACACGAACGCAGTAGGTAATTGATATGATTAATCGCCATAGTTCCACGCGAGATAACAACGCATTCACAGCAGCAATCCTACGCTTGTTTTTCTCCGTTTTTCTATTTTTTTTTGTCAATCTGACAAGCTTTTTTCAAGCTCCCGCCGTCTAGATGTTCCCGACGTACAATACGATATATGTATCTACCAGCGTAAAGGCGACGCAACTCCACGGAATCCGAAAATTAATTGAAAAAAGGGCTGTTGTGTTAGTTAGTAGGAGAAGAAGTGTCTCTCGTACCACTTAAGTGAATACGTGCTTATACTACTGTCGGATATTTTAAGGAATTCCCAGGGGCGGCGCAGCAGCTTACTTAACGTCTTATATATACGGTGTATAATCTTGAAGAGTGTAGATTATATATATAGCTTAGACATTTGATATTTCTCTAATGGCCGTGTCACTTATTTTTTTTCTCTTCGTTTGTGACGTGCGATTCAATTTGTATGTATGCCTTTTTTCGTGAAGAAAAAATCTCTTAATAGGCGTTGTTTTGCGGTTGTAATAGGTCTTTATAATTAGGAAACGTGATACGAAATGTTAGCTCCAAAGATAAAGACGCGAGGACAAATAATCTGGCAAATTTTTTCAATTCACAAAAATTATTGCGTTGTTACTAACTACTGTTTTTGTTGAACACGCAGTTTCTTTGCATATTTAGTGAAGTTAAATAATTATGCACATATTGGTGCAAAAGTGAAAATTTGGAGTGTTAAGGAGGAAAATGAAATCAGTTACTGAAGTGGAAAAAAAGGTGAAAATAAAAATAAAGATATTACAAAACAATCTGAAGTTGCTCTTTCTGGAACTCCAATTAGAGAAAAAGCTAAATTTGCTTCGGCTCTGGGACTCATTTAGCATGGCTAACGATGCTTATATAAGCTTAAGAAAAGGCATAATTGGTGAGAGGCGAAAGTGCAAAGTGCTAGTATGTATCAAAATAAAAAAGGAACAATTTTTTAGCATTTAACAGAGATAAGAGTGTTCAGACTCAGACGATGATGAAATAACTGTTGCAATTCCTACATTTGACCAAACATGTTGTGCCGCTCAATTTTTTTTAATAATCTCAAAACACAAAGAAACTCGTAGTTACCGAGTAAGTTATTTTCAGTTTCAAAGAGCGAACCCGGTTACTAACCCGCTTCTTCGAAATCGTATTTCCAAATATACACGAATGACTTTAAAACGTATATTTACTGTGAAAACTTTCAAATTGACTACAATACTTTTGTATTTAACTTGCAGTGTGGTATAGGGTTAACAGAAAAAAGAATCGCCTGTCATATACAATAAATCCTGACCTATTAACGCTACCGAACGTGACAGTTACACCCTTTCTTTGTAGACAAGACAGATTCATTTACAACTAGCCATATAATATTCGCAAAAACCGTTACGGTTATTTGTGCGTATTTACAAATACCGTTGTACACATTTTTCGCGTTCGCCTGAGTCAAATGATGGACCTATTAAAATTTATTGCAGCTATAGAAGCTTTAACCCTTACCTGCCGTATCTATTTCATGACATTCGTTCATCATTCTGTGCATGAGGTGGATGCAATAAAGTTTAGTGCCGTAGAAAATAACGGGTTGCCTGCAATTGTTTCGGGATACGATTTCGTAGTTCCGGGGAAACGTTTTTTTTTGCAAAAATATTTAAACCTTTGAATATTTATTGGCGTTATAAAGAATCGTAAAATGGCAGAAAGAGTTAGTACCGTTACTTAAATAGTTTTTTTTTTATTTGCAATATAAGTTTCGTGCGCAGAATGTCAGGCAATTAACAAGCAGGTTATGGGTGGATATTAAATAAAGGGACAAGTGTAGAAATAGTAGTTTTGATTCATTCTGGCGCTTATAATAATTAGCGCTATTATATAATGAGTCGCTAATTCGAGCTGAACGTATACAATACAAAACCATAGCTTTGGGTAATTGGAAAGGTCCTTTTTTCACAAACTTGAGCTAATCACTCATCATCAGGCAAGCTGTAATGAGTAACCAATACATATTTTTTATTTAATTAATTTAATTTAATTAATCTAATTTAATTTATTTTTATTAATTTATTTTATTTTCTACATACATACTAGTGGAAGATACCCTTTTTGTTCGTATGTATAATAGTTGCTGAGTTATCGATTGTTTTTCCCGATTTCATCGATTCTGGCAAACAATTTGTTGCATAGCATTCTTCGAAGCAACGTCCAGTACAACGAAAGAAACAAGTGATAGAAATGCTTCGCGAAGGAACAATTTTCGTTAATTTCGATCCATCGGGAAACATCCAAATAGTCGATTGTTACTTAGTTTCTGGCTCGTATAAATATATCAAAATTTTTCTCACCCGCTGCGATGTTGCATACGGATTTTCCTCTGTTAAATTTTAACACCAATTGATACGACTTCTTTTTATGATTGGGTCAAATAATGCGGAAATTAGATTTTTCATATCTAAACGTTCATGCAAAATTGAATGTACTTCAAGATGCCTAAAGGATGCCTCTAACTCATGGTAAGTTACATACCGATCCTCTTCCTGTTCTGATTGGTGACTAACAGAAGCATGACGACGACGAAATTCTGCAAATCAATTACGAACAGTCTTTTCTGATTCTTGTCATCGTGTTAGGCCTTTATTCAAATCGTAAGGAATCATCCAATGCAGCAGTCCAAGATTTTCTAATTTTCTATATCTCGGTTACTTCTTTTATTTTGTCCCAATGGAATTTTAAACGAACTCTCTCAAGACTCTCAAGACACGTAACGGTTGTAAAAGAATATATATTTTTTTTAATAACTCAGCCCTTGAAATACGGCATGTGGATGCCGTTATACGTGGTATATATAACATAATTCCAGATTAGGATTATTTTATTGCTTCACTTTTTTTCCCTACAACAGCATACTTTTAGGAGCTACCACTTAAAAGACTGATTTATTATTTTTCGACGAAAATTAATACCGTTCTAAGATTACATAGATTATTACCAAACGCAGAACATGACCGTCTTTCGCCTACATGGGTGGTATCCTCGTAAAAGTAAGCCGTATAGCCGCATGTTATATATTGATTACCTATTTTACTATCGCGCGTAATGAATTTTTTTTTTTCTAAAATGGGTTGAAATATCGTGTAAAAAGAGATGGAGGCATAGTCCGTCCTATTGTGATCCTCTAACAAAGAGAATAAACAATTATTAGAAAATCTATCATGTCTCTCGGTGGGTCGTCTTAGGCCCCACGTCGACTCCGACAACCTTCGTCTTTCGAATTTCCTTCCAGAAAGTAAACAAACAAAGGTTTCATACTAAGACAACATAAATATTCTCGGCAGAGGGCGCAGGTAGGTCTCGCTAAGGTCGGTGGCGTTGTAATTCGAAAATTATGTTTGCTAAATGATGACTGAACAGAATTATGGTAATGGCTGTCACCTTGTGTGGCTTTTTCGGTAACCTTTTTTTCCTCACAAAAACAAAAGAATAGACCCGTGGGTTGACGCAGCGCCATCCCGATTGCGCTTAAGGGTTGTTTTGACAGGTATAAAGGTGCTATTTGTGCAAATTAGCGAGGAAAGGATGTCCAAATAAGACGATAATGGATAAGATCTTAAAACAATTAAGCTTAAGATGTTTAGGGATGAGCTTTTGACTTTTATTTACAGAGTTTCACATCGAATAGCTTATTTTATGTATACGTAGAAAGGAAAAAAGCGGTTTATAAGTTACAAGAGACGACGCTAACATATTCTTGCAGACAGACCATACATTTAAGTCATTAGAAAATGTTATTTGATATTACATTTAATTATTTTCTCCTCATGAAGGAATAATTCCGAAGAACTCTAACGTTTTATAGCGAACATAAAATTACGTCTTTATAACGTGAATAGCATTCCGTGAAAGCAGAAAATGGAATATAAATTACGTGGTATAATGTTTATATTGTGGATGCGGTAAAGTCTATGGTTATCAATTAAGATTCCAGTCAAATGTTAATTTAGAAATGTTTAAAGTTGGCAATAAGAAAATCTTCAGAATCAATAAAGTAGAAGGCGCGAATCTTTTCAACTGTTCAGAGTTGCAATTCTCGACGGCACGACAGGTTCGGATCCGTCGTTGGACGAAGATACATGCATCTCTGATCGCTGGTCAATGTCGAAATTTCCCGCAAAAGGGCGGCGCTTACGACGCCACTTGTCACGCAATGTGCCCAAGGTGTTTATTACTTATTTATCTGGTGTAATTCGCATGTTACCAACCGCACCAGAAACAAAGCTATTTTCAACAAATATTGGCTTTAATGAGTGTAGTATTTGTACACAGTTAATCTAGTCGATCAAAAATTTACAATCTCCAATTAAACGTTTCCATAAACCGACACGAAATCGTTACCGAAAGATCCAGAATAATTTGCGCCGAAGGCAAGGAGAAAGATGATAATTGCATAATGGTAGCGGAAGTGGCCAATAAATTTTCCATACATCGGAAATCGATAATGTAAATGCAAGCCTTCAGCGCATAAATTATTCAGGATCTCTTGCGGAAATTCACCTTACAATAATACGCGGGCATCGTTGAAAATACATTTAGGAGACGAAGACGTTCGAAAGGTAATGTACCTGCATCTATAGTTTTCGCATTCTTAATATCACGAACGAATACCGGGGATTAATATGCATGTAATGAGCTGTATCTGTAGTGCTTAAACTGAAATTTACGCTTCGAAAATGCGCGGTGCTTTATTCTGTTGTTTTACATTTCATTTTGCATCAGGTGAAATATGTATTTTTATTACTCTTCTAGGTTAATACGACAGAAAAGTTTTAAAATTTTCGACTCTGGAGTACTCTAATGACACCATAAAATGTCTGCAGTGAATACGTTAGTTACATTAATCATTTTTCAAGATTACTTGAACAATGTGCTGGATTTTGGATACCAACATACTCCACATGAAACCCTCTTCTTATTAACTTGTTTATAACTTGTCGCTATGTAATGCTCAAATTAAATCTAATTCTTTGTCACATACCTACATAATCCTCGCATATATTCCAGGTAAAGGCTGATTCCCCATTGAGATAGCATAAAATCCGGTCACCTCAAGCGCGATAACAATGAGATTTCACGTAAATATTCGTCAAAGGAATGAAATAGAAATAAATCTGATTTTATTTTGAAACAACGTGTTGTATCTACCTTGTATTCCTTTCCTATAAAAGGCCTGTATAAATATAATAATACAAGATTAAATAAGGATTATAAAACCATAATTAAACTTAGTACACAATATGTTCGGTACGTCGTTGAAAACCGAAATTACCAAGTTCGTAAAATCGTAACAGATTGTAGCCAAAAAGGGGTTCATTATATCTTTCAACGGAAAAATCCCGGGTCGAGGGCGCGGCCGAGATTATAATGTGATTTTTTCGAGAGGTTCGAGTAAGTACCTACCTGAACAACTCTACCTACCATTAGTCGTGTTCCATTATATAATATAGGTATAAACTGGAACAACAACATATGGATCGTGTGGATGTTGAAATTCTATCGAGGAAAGAATTAACCATATGTTCTTCTTCCGATGACCGCGTTCTATAGCTTTTGTTCGCTTTGTTTCCGGACAAAAGGTGAACGAAAACAATCGTAGAAGTTTTAACATTGAATTAGTAAATTTATGATAATTATAAAGGGAGTTCGGTGTAACATTTGATTCTTTTATGGAGGACTTCGGTACGAAATACCTGTCTGTGGATATTTTCATACGACCATAATTATTTTTTTTTAACAAATTTAAAATATCGAAAACAGCACTATTTAAACGGCAGAAGTAAAGTTTCTTGCTATTTATATTATAATTTTATATAATTAACACAATAATTGAGGAAAAAAATAAATTAATCTCAAACCCAGCAGGAACAGAATTAAATTTGGCGGCCTGAGAAACGCGACATAAGAAATAACGTAAAATGTCTCGGTGAAATTCCATCTCGTAATACATAATTGTACCACGCACAACAGCATCAACCAAAGAATGAGTTGTTCCGAATTTCTTAATAAACGACTGTACCATCTCTTATTTACATGCCGTAAAAGACGCCCAGATACCAGCGACAAATTGAAACGTTATTCTGGGACTTAATTCCGGCCATTAAACGAAGTGCATCTATACAGTGAAACACATTCGCGACTAATTCTCCTCGTTGCGAGATAAGCTTCGAGAGTAAAACGTATGGAATAAAGTGGTTAATCAACTTGTAACGCGAGATAAAAGATGTCGTTGGACTTACTTTGTATTGAAGTCGTCTCTTTGTACATTGAGTCGCAACAGTCTCACGATGATAAGGTCGCGGTTGTTAATTAGATTTCTCTATTTTTAGAGTGGACGAAATCTTTTACTGCAATAATGTTGAAAATTGTTGGCAATGGAAAGATATAAGAAGAGGGAGTCAAGTTCTGCGTTCTTTATTTTTAGTGCAGTAGAAGTTTCTTCAGGCGGGATTAAGGTTTTGGAATTTATCGCAGTTCATGAGTTATTATTACGTTTGCGCCTTAAGATGTTCACCCTCAGTATTCGTCAAATTTTAAGTAAGGAAAACTACGGAAAACCTTGCTGTGAGAGTTGCGAGCTCAGGGTTCGAACTCGTTACCCCGAGACTGATTACTGAGTGCGCTAAGCACCATGCCACCTCTGCCACAAGTTGGTTTATTAGTATGCAAAGTACCTTTTTAATTTTTTCTAATAAATGCATTTGCTTATATTATTTGGAATTTTTAATCACGTTTCCTTTTATTTTCCTTTTATTCCCTCGAATCAAATCTTTTTACCCCTCCAACCAATATACTTAGATTTTTTTTATACGAGATGAAGCATCTCGCATACCATCTCTATTCTTTTACCCATTTAACGGCTACGAGCCGAGAACAAGTTTTTATTGATACGCTATAATGATAAAACAAAAAGCAACAGAAACAGCCCATCTTAAACTAGATATTACGGAGATGTGCTTTTTCCATTAAAATCGGAGCAGCCCGGTACAACCAGCAACATCGCGATGGGTATCCGTACGCATAGACGGTACCATACTGAATTCTGACGGCGCATATGTCGGTCGGAATTTTAAACCGTCACAACAAAGATCGGTTCGGAAATCTCGGGTAAAATTTATTAGCGCTTAACCTTTTGTAAGCTGGCGGACGAACGGGCGGGCCGGCCGTTCCCTTCAAGGGTGGTATATCGTTTTTGTACGCGTACCACCGCTTTTTTTCTTCTTCCTCTGCTCTCAGGTTCTCTGTTTCAACGTCATGTTGAGAGTTAATCAAGATGAACAGGATGGTGCCTTCTTTATGCTGATATATCGCATATGTATACAGGATGTGTTTGGAATAAAAGCGTACGTAATAATTATTTTGTTAGGCTAGGTATTGAGATAGGACAAAAGATGAAAGTATAACAGAAGTTGCAATTAATCTAATGAATCCAATTTAAAATATTGTAACATAAGAGGTACGAAAAAGAGTTTTATATGCAAGACACTGTTTTCAAGGCTAAGGCGAAAATCAACTACGCCTCTGGCATGGTTCACATGCTGCTCAGTAAGTTTCGCCTCTAGCGTGGTTTGCACGTGCTAACTGTTGTCTACTACTTTTCCTTCTCATGAAGAAGCTTCATCTGATTGTGAGCGAAACGTCGAGCTTTCATTTAACCATAACACGGTCCGAACCCGGAACACGTTTAGTTTTAACTGACTCTGGCCGTGGAAGTCTACGTTATTTATTTAATTTTTCTTTTCTCTTGGTTTAGTAACACGTCGTGAGTGGAAAAATACTTATAATTAAATAATACTAGTGACGCCTTAAAATTGTCACTAGTAAAAATACTTCCAAAAAGTAATTTGCAAGCTTATAACCGGCGTTAGTAAGCATGCTGTTTTCCTTTTGTTTCCGTCTCCTCCGAAGGTATCGCGCGAACTAGCGGTAATTAAACCAACAATTGAATTCTTGTCTCCGGCATCTTCCGGAAGAAATCCCCACTCCTGAGCTCGTTTGAATATTTTAATAGAACCTCTACTTGAATTATAAGTTTCAATGAGAGATGAATAGGAACCGGGGCGTCTTAATTGAAATTCGTCCTTTCTTTATTAGAAGCGAGGCCTTTTTTCTCTTTCTTTTTAACATCGTTCTTTGTATATAGCCACTACCCTCGCGCCACTTCTTCTCTTCTTCCTGACTTTAATTTTGAACGCGAACAACTCGAAACGAGATACGGAAGGAGCAGTAGAGGAAAGAAGGAAAAAAAGGGTTTGGGATTCTCGTCCGAATATACGTGATTGAAAATTTATTGGGAAAAGGCGGCGGTGGCGTCTTTAATTTTTTTTTTATTGCCATTAATTATGAACGGCGAGACCTGGAATGAGTTGTTGAGGGGACGATCGTGACATAAGTGTAATTAGAATCGGAGGCGGATGAATTAAAATACCTTACGTCTAAGGAAGGACGTCCGGTCGTTAATGAAGTGGGAAGTGACGTGAGACAATGGTTTTGAATAAATGAGGAAACCCACAGGGTATCGATAAGCTTTTCTAACCGCAAATAAATCTAGAGCATGCTTGCGGATCTAGAAATGTCATATTTCTGTAGGAAATGTTTGCTGCTTCTTAGCCTAGAGGATGTGTAATAACTATATCCAATTGGTTGAAATTCTTACACTCCAAAATATCACGGTTGAATAACGTTAAATTCGCTTCTGAAGTGGTGACTGTTCAAGTACACGATTTTGCGTGCATTATTCGTGGCTGAATTCTGCTTTCTGTTATTTGGATGTCGAAATACATCAGAACCAAATTTGAAGTTTAATAGGTGCCCTGTTATCACATATTATTAGTTCTGGAGTATCGGCAAAATTCACAGTTAACCGAGATGAAAATGGAAGGCAATTATTAATGTTCACAATAACAATAATAATTACGCAATGCGAATATGAAGCGTGCATGTACCGTCATTGTCGAAGCGGAATTAAACACCATCATCACCAACCGCAACATATGTAACGTACAACCGTACAACGCGAAATAAAATCATCTCATTTCCAATACAAATAATCGGTACTGGATCGATGCGATAATGAACTAACTCTTGTCCGCCTAATAATATACCCACAGCCAATGTTGAACAATTAGCGTTTCAGCGGAGGTCGGTGGCTCAACTTCGTATACGTTGTTACTAGCTTTGCGAACGACGCAGCAGCGCCCACATCACATTAGCGATGCATAAGGTGTAACGCGTACGGCAAATGTTAATGGTTCTGCGATAACTGTAAATGCCAGATTACCAATAATTTATATCCCGTGGACGGCGGTATAACCGGCAACGCGTTCCCTTGTTTATCAAACCACCATTCGGCATGGTACAGTAGCAGGATCCGCATATGACACGTCGTCGTTGAATACGCCGCCATGATGAGGGGCTTACAGGTCTTTGATTCCAACACTGTCCGAACCGGTATTCAATAAGGGGATTAGCGTGCGAACGAAATTGATGAGTTTAAAAGTAATGGATGCGGACAGTGCGAAAATAAAGAGGTAATTACGCGATATTGGGGCGTGATTTACGCGCGTTGTTATCGGCAACATTATAATCCTATTGGTTTCCGATAAGCAATATACGCTGCTGCAGAAATAGGTTAAACAATAGATGCCTCCTGCGTGGATGTGTTACTGTTTGGATGTTCCCAGCCAACAAAACTTTCACGAAGCGCTTTGCAGAAAGTGATTGCTTGTTTCTTTCGTTATACTGGACATGTCGTAAGCTGAATGGTACAATTGGTTTGCCAGAAGTCATCGATGAAATCGACGTTGCATCATCTTTCATCATGACAATGCCAGTTCTGACACAGCACGTCAACCAATGGATTTCTCGAAGGAGAAAAACGTCAAATTAATGTCTCATTGCTCATATTCACTTGATGTATGACTTCTTTTTGTTCCCGGATGTTAAACAAAAACTGCGTGGACGGCGTGTTTTGTAACTTTTTTGAGGTTATAAAACACGCTTTCAAGAACTATATCTTGGACAAATCACCTTCACACTGGAAAAAAATTTTCGAGAATTGGTTCGAATGCATGCAAAAGCGTGTAAGGTGTTTTTTTTTTTTACGTTAGCGACATTTAGCCTTCGTAGAAACAATGCAAAATAAAGTTGGGTCAATTCTAATATAATAAAATATCCATTGATTCTAAGCCTCCAACCAAATATAAAATTACTCTATTCATGCACCATACACTCGGCCTGCATTGCTTATTCATAGCCTTCTTATTATTAGTCAGGTTGCATATCGATGACTCTGCACGTCGAACATCGAAAGATTTTTGTATTTAAACCGCTTTATTGTTTAAGCGTTCGTGGGCGGTAAGCATTAGCATATAAAACGCTCATTCAGCAGCCGACCGGTGGGTGTACACAGTTCTTCTCGATTTCATATTCTAAACGAAACATTTTACCCTATTAACCCGACCATTATGTCGCACCTCTTCTCTCAGCCTCCACATTCGAATACGGTTCAAGTTTTTGTGCTACGAACTTCTACATCGCTCCGGAGCGCGGTGCGATGGTGAACTATTAAAAAACAATTAGGAATTATATTTAAATTGACCTCTCGTCGGCCGGGTAAATGCACCCCGAATATTCCGGTTCCTAATTTGAATATAATAGTGTGAATGGTTTTTTGTGTGACGCCCTTCGCTCGATGTGTTAGTCGCTTTTTGTGGATGGAACTGGAGAAGAGGAGGAGAAGAGATGTATGAAACGTTGCGATACTTGAATTGTATACGGTGGGATTGGGATTCTCGATGACACATTGCTCTACATTTGTAAATGCCTGTTGTGCGCCGGTTATTCATGCGGAAATACAACACGGAAAGTTAATTTGCGAAATGTTTTTTCGCGTTAAATAAATAACATAGGAAACCACTTAGTCAAGCCCGCGAATCCATCAAAATATTTTATACGGAGATTTTTTAATTTGGTAGCCAGTTTTGGCTTGAAAATTTGGAAGTTTACTTACATAAAAACGAGTTAAGTCACTTATTGTAAGTATGGGACTGTAGACTGAAAGGGTACTTAGAAATATAAAAATAAGTGTGCATATCGGAGGGAGGTCAACCAACAATTACTCTTAGATTCTAAGCAGATGACATCGAGTAACGAACATATTTTTTAATATACAACTACTCCCAGACAAGGAGATAAGAAAGCTGTTAGCTGCGAGTAAAGTGTCCAAATAATTAGCATGATAGAATTTCAGCTATATGTACAACAGGTTAGGCTGGCTTAGCAGCAATTGCTTGGCACTATCACAGTATTAGACAGTATTAGGAGAAAATAACTCAATAATTGCTCAATATTATGTTTCGATAGTTTGAAACAAAAGAAACAAAGACTTCCTTCTTTTATATCTCCTTAAATGAACTTGTAATTTAAGATCCACATTTACAAAGCAGAAATACCCCCGTAGACAACTCGCTAGGCTAACGGAAGGAGGGTCAGAGGAAATAGAAAACTTGGCAAATCTTTAAGACCTAACGAAATTACTATTGTAGCGCTGTTTACTGTAGGAGCGAGAGGATGGCTGAGAATGCGAGAGGAGACGCGCTCCTCGGAAGGGATAAGAAGGAAAAGTTTTAAAACAAACTTTGTAGCGCGTAGTAGCATCAGCGTCTTCATTACTCACTCGTGCGCGGATGTCTTTCTTCTCTTCTCTTTCCTTTTCGTCTTTTTTTACCCCTTGTATTCATAATTCGGTCTTCGTCTTATTTTATATTCTCTCTCCCTGGGCCGATGATGGGGAAAACTGCGCATTATGTACGTGGGTTGAAATTGTTGTTTATTAAACAACTCAACTTTATAATTCTAAATTAAAAACAAAGCCAGTTGCGAGCGGGGGATCGTGTCGTCATCTGTTGTAATAAAGCTGTCGTTGCGGTAGGTGGCGCGATGAATCGTAAATAATGATAGTGGCAACATTACCATTGCTGCCAAGTGACGCTACGTTTCACGAAGATAATTTCGGAAAAAGTGATTTTCCAAGAACGCGGCTTAGGGCCCTACAGATAAATTTTATTTTATCCCATTTCAAATTTGCCATCATGTTACTAAGGTCTTCTGATGAGATTTAATGGAAGAATAGTTATTTATAATTTTTCTAGGAGAACTTGTGAGAAATGTGACCCTCTTTTTATTAATAGCGCGGAAGAAATTATAACGAAATATCAAAGGGCCAATCTTATCCTTTTTTTCTTTTTATTCTACTAAAAGGACGAAGGTCTAATGAAGAATACGCTAGTATTGTCATCGAAGAATGCTTTGGAAATCGATATTTTAAGTAACCTAATACGTTCCATCAAAATCAATTGTTATTTAACAGATATGCGTTGCTCTTTTGATTATTCCCACAGTATACTTGATTTAAACATGAAAAACGATGAATTACGTCTTAGAAAGAGATTCTCATCCTCGAACTTAGATTCATCTTCCTTCCTGTGCCCTTCGGAAAATGTGAATTTCGCTCGGAAAAGTTTTATTAACGACTTTTATAGCGACGTATGCAAATTTATCGTCGACTTTATGCGCCACCTTAATGGTTATTAAAGAAAAATATTCGGCGTACATGTCCCACGTTCGCCACTCACCCCACCGTCACCGCCATCTAAGACGTATTGCTAGCCCAACGGACGAAACATACAGCGCGCAACGGCATATTTCCGCGTTAATAAACATTTGCCTGCCGTACGCCATCTTTATTGTTATTTTTATTGTAATGGACGGGCACTGTATTATTAGCGGTGTTCTTCTGTTTTTTTGTACCTTCACTTCCCATGCCACGTCCTCGTTCGCAGCTAATATTTACGACAATCGCCTCGGTAATGGTACGAACGCCATCTAGTGGAGGAAGTTCGGGCGTTTAAGCGCTTCTAAGGAGCGAGGAGAAGAAAAGGATATTTCTGCGTTTTATCGTCGTCGAAATTAATGAAATTCTTATGATTAAGGTGGAATTTGCTTGGGAACCTTAGGAATGGAGGTTGTCGGTGAGGGTATTGCACTATACCATGGAAATATGTATATGGCGTAATTTGTGAAGCGGAAACATGGAGAAACGTTGCCGTTCACTAACGAAATGTGGAAATTACTTGCGAAAATGGTGTATATAAGAGTATTTCCTTTTAATCGGCTGTAATTCAATTAAAATTGCAATATTTTCATTGGTTCGCAGGAGTT
>LR736899.1:1131467-1293097 GCA_902654985.2 Oryctes borbonicus | reverse complement strand
CAGGATGATGACGAAATGAATTAAAAAAAAAATAGATGAGGGTTGCGGAACGAGAAAAGCACGGCCCCACTACCACTTTTATTATGGTAATGGATGATGTCACCACCACCGCCACCGCCGCCGAACGCAATGGATACTTGATATTTATGAAAGGGTGGCTTCGTACAGTGTTACGCGCAACGCGCGGTTTTGGTTTGGTATCATATTACGTTCTGCGGCTTTTCGATAAATTGTATGCCGGGGTGTATTTGGATGCTGTACGATATAATATAATAGTATTTGCAATGAATAGGTATACGGGTAGTCCGCTAGAAACAACCGCGATGATAAAATTCACTGGATATAAATCAGCGCGGTAATTAGCCGTTGCCGGAGTTGCTATGCCAGGGAAGTGCAAGCAGAAGCTTTATTTAGGGTTGGTAATTGTGGCTTTCGATAATGACGACGTCGGATTCAATCTCTGGAAATTATTTTTAATTTTAACGGGGTGTGTCAGCTTTTTAAAGCTTGTCGTTACCTCAGGAGCCTTTGTGCGTAAAGTGCCCCAACTGTGAATGGTGACTCGAGAGCGTACCGGACCTACTAAGAAAAATTTGGTTCTAAGGGGACTCGAAACAGCGCCTAACTTGGTCCAGTTAAGCGCAGGCCCTTCGAGTCATTCGTTAAACAAATGAACCAAAAGGACCTAGTCCAATAAATGTTTTTTTTTTTTAAATATTAAATTTCGAAAACGGAAAAAAAGTCATTTCTCCTGTATAAACTCTAGCCCGTATCTTCCATACAAACGAACAATTTATTCCTTCCGTATAAAGCTGAGAATTCCGAGATTAACGCAATCTCCTCCCTTCCCCATCCCTTGCCCTAAATCCCGCGTACTTAATTGGAAAATAGAATCCGTTTACCACGCAAAAAAAGCTTTCAGCCCCTTATCCTCGACGCACAAAAAGTTCCCTCTATACAAAGCCGGACCGCCCGGGACCGAGTAGTATCCCGACCTTTGTCGTCGTACCCGTCTGATATTTGTCGCTAATTTCATTACTCGCCGCCGCGGACACAGAAAAGAAAAATCTGATATGTAAATGCGGGTTTTTATAATTAAAAAGGTAATAACCGCTAGGGGTAGAAGCGATACATGTCGGGGATTTCTTTTTCTATCCGCTCGGTAACGATAACGCATGCAAATTGGATAGACCTACAGGTGTACGTATTTCGAGCCCGGCTAATGTTCTCACTTACTTCTCACATATTTGCGCACATCATCGCGCTGGTCGCTAATGCGTACGCTGTGCATGTATGGCGCGATGCTAATTTGAAATTAATGGCCTGCCTCGTTTTACATGTAATAATTGTGCCCATTTTTTTTTTGTGAGTTATGCAAGTTTTAAGTAATAATAAAGCTTTTTAATGCGCGATAAGGGCTCATTTGCAATTGTAACTTGTACACTATAAAAAGGAGTTACCTAGAAATATGTAACTGAACATTTGTAGCCTTAAATAAGCATTTAATCCAATAAAAAAATTAAAAAATAATGTGCGTGGAGAGACATAGAATTTTTTTATTATCAAACAGATGCAGAGGAAGCTGGCAAGATGTAAATTTAGCAAAAAAATTGATTACAAAAAGAAAAATACTCACCTTTTAGAACTATTCAGAAGGACTTGCAATTCCAAACGTTTCTATTGGAAGAATGCCGAAGTCAAAGGAAGGTTTGTGCCGAAGAATAGAATAGTTCACGAAATCTGGATGCTTTGATCCAGGATAAATATTCAAAGTGGAGAGGGCTACTTGAATATTTGCCTCCCATGTACTCAATTAGGTTGGTTCAACCCATACAATAGAGCATTATTAACAAACACATGAGCATTGCTGAAAGATTAATCGACAGAAGGAGGTCATCGCCATCCAGGGAAATTGAAGATTTTAACCATTATACCACGACGAGGATAGAATTATCCTATGTACGTATGCACACTCTGTAATTTCCTCTAGATTCAACGATGTTGAAAAATTCAAAATTTGTGCCTGGCAAAGGATTTGAACAGATCCGGTATGAGGAAGGAAACCGCTCTACAAACGCTACAGGTTTTCCGATGCGGAAGTTTTTGTAAAGCAGCCAGGAAAAGATAATAACGGTTGAGGTCTACATCATCGAAGACGAAACTAACGACTAGCATTGCGCAGCTACCTATTATCATATCGCTCTTACCTAGGTAAGAGTTAATACAGCTTTATAAGCGTCGTTCGCTCTCTCGTGCATATTGAATCTCGTGAAATCTGTACACCGGTTTCACGATTTAATATTTAATGCATCTGGTTAGCGTGTGCATTGTGAACCGGAGCAGCTGTTTCCCCGATTCTCTAACCGGAGTAAGTTGGCGGCGTAGATACGTTAACGGCAGCGCCTCTCGCGGCATTTTCTCGAATTAACCAACATTGTATGTGCGCGCGGGAGCTCTAGGTATGGTTTTTATTCCGCCGTAAGATTGTACAGACTTCCGAATGAGATGAGGCATTTAGTCGGAGTTGTATAAACTATAAAAGCAAGTTTTCCGTCTGCCGATCGTTATTTGGACGAAGTTTTCGCTTTGAAACGTACGATTGTCGCGTTGTTTAGTTAAAAGCGCGTCTATTAAAAAGTCTCAAGTGCAAATAAATATACCTGGTACGTTGGCAGCGTCACTAACATGAAAAGGTTTTCGTACTTGCGAAGGATTTGATTGTAATTGTTGGTAGTTTACTTTGGTATTGTTTGGAGAAACTCCGTTAGGAGGAAAAAGACTTTTTCATGTAGTCTAGATTCGTGGTTTTAGTATTTTAAATTATAGATATTTTTCAGGATTAAGTTTAGAAAGAATTTTAAAGGGAACGTGTTGCTACTTACGTTGCAATATTAGTTTGGATACATTGAATTTGCACCAAAACGTGAGATATACTTCTTGGTGCTATCAATACCAACATATGCTCTCATAATCTTAACTCTTTACGGGGCCAAATATTTTGAATCCACCACCCTAGCAACGCTTTTAAATTTTCTCGAAATTAGCACCAATCTCCCCCTTGCTATTTGACACGAATTTGAATCAAACCCGGCGAAAACAAACACCCACAATATTTCATTTTGAGATTTCATCCATCGTCTTTGCGTCTCCCGACAGTCTCCTTTCGCGGAGATGCTTATAAGGGCACGACGCCCGCCGAACGTGTCGTGAAAGCATTTAAGAAGTTCACGGAACCCTCCTCTGTCGAACAACATCGGTTTACCTCCTGACGCCGTTTCCAGCAGCAACAGCAGCATTGCTTGATAGATATACGTTTCCGACCCCTCAGGTTAATTCCCATGGGGAATCCCCCGAGATAGCAGTTGATGATATCGTCGCGCTCTTCGCCAAGATTTTCACTATTTAAAATTTCGTCAGTCTCTTTTTTTTTGCTTTTACGCCACCGCCGACGGTATCGAGCAGGGTTCAGATTCTTGCAGGAAAGAGGGTGAATTTCATAATTTTAATATTTTGACAAGCAGGCGTGAGTGATATACGCGTTGCGGGTGGGTTGCGAAGGGATTACGGAAATTGTAATTTTAAGCAGTGTTAATTCGTTTTATGTGGTGGTATCTTAGGCAAGTACTTTCCTTTGGGGAGCAGTAAAATTACTAGCTACGAAATAGGACAAAACGAACAAGTGGTAATAAAAGAAGAAGGAGAAAATAAGGATATAAATGGAGCGTTGGAAAAGCAGAATTAAAAAAAAGACGTCACACACGAAAGATCTAAGATTACAAGAAAATGCGGTTAGAATCGTTATGAACGGCACAAATTTTGATCTTTGACAAAAGGAGCTAATTAAACAGTTGGACAGATGTGCAGACAAAATTACAACTTGGTGGAAAAACAAAGATAAAAAACCTCAAAAGAGACGTATTGGAAAAGTTAAGAAACAAGGTCAAACGATTGCTAAACCTTAGCTGCGTCAACAATAACAAATGTAAAATTTTACGGAAATAGTAATGTTAAATCTCAATATCGCTATGTAGCGGTTGTTTGTAAAAACTCAAGACGTTACGCTAGTATTGTGTCAACATTAATGTAATTTAAGCTGATTAATGCGTCTACCGTGCAGCATAAAATCAAAATCAAAGAATTCTCGATGGATTTTACATTATTACAGTAAAAACACTGCAAAAAAAAGAACTGCATTTTTCCCATCACATGGCAAAAAATGAACTGCCACGACGCCTTTTTTCCTTTGCCCGTACTTTATTTCCTTTCCACATGCAAGCACGTTTCGAAAACATACTGACCTAATACGGACTCTAATGGCAGTCGAATCGCATTTTTGCCGTAGGTAATATCTGCAGTCTACTACTACAACGGCTTCGATTAGGAAATAGATGATCTCCGGTAATAACAGCGCGCGCCAAACGGAGACGACTACTACCGAAAACACCCATGTAATAGATAGAGATGGACGACGATCTAGAAAGAGTACATATACGTGTCGCTTCGCTCGCAACGGGTCGTTCGAATGTAAATCGACGACGTCCGCATTATTGGATGCAAGCCGACGACGCGAGATTGGAAACTGATCAAGATGAATGAAGTGAACAATGAACAGGGTAGGTCTTCCGTCTTGGTCCGAGTTTGGCTTCACGTCGCCGTACTCATTGGCGGTGTCGAGAAGTTGCTGCTGTTGAAATCGGAAGATAGGAAGACACGACGAGGGAAGTGAGAGTGGAATAATGAAACAAACTGTAGCATCAAAAAATTTTGAGAGCGTTGTCAGTTATAGCTTCAACTTATTTTTTTTTAGTCATTTGGTGAACTTTTTCGATATTATCGGTAGCGGTTGAATTTTTTTGTCGTCTCGAACGTACATCGTCAACCAAGCTGGTACGAGCACGTTTAAATACAGCTGTTCAGAATTTCATTGGTTAATGATGGTGTAGAGGTGACGTAAACAGCGCAAGCATCCACGACAGCTCGATATTCGATTTTTTTTTTCAATTTTTAAAGAAACACTAACATCAACTGATACAAATGAGTGAAATTTCTGTGTTGTGTACCTTGTTTGAGGCTTTTTTTCAGACTGCCTTTGTATAAAGCAATTTTGTATATTTATGATGGCGTCAGTTACACTATTTTCAGGTTGTTCACCCTATATGAATGTACTGCAGGAAAAATATGAGTAATACTTCTACTTGGAATATGTTACCTATGTTTATGCTTCAGATGTTTACAATGCGTTTCTTCGTTATGATGAAGAATGTCTGCGACAAGACTTGAAATTAAATAATTATCCGAATCTTTTGTGCTCAACATTCCAATGACCATAGACTGCCAAATTAGAATTTATCGAAGAGACACGCGTTGCCGTATATCCTACATCTCTCGAACTAAACAATGATAATTTATGAAGCGTACGAGTGGCGATCATGCATCACATCCATCATGGAAGTTACCCACATGAAATCTTCGAGAGAAAGTCGACGCTCCGGCATTAATTGTAGTTGTTACGGTGCTCGAACAGATATTCTCTCCCATGGCATAGAGTACATAAATGCTTACCTACGAAGATAATTGATAATCGCCGGTGGAAGAAGAGGCCCACCCGCTGTTCCAATAAGAAGCGGATATATGGCGGCGGATATAATCACCGTCAAGCCTGTTTAATCGATTGTGTATACGTTTACAGTTCGCAGGTACACATATAGATAGGGATTATGTGTGAGCAGGTTTCGAAACAGTGGGGTTCAGTTAGGAAAAGGAAAATAAAGAATCTAGGTAGATTGTGTGTTGGTTTATTATGTATTGAAGTCTGGCTATTTAAATTCAGTGAGAGTGGCGTAAATCTGGCTTTTAATTTTTTTTGGGTGGTTTTATAAAAAAAATTGATCAGTGCTTAGCTTTAATAGTGAATTCCGATATTACCAAATTTAATTTAGTATTTATTACAAGCAACATTATATTTTTTTACGGGATGCCGCATATAATGAGTTCGAAGTTGGCGATTTATTTAAGAAATTAAAAAATAAGGCGTCTTCTGGATCTGATGGGGTATCATGTTGCCAAAAAGAGTATCATATTAATAATGATGTTGAGATGTCTAATGATGTGGCGGGCTTTGATAATGGATAATCACGCAGACCTTGTTTCCGAAAATGGAATGTTGATTGATGTTTCA
The DNA here is from genome assembly GCA_902654985.2 of Oryctes borbonicus. Taxonomy (NCBI): domain Eukaryota; kingdom Metazoa; phylum Arthropoda; class Insecta; order Coleoptera; family Scarabaeidae; genus Oryctes; species Oryctes borbonicus. The sequence goes on along the minus strand of LR736899.1, from coordinate 1,286,919 downwards.
TTGAACAAGTAACTCGAATCGATTAACCTCGTGCGGCAGATATAATGAATTTACACTCTTAACATTAGTTCTTCCATCTTGAGGTATTTCTGGACAATTATTAATTCATAATACTTACGTACGTGTACAAGTAGTTTCTATCCGTTGAAAAATCCATACCTACACACCGGTAACAAGCACGTATGCTGTTCATCAAGGATACACGTGCGCACACACCGACACCACCAGCGAGAGCCGGTTCCGTATAGAATGAAGGGGATGTAAATATTTAAGAGCCGTCCTGGCGAAATCCAATTTCCCCTTAAGTAAAATTTCAAAGCCGAGAAGGTGTCCTTACGAGCTGGAAGCTCACTCAAAACATAAAATAGTTAATATTATATTTTTCTCCGTTACATTTTATTATTTCTTTTTCTCCGGGAGAGTGTCGAACACCGACGTCGGGTATAGGGGTTGAGATATGTGTGTGTGTGCGTGAACGCGCGGGGAAAGCTTAAATCGGTTTATTGAAAATATGGTTTTCAACGTATGAATATGGTGGAGATGTATGTATATATATCTATATATACAGGGTAAAATTTAATTTTGCAGGTGTGGAATTTTCGCAAAAAAAGGAACGGAAGAAAGATTGCTCTCGTATAGATTGGTTTAATGGAACCTTGGAGCTTGAGTGAATTGATTATGGATTACGGGAAATGAAGCGAAATGTAATTTAAAATGTTCAAATGATTCTTTTTAGATTTATTTTATAAAAATTTTTTTTAGATATATTTGCTTTAAATGATTATTCATTATTTTGTACAAAATTATTGCAGAAAGTAAGAATTTCTCTTATAGAAAATAATTTATAATTGGCGCAATTTTTTTAATACCTATCGCAATAAATTTATCGTCTCCGTGAACTTTCCACCAACAGCACAAACGTTTTTAAACATCAGAACTTCGGCGATCAAATTCCGCTACGAGTCCCTAGCACTACGCCGATAGTACAGTCGTTACTAGCCCTTAATAACCGCATAAATACGTTGGATGAGTAATAACGTTTTAGAACCGCCGGATTTCGGCCGTAATTAATGCACTGCTATAAATAAAAGTACGTCATTCGTCAACATGGCTTACAAAAGCCAGGTAATTCCAATGGAAAACATTGAAGTGTCCTACTTTTTTTTTGTCGCGCTTCGGCGTTCGGCAGTTCGCGTATACGTTACGTCCTTCCAGTCTAATATTTGCCCGACGCAATGGTAAATGTGACTATAAACACGGGGTTATCTTTTGATGTTTAATAGTTTTAACGAATTAAAAGCGTACATGCATATATCCATGTTGGCAAAGGGTCGCACAATGGACCAGCGTTGACGTAAATGTAAAGGCTTTTTCTAGCGCAACGCTAGCTGTTTTTTTTTTTTTTTTTTGGGGAAAAAATTTTTTCTAGTTTTTTTTTTTTTTTGCTTTAGAAACAGAACAATGGTGATTATTTGCTTCTGAATAGTACTACTATAAAGGATTGTAATTAGATAATGCAATATGAGCTTTGTTTAGTTATCAATCTTTGAGAAGAGAAGCACTTTTTAGCTGTCTTTTCTTTTGATTTCAAGGCTGACGACACCCAACGAAGTAACATCGATAAGGTGAAGATCGCAAAGAAATCTTCCCTTGTTCAAACTTAATGAGGGATTGTTCCCTGAAAATTGTTACGGTAAAACAGGTTACTACTTGCCGATTTGAACACAAATTTGAATTTTCAAACTTATTTTACTTTTGGCAAAAACAGTATATCTTTAGGAGTAACATAGACAGAATTATTTCTTTTTCTAACATGTGGTGACGGCCCCACGAGGTATATAAGCTTTGGAGCTTAGGAGTCTTTAAGTGTGTAAATGGTGTGATCTTTTTTTGATAGATACATATAACCTGATAATGGAAAACATATGAATTTCCTGAGAACATACTGTTTACAATTTCTTTTTTGGGGAAGATTTTCGAAAAAGCCACAAATCAATATTTTTACCGATAATAAAGTTCTTCACACTTTCCCCCTTTTTCCAATATTGCTTGCTTTCTCAAAATTCGAAAACACAAAGGTAAAAGGTTAATTCGAAATATCAATTAGAAGAAAAAATCTTGAAATCATACCAGCGTTTTCAGAAAGTTAAAAAAAAACAACCAACAAAGAAATCATTTCAGCTCGTTTATTCACTCAATTTTAACAATAAACCCTCACGTATACATTTCTGAAAAGAGGTATGCAGCGGGAAAGGGACGGCGGGCAAGGGGCTGGTAGAGGAAAGGCACAAATCTTAATTGAAAACTTCTAAACTTCCTTTTTGCGATACAGACCGTAGCAGGCTGGATTAAAGCAGCGACAACCGGAGGAAGGAAAATTACGCTCGAAGAAGATGAAATTCCGAAAACCCCGAACGGCAACAGCACCAGCAACAACAACACCAAAGAGAAAAAGCGAAGCAAAAGGAGAGGAGAAGGAGGGAAAAGAAGACAAAAAAAGGAGGAAACATAATTGTGTTACGTATTTTTATTACTTCCTTATTAAAACTTTTCGCAATCAAACAAAGCGCAACTGCGCCGCTAGATATAACGTAATAGACTTCGTTTGTTTTCTTTCTTCTCGTTTCTTCGCGTCTTCTTGCGATGCCGGTTTTTCCTTCTCTGTATTACCGACACGCCGGTTGTAATGCAGCCAAGCAAAATGTTATGCAGTTTCCGTAAAAATTTAATGAGATTTAATATTTTTCTTCTGCGGGGCATTCAGCTACGCTTTAGGTGCTGTAGTAACAAATACAAGAAGGTTGTACAGTTCGCAGGTGATTCACAAACGGAACCATGATTTAATTTCGCATTCTAATCGAGTTAGCTCGAAACAATTGCGGTTGTAAGCGTGAAAGACCAGTTCTTTCCTTTTTTTGTTAATCCTCCTATCGCCCGGGGTTTTTTCCAGCATCATCGGTCTAGTGGTCTAGATGTGACGTGACCGAACTGGTTGATCGGAACGAGCGACTGCTATCTATGGCCAAGAATTCCAATTGTGACCGATGAGTAATTGCTTTCTCACGCTTAAAAGGTAGAAGGGTTGTAAGGTATGTTGATTACCCGTTTGGACATGTTAGAATGCCATTAAGACCATTTGCGTGAATTTCGAATATGTAAAAACTAGCATAGTGTTCTCACTGTTTCAAAAGTTCCTACGTTGTTTTTAGAAAAAAGAATAAAAACAAACAACCAAATACAGATTTCTTTCTGGAATAAACGGTTGCGGAGAATTACAGCTTATCTGTTCATTTAATGGAAAAATGTTGGTAATAAAAGTTGCTTAGAATCAAGTGACCTATGACAACAAATTATTTTGCGGTATTTTGAGTGTTTAGTTCCGCTAGTGCGTTGTTTAAGTTTGAAATAAATATGGTAAATAGTTACGCTACGAAGTTAAAAGCCAGCAATATTAGATAACTGAAGCTAAAAATTTTAGTTACTGATAAACATACTTAGTTGTGGTACAGTTGTTCAATGCCGAATGACGTCACACCAACCGCTAGCGCTTTTTAAATGATCTCTTTGTATTTCCAAAATCAAATTCTCAACATTAAGAAACGGCTGATTAATTATCACTTTGATAACCTTAAATTAAGCCGAATTTGATAGTTGACATCATATTATCATAGACGTTACATACTTATTTATATCTCTTCCAAATCCGATGTTATTTTAGGATAAAGCTGAGCTGAAGAAATCGGAGCAGTTTAAAAATAAGCACCTCACACGCTCTGACGTTTAAGCATATTGAACTACCTTTGCTACAGCTTCTGGTATCGGTATCTATTCTAAATCCGCTTCCAAAATGCCGTTTTCTATCTGACACGTAAGTCAGTTGTTCCACTCGAACCCCCCTATCACGGGAGGAAGTCTAAATCAAACCTTTCTCTACTACGAAAGGATGAAATATTACAAATTCATATCGTATTTTTGAATGGAGATTGTAACCATCAATCGGGAAAAGGTGCTGCTGCTAACGTTAGGCCTCGCTTCGATCTACATATGGATGCATACGCGACGGGAGCGGAAAACGAATAGGGTAGGTGTGTGGGCGGCGAGGCGAAGAGGACGTTTTGGCGGCGGTGCCTGGAAAGGGAGCAGAGATTCCCATATCTCTTATGCAGTAACCGTCATCTCCGCCGATGTCATCTTGCGTTGACGTAAATCGAAATTCTTATGAAATGACACCTCAGAAAACTATAATTCAAGGGCAGAGGGCTTGGCATCCCTTTTTTCCAATATGCTTTATCGGTTCCGCGTGGAAAGGGTGTGTTGTATAGGAGTACGTGTGGGTGAAAGAGATCGCTAGGTGGGGAAACGTACAGTGTTGGCAAAAATTCTGAAGTAGGTTTAGATCTTTGTGAACTGATAAATGCTTTAAATTTCAATCCATTGAATATAAATAGCAATTGAGGAGAATATTATTGATAACATGGAAATCTAATCTTCATCAAGTAGTAATATGCTTCATTTCCTCCATTTTCAGATGCTTATGGCGCTACCTCTTAATTCAAAATAGTTTTAGGAAGTGTTACAGATGAATCTCTTTCTACTAATCTCGTCAACAAGCAACCATGATGCTGGAGTAGATAGAGTCGTAATGGTGAAGGATTGCGAAATAATTTCCAAGATAATTGTAAAACAAACTACAATACTTACTTACTTAAAAGAAGTCGCCGCAGATTTTATAAAACTTTTTTTTCAATCTCAACAAAAATTATCCTGGCGTACTAAAAATATCCAGTTAGACTGTGCGCGAAATCGCATTTGGAACTACCGCTTTAATTTTTTCATACCTCCTGTTACCACATCCCGGTAATATCTTTCAATGTTCCACTTATAGCGGGTAAGGCACATATACATTTAGGACGGATTTGCGCCGTTTTCAATCCGCACATTCGGCCGGAGACGAGCCCCCGGGATGAATTTTTTATCACGGGTTTGGCCCGTCTAACTGTAAAATATCGCCCTCTCAACGCCATATCCCCGACAATAAAACAAACCGTTGGATAGGCGGCGCAATTATCGTTTATTTTATGATTATAGTTACCTTGGCGGCGTCGGAACGAACGGGAAAATACCTTCGACGTCGTAAATCTTACAAGGGTTTTCATCCACTCATTATTGATAACGCGGGGGGTCGGCGCTAATGTGCCCGACCGGATTCCAAACCGAAAACGGAATAATTAATTGCGACGGCAGATGACGATGGTCGTTTCGGTCGCCTAATATTCGCCTATTTAACGTCCCTGAGCGCGAGCGTGTGTGAACGAGTGCCGTACGATATGTACGAGTAGGTAAATGATGATTTGCAGTGTATATTTGCCGATGGTTTAAGGATGTCAAGTGGGGTAATTTTCGCGAAATATTTACGATCTACGGCGGCCGACTGGCTCGCTAATATACCATTTAGAAGCGGATATAACTCCATATTACCAAATGTACTCATTGCGCTATGGTTTTTCATCCAGAGTCAATTTGCAGATGTCAAAAAATTGATGCTAGAATTTATTGATGTAGTAAAACATTATCCGTTTATATTTACAAGTTTAATTATGTATAGCGTTATGTCTCGCGTGATAAAAGGAATATTACAAAATACAAGGATATAATTCGCTTTTTCTTAATCCGACGGCAAGATGAGTAAAGGACAGAGGCAAAACGCGAATACCAGATCACCCGAATTACCGAAGAGAGAGAACAAAACTTGAGCATGAACAATTGAAAGTAACTTTTTACTACTTCGACTACTGCGGGCAGCAACTTAGGAAGCCAATTCAACGCAGCGAACCAGCGCCAGCGTATTAGAATGGTAGAATTCCACTAAGGATTATGGATTTATATTTTCCGGCGTGTGTAATTTGGTCAGCTCGGATATGAGCGGGGCTTCGTAATTTTCGGACCTCATCCCGTACGAAAAGAACTACCCGCTACTAGCTATCAAGCCAACTGAATAACCAACCAACAACGACCGCGGCTAATTCCGTCGAGATGGAAGAGAACAAAAGAAGAAGTTGAGTTGATACGAGTGACATTGTTGTTCGTCCCGCGAAAGCACTAGAGCTAGCGATTTGTACGAAGGAAATCCTGGAAGTTTCAGCAATAGTGGAATACGCAGGAAGCCGTTTGAATATTGTTACTACTAAAGGAAGGGATATCCTTAAGATACAAAAAAAAAATGTAGTAGTCGGGAGCGCTAGGAGTACAAAGGTAAATATATTTTTGGCAACATCTACTTTCTAACTTTGGAAACGCGAAACATCGAAAGATGATTTTGCGCGTGTTTGCAAGGGTGGAAAGCGAAAGTTGCTCCAGCGCATAACTGGGTCGCCAGACGGAAACTACGTCGTAGGAAGGACATTAATAAGTTTTCCTATATGTGAAACCGTTCTAATTACATTTCGTGAACGTAACCTACTGGGAAACTTATTAAATTGTGGTGCGGGAATGTAATTAGCAGAATATTAGGAATTATTCAAGCAAGGCTCTTTGAAATCGGGCAACTTGATGTTAGAGTACGTTCGCGTTCAACCGAGAAATAGCAGCAAATATATTGATTATTGTAGGGGCTAATGTGTAAAGCGAATTTAAGAACAGATATAAGAAAATCGCGATACTGAATTCAAAATTCGAAACTATTAAATTTACAGTAGACGAAGAAGTGAACAAGCAATTAAAAACAACAAAGAACTGGAAATAGCAACATTTTTAAGCGCCAAGATATGAACGTATGTTTCAGTGTGCGAAAAATACACCAAACCTTAATGCAAATTAAATTTGTTAGATGACGCAATCAACCGCCATTGCATATAAGAGACCTACGATTTCAAAATTAAACGCAATACACCGTGATCCTCTCGAAAACCGACTGTTTACGATGGGCTCATAGGTGTCGTTCACGGACGAACACCCGAACAGCCACCGTCGCGTTCATACCATCGCCATCATCGTTCCTCCATTATCTCCGGGCCATTATTATCTGTTTCACTTTTATTACCCCCTCGGTCGGTTCGCCCATCCTCAGGTTCGCCGTCTATACCGCGTCTGCTCGATCTCTGCTATCCACCCCGCGCTATCACCCCGACGCCGGCAACTAATCTGGCGTGATTGTACTCGTGAGACGAGCCTTCTTAGATCCTCTGCAGTTATTACGGCCTCCTAGACACGCTCGAATATAGATTGGCCTCTTCCAGCGCACGGCCGCCTCGGTACTTCCCCGAAGAGTACTTGTATGCATTTTACATCATGCATGCTGTTAGGTTCGACGACGCTTCTCTTAGCGACCTACAGCATGTACCTTCGGCTTGTAAGTTCACCTTGCTAATAATGCGGACGCCCTCTATCGCGTTATCTAATAATTTTTTTCTCTCTGGGATACGCCCAAATAAGAGATTTCGCTTTTGTCGGGTTTTGCATCTAGGCGATCTTATTTATTCAATATAAACTTATACGAAGATTTCCATATTTACGGAAGACTGAAAGGTTCAATTTGCTTTCACTCGATGCCTTTTCAAGCATAAAAACGCTGCGTTATACGAATAAATAACCACGGCAAACGATGCCGTATTCGAAACATAACTCATCCATTGTTTCGGATAGTTGCGAAATCGAAGAAACGCATATTTAAAAACTTTTCTTATTTCCTCGACTATTGCTCGGGTTAGTTGCGCTACCGATCCGCGCAGAAAGGCGCGGGGAAGGGGGCGGAGAATATCCCGAGTCGAAGGAACGGCCGTAGAAAGTGTCCAAGTTCTTTCTTTTATGTATTCAAAGTAGGAAGGAAGAGGAAGATATGCGGCAACGCGCCGTGTCATAAATTTCAAGGTATATGTATTACGGCGTAGTACGTGTGCTGTGCTATGCTGGAAAGAGGAAAGCTCTCTATATTTGAATATGACCCTATATCAACCGGGCGATGATAAAAAGTTCTGAAACAAACAACATTAATGCAGATACCGAATGGCTCCCGGGCGGTTTTAAGAATATTCTGTCGGTGGCCTGGTTTTGCATTTTCTCGCCAGATCGCTGACTATTATACTATAGCGTCGGTGGACGTGAGATCAAGTTATTGAAGATATAATAGAAAAATTGTAAAGGCAACATGTTACAAAGGTAACTACATTTTATTTAGGCGAATCTCATCTTTTTCCAATAAAAATGAATTCCTTGTTAACTTCCAAGTACCGTTTGCAAGAAAAAAAATATTTTTAACAATAACAAATAATATAGGTTGAATGCACCAAGTACCAACATCCTTTTGCTATTGTTAACGCTTTTACATGGATGCCCTTGTAAAATTTTGAATGTTTTTATCAGCTTTTATACTCTACAGAGCTGTGTGTTATTTCAGCGGAGGCGCCAAAAGGCATTAATATCGAGCTTTACTATTTGTTGATTAGTATAGCCTTTACTTCACTAAATCGCTGGTTTACATTTAGAATCCTCACCTATTTGGCGTATTGGTGCTGCAAATTAATAAGCAAATGGATGCACGCACGTCAATAAAGTAGTAATCAAAATCGGGCGTCGTACTCGCTATAGATCTAACGGTTTGTGTACCCGAGTACTCGAACCTCGTACGGTCCCCATATAAAGCCGGCTCTCTTCCAGTTTATTTCGGAATTCACACACACACAGATGACATTCTAATTAACAAATTGAACACTTAGTTTTCACAATCAGTTCCGCATCATTGCGTATTTAAATAGAACGCGGTAAAAGGGTTGCGCGCGCGCGCGCTCTGTGAAGAGGGCGTTCGCATCATCGTTCGGAATCAGTTTCATTCCGTATAGTGTATGTACCTATTCATAGAGCTCTAGTGCATACGTACACATTCATACATGCATTTATGTATACGTCCGTAGATTGGAGCGTCCGATGACCACCCCCTTTAGCGTCCGTAGCGGGTAAACACACACGTATGGAACCCGGCTCTCTCGCTTTGGTCAAGCTAGCGAAGCGGACGATCAAAATATAGCCGAGTGGATAACTATGTTAGGTATCCACTTATGGAGGAAATTCATCAATTTCGCCAAACATTGCATTTGGCAGTCTGTTTGCTAACCACTTACTAGCCCGGTACATCGGCGAAAACTAATTAATACCCGGTCTTTTTTTGCGTTAGTTTTTTTCAATCCGTCGAAAATGTAATGTGTAGAGGATACGGTTAGAAGCGGCGAAAGAGACTTGTAACCAGCTGTCGTATTTTAAGATACTAAAATGCTGCTCTATAAGCCGTAAGTATCAAGAAGCTTTTCGATTAACCTTCAATCTGATAGGAAGTAGAAAGTATCGGAAGTTAGTAAACAGTTTACAAATTTCCAAGAAAATGGTTGCTTGTTTCTTTCGTTGTACTGGACATGGTGCAAGCATTGGCATTGAGGGTCAGAAAACAGTTAATGCTGAATCGTATATAACAATTTGTTTGCCGGAAGTCGTCGGTGAAATCAGAAAAATCAATCGACAACGTTCTGAGGCAGCACGCCAAACAATTAATTATTTAAAAGAGAAAAATATCTCATCTTACTCTCATGTTGCCGAATGTTAAATGAAAAATGCGCGAACGCCGATTTTTATCATCTCAATAAGCTGTTGAAGTCTTCAAAATGTTTTTTCTTTGCAGGGTCAGTAAGTAAGTACAAAAAAAATAATTTGTAATTTAATTCAAAGAAAATCCATTTGTATCTTTAAGAAATCTTCAAAAGACCTTTTAATGCTCGCGTAATCTTCTAAATATTTACGTTATATTCTTGTAATCGATAGAACCAAAATATACTAACATTGTAACGTAAGCGTTTGTATATTATGTTGTTCTTTCGTTACGGAAAAAGCTCATTTCTTAGTCCGTACCGTATATTCCTCGAGAGCGAATAAATTGAATGATTTCTTCCTTTTCCTTTATTACGAGAAACGGATACTTACCATTGGCAAAGGATAATCGAAACATATGTTACGAGAAGTTATGGAAACGGCCCTCACGGGAATCAGATAAAGGGGAGAATCACAGAAGCGAGGTAGGTATTATATTTTCTTATTAAAACGACCTCCTACTGCAGCACATTTGTACATACATGGCTGGCTAGAGCTAGTAGCAAAATGCTGTAGCTATATGTTTATTTTATGGAAGAATGTGTACTTATATAAGGTATATATAAGGTTGGGGGAGTTTTCATGTATTTTTGCGAATAGGAACGTATGTAATATTGGCCGAGCTTTTCTAAAAAGAGGAAAAAAATGTTTTTCTTGTAAATCTGTTGTTCTGAATTGTTTAAATTGTATGTATTTAGTTCTATATTATCCATTTTCGCGTGTTAAGTTTAGATGTTACATCTAATCTTCATATATTTTTTTTTCTTGTTCTTCAATTTTTTTTGTTCCATTATTCTCAACCAGGCGGACTTCTATCTTTTACACACCGTTCGCTCATTTGAATGTCGTTAGTGTCTCACATTTAATACAATATCATCGCATTGCAGTACACTTTCCCACACACTTCCTTTAAGCAAGTGCCTCGTTGTCCTGTTGTACTGTTACGGGCTTCGTTTACGGACCATATTTGCTTTCCTCCCTCCTCTTCAATTTTATTATATTTGTTTTCGTTCTTTCGGAATTGACGGCAAGAATACATAATAACTTAATCTTCGCTTCTGTTTAAGATAGATTGCACCAAATTAACTCTGGTTAATTATCTCAATTAGCTCAATAGTTTTGATAAAGAACTTAATCTTCTTAACATTTAAGCTTCTATATTCTAAAACTTCATCCACTTCATTCGCGGTTATGTGTATAAAAAGCGGAAATTATGAGCAAGGAACCAAAAAGACCTATATCCGTGCATAGTTCTAGCAAGTATAGGAGGGCTTTGATTACCAACCCGCCAGGGAACTGTTCTTCGCCACGCTTCGTTACAAAGGAAACACAAAATTAGCAATTTGTTTTGGTACACTTTGCATATGTAAACAATTCATGTTCCGATTCGCCGAGTTCAGTTCCTCCTTGAAGAGCACGTTGCGTCACGAATTTATGTAATCTCCTTCTCTCAACTATTTAGCGGGGCGTCGAGTTTTAAAACTTTAAGAGAGAGAACAAACTTCGCGCAACTAGCTCGTATTAGAGATCCTCGCGCTTAGTACTTGCTGCTTCCATAAATTTAGAGCTTCTTTAGCTTACTAGTTCAGAACTGTTTGAGCGTAAGAACTGGTTATGTATGTCTATATACGGTGGTACGGCAAATACGTTACAGGAACGGCATAATTATTAATTTCTTTATACGACAAACTCTTCAATATTATCAATGAAATTAAAATCAAAATTAGTGTTTGTAAATATATAATTAAATCTCGAAGGTAAATTAGGTCTGACGTTATGAGGAAGCAGATGACGCGTCGCCGATGCAGTCGGTTTGCAGAAGGGCAAAGACGACGGGGAATTCACCGTGCTTCGTCATGTAAGACACTGGTTACCTTCTCAGGTGACACAGATACCCAACTTTTGGCTTGTCAAAGGTCTAACAAAATATCACTAAGAAAATCTTCTTCGTGATGTTTTATTTAATTTGAAATTTTCTTTCTAGATACGTCTCTAGATGAACTAATGCAATACCACAACCAAAACACCAATAACAACGATTGTTACAAATTTATATTGACAATTATTCATAATCTACCGCTCGCAAAGTGAACTTAACTCACTGCTCCGTGGAGACCGACAGCTAATAGCCCGGTCGTATTGTCGAACGAGTCCCCAAATTCGAATATAAACCCGCAATCGTAATTATAACTTGTTTATCTCGCGCACTCGAATCGCGTCATGACGATATACCATTTTTTTCCTGGTCGTCGCTGTTATTGTTGCTGTCGGTGGCGAATATGTGCGCCGCGGGTTGCGTTGTCGTTTGGTTTTATCTAATTTAACGGCGCGCGAATCTAAAACGGTAATTTATAGGTGGGCAATGCGGAACGGACCATCGCATCGTCGGTCTGGGCCGCTTATGCGCTTCGGCGTTTATAAATCACTTGCGATTTTGAAATATACGATGCGTTTCGTTGGCGCTAAATCTATGTACGACAAAATAGTTGCGGGTATCGCGAAAATTACATTTTTTTCCCGTGGGCGCTTCGCATTTCGCGGAATTGGAAACCCGCACCGTGGAATTATTGTGCGAGATAACGGAGTTGGTGCCGAAGAATATTGACGCACAACGAAGTTATCCAACTTGTAGTTTTTAATAAAAGTTCAGAATCGAAGCAAGCTTCTGGTAGCGAAAACAATGATTGGATTAACCACCGAAGAATTATTGAATTGCTAAAGCGACCCTTAGTTTTAGTAGATCTCACAGAAAAAACAACTAAGATTAATTTATTTCCAATGTTTTTAAGAGTAAAGAAAACGCAAGCTTAATTGCCCGTGCTTTCAGTAAACGCTGTTCACCCTTGATTACTTTCAGTTTTAAGCTACGAACTAAATCCAATAAGTGGTTATTGGAAATTATGCTACTAAATTAAACTAAAAAAAAAGAATTCAGTGATTTCCGCTTACCTTATGCTCCTGGTATATCCACTTTTGCTAGTTCTGGAGACCGATAATAAATACTTTTGCTAATGAGTCCGATTCTTTCCTGAATGGCATCACCATTACGATGAAAAGTAAATTTTTCAATACATACTCTCATTTTCTCAATTTTTGGCCTTGACTCTGGTCACGAAGTGTAATAATTATATCAAGTTAAATTTTTTCAATTAATCGACATTCACTGCCACGTCGGTCGCTAGGCACGAACGCAGCTCCTACGTCCCTCCGGGTAGCTTGAAATCAATGGCGACGAGGCATTTGCAGTGCCGAATTTCGTACGGCATCCGGAAATTTAATTGGAGTATTAGCCGCTCTCGCCTACTCAAAAACTTCCAAACGAAATTAACTTCAAATTGAATTTAAAAAGGAGAAGACGAACTTCCGATGAACGAAATCGTAATTAATAAGAAGAAATTACTTTTAACGGGTTAGAGCGGCATTTCGCCCAGAATCCCATATCGTAGCGTTGTAGCCCATGGAAGGTCGAAAGGAGTTTACCGCGCGGCTTTCAACCGGTAACAGCGCTACACTATTCGCGCTCGAAACATTTGGATTCGGCTGTTGAAAAATGCAACTGATATGTAATTTGTAAAAAAAAAGAAACTAAGAAGGAGAAAGATGACATGTTTTTAAAAAACATCAAATTTATAACTTTATATTTAGAAGATCCAACGTTTCTCAGGAAGGTGTAAACACGAAGCCTAAAAAATATTCTTTTGCTTTTCAACGTAACGTATAATCGCGCATTAAATTCGGAATCGTCCGACCACAATTATTTCAAAGGTATCTCCGGCTTTCCGTGTTGACTTCTCCCTCCTTTAGTGTCCAAATCCTCACCCGCGAACGCTTCTATCGCCTCCTTTCCTTTTTCCAACGACGCGACGCGGTAGAATTATAATCGCGCCATCTCTGGTCGCCGTTATCTCTACGTCCTTCTTTTTTTGAATGGGAAAAGCTCACACCTTCCCTCTTCCACCCATACTTCCTCTTTTCCGGTCGTATTTTTTCCTTGCTTCTTTTTTTTTGGTCCGACATAGATACACCGCAGGTCGACCGAGTTTCGTGTAGTATGGGCGGCCTACTATCCATTTAGCCACCGCCGCTAGAGCGCTATACCGACGTGTTAATCTGGGGGCCGCAAATATTTATCTTTTGAATCCAGCAAGTCACGTGATTACATCCGTTTTAGGTTTTTAGACCGATGCGCGATGGCGACGTGAGATTTATTTGCCGAATTTGTCCGCGTCAAACGGGGAATATTCAGGCCATGCGAGACAAAGCGAATAATACTTCTACCCAGCGACGGTCGCTAGCTTTGACAAATTCGAATCGCGCACGGCTCGCCGCAATGTTGGGGAAAAATTAACATCCCACCTCGCTTTTTTTTTTGTTCCACGTGTGACTATTACTACACTATGACTAATACCCCTATCGCTGTAAGTTTTAATGTAGGAGTGATTTTGTTCGAAATTCTTTGATATTTAACATATAAAGTCTTGACTCGTGTTTTGGGAAGGTAAAAGCAAATGGACTCTCTATTGCGACATTTCAACTTGTAAGAATCCAAAATCTAAAATGCTAGCAGGTACATTAACTATTCTATAGAAAACTTCCCACAAGCTTGATATGAAACGTAATTACATAATTCTTTAATTCAAATTTAATTAACTCAATTCTTCAATTTCATACCGTCGGCGTCGTCGCCGTCATTCGGAATCTTTGACCTTTTCACTCGACTAAAACCGCCTAAAAGCGAAGTTCAGAATCTCCTGCACGAGGACGACGACGACGCTGCAGTGGTAGTTGGAAATAGCGTTTATTTCCGCTACCGAATCGATACGAAAGCACTAACCCCGACATAATACACAATAGAATTTATTATTAACCTCGAGTCGAGCGCGTTGGCAATTTCTTTTCCCCATTTTTAGAAAAAAAAAGCAAGAAAAATGCGAACGAGCAAGCTAGCGAACGCTACCCGCCACCGTAAGTGGAAGAAAAGGTAGCAGGGGGGTGTGGGGGAGGTGAAGGGTAAAAAGAACAAGAAGCACAGCAAAACATGAGCTTTAGCGTTTAACGAACATTTTCCGGAAGTTCGTTTCAATAGTTGCATTGACGTCAGCGACTGCCTTTAATGTGAGGCCTGCCCATACAGTCCAAATGGTAATGTTTGCTCAAAACGCTGATCGGATCTCTACCATCGTCAGTCGCGAGCATGGCATAAGTTTTCTTTTCTATACTTAGTGCAAAAGTTCGTTCCATGATAAGGATGACCTTCGGCAGCGAGGTTAGATTGAGACTTGCATGCAGCACGCACCGGCTTTATTTCTTTTAACGGCAATGTATATATATATATATATAAGATTTTCTAAGTTATTGGCTCGCAATTACTAACTTTGTTATTGGAACGAAGTATATTGTTTTTTTATTGATCAAAATCAATTGCAGGAAAGCGTGAGTGTTACTTATGCGTGTGTAGTTTCCAACAAGTTGAAAATAGTCAAAATAATAAGTTCTATATCCTATTAAAGGAGTACGATTTGTAATTATCGAGTTGATGAGCTACTGAAAGTTTTTACACAAAATGAAAATGAGCGGGAAGTAGAAGTTGCTTAAAGTTTGTAAAAGAACTAAAGCTTTAAAAAAGCTATTTGCCGTGATCTTTTTTTACAAATCAATTTCTTATAATAAACAATGGCTGCACTAATATAAATTATAGCTTCCTTTACTGACGTTGAAGTTGGCGGCTAAAACTTCGATAATTTCGAACAATCTGTATGGACAACCGTATAAAAAGGGTTCCTAGAAGAGAACGATGGAACACAATCGCAAGAACGTGTGTGCGAGTTATGGAGGGCCCAATGCCTGCTGTCTGCACTTCGCCAGATAAACTGAAGACCGTAATGAAATCCGGAAATGGCCCATACAACATACTTTTTTCTTCGGAGGCGTTCTCAGCGTGGTATCTCCGTTTTAGGTTAAGTAGGGTGGTAATAAAGTGAAAGTAGAAGAAAAAACGGGGAGAATGTACGGAAAACGTTACGTTTATAACTCTGGGTCAGATATAATACGAGTTTTTCGAGGAGGAGGGTGGCTGCGGTTTGTTATATCTAGTGGAAGATCTTTGTAATAAATTCGGACACTATTTAGTGTAGAAAAATAATTTTTTTTTTACGATGAGGTACGAATTGATTTAAGATAATCTCTTTTACTTTTAGTCTTAGATAAATTTAAAAGAAAACCAGCGCCTCCACCAAAATCGCAATGTTTCTCTTTTGTAAATAATTTAAATAATTTTAATTTCCAATAAATGTTCAAGTAGAAATTACTAGTGCAAGGCGTCAAATAAAAAGAGTTAACCTTTTCTCGATTTACTTCCCTAAAAGAAATCAACGCTCTCTCGTATTCTGTTCCTGTACGTTTCTCCTCGGCCGGTAAAAATTATTACCAAACATTAAGAGAATTCTTTCGCTAAAGAAGGTCCATTAATTTCGACGATCGCGCGGCGGCACGAAATAATGTAAAATTACAAGAAAAATCTCCCGAAAAGGAAAGGCAAGCGAAGAGGTCGGGCGGGCAATGAGGGGGGTGGCTGCGATGGGAACGGGTGAACTCGACACGTGAGAGAATCGGGCGAGCGGATCGAAAGAGCGAAATAGCGCTTTAGAAAATAATTGCGGCCTTAGTCGGTCGACACGGGGGAGTGTCGGCTTTATGAAGCGTGGAACTGAAATTGGCCCCAGGTTGATGGTATTCAGAATTAACTCGCATATAAAGAACATTTTATTTGATCGATCCGACTGTTTCCGACCGTGGAGAACTATCCGCTTCATTATGTAGGTGGTACGAAGGAGACGATAGCCGTCTTCGTCTAATATTCCAACTATTCTGTATGTATAAGATATGTGTTGGCGTACGTCTTATAGTTTCGATATTTTGAAGATATTCAAAAGTAAAGTAAAATAAATGGAAGCTATTTGATAAAATTGAATATATTTTTCCTGTGGGGGGCCACTCGTATCTACCGACTTTTCATTAGTTGAAAAGATGAAACGAAAGTCTCAGCAAGTTGAATTGAAAATTTAAAAAAAATCCCTCGGTTATGCTACAGGATACTTACACTGGATCTTGGCCTACGTTTGTCTTTTATCTTCTTGATGCGATTTTTAATTCGTCTTTGTTATTTCCGGTCATCTCGTAATTTAATACAGACTACGCGCTTCAGGACCCTTCGCGTTCCGTTTATGCCACCCCTAGATTAGTAAACGTTTTGCTCGTAAGGGAGGCGTATAATTTTCTCTTCTATCGCACGCTTCCCGCGAATGTTTACGTGCGTACGTGTGTGGCGCATCTTTTCGCTCGGAAAGTCGCAGGTAACGCTACTATATCATTACCAAACTCCAGTCGACACCCGATATGTTAATGAAAAGCGTCGAAAAGTTTTCCAATTAATTAAAGGGTCCGAGCGGTGACGGCGAAAGAAAAGCGAGCGAGCGAGAAGGAATTACCTTACATCGACATGCGTTGGCAACACGTACTTTCCGAACGCCATCTCTTTGTGAATAGGATAAGTACTATTCATATAATCGTCGACGAGCCATATATTCTGCATGGTGTTTTAAGTTTTCACATGGAGCCGCAGTCCCATTCTCTCTCTCATTCTCTCTCTCCTTCTCTATGGAAATGCAAATGGCGTTTTAGTTCGTGGTGTGGACGAGGAACGGTGTGGTGGAGTGAATATCAACCCCTCCCTTCCACGCCTAGCGTTAACCGGTTACATTCGGAGAATCTCCTCGTTCATCCTCTTCGTTTCAAAGGAAACCCGTAATATTATAATCCCATTAAAGCGCTAAAGTTGGGCCATCATTTTCCGAATACGCGGATGTATGTGTGTGCCCGTTGGACCGTCTACGTCCCTGCTGGAATTCGTATAGATAGATTCGTAGGGAATTATGATTTCGTATTGTCGACTGCGGTCTTCTATCGACTACTTGTCGGGGATTGTAAACTTTATTTCGTCGTTGAATATAAAGTGAGATGTAGGCTAACATTGCAAAGTTTCCAAATAAAATAGTAAAGCGTTGTAGTTGCGTTTAAATTTCTCTCTATTTTAATAAAGCAATGCTACCAACCGAAGTTAAAGGAGAAACAATATTAAGACTTTGAAAACGAGAAAAATATTAATCGGCATATTTCCCTCAACCATATCCGGCCATACCTTCCTCTCAAGTTCTCCCGGATTCTCTTCATTCAATTTTCCCAACTTTTAATTCTAATTACGCGAGAACGCCGCAGCACATAATCCTTTTTCGGTCGCCTCAGCTCCCGACGACCTTGTTTCTTCGCTCCGGTCAAAATTTCCGGTGAAAATTGCGACGAGCGCCGCATAAATCTCAAATATGTTAAGTTAGAGCGCCAATAACTCGGAAAATGGACGCCTAATATCGAGATCGGGGCTTCGAGGTTCACTGGTGTTGACTTATTTTAAAGTTAATTAGCTAAAAGTTCGGCTTAAGGCTCGATAACTTACTCCGAGGATCTACAAGGCGCTACGTGCAAGAACGTTGAAGGCAGAAGCGATAATAAACCGGCAAAGAGAGTAGAATATGAGAGAAATGAAAGTAAAATTCGTTGTTTGAGTAACTTTTAACTGGGAAATTCGGTATATTAAGTAAGGATTCGGTATAATTTCTGCTTTACAACGACCTTCGACGTACAATTCTAGCGCGCCAAGATTAAAACCATAAAAGGGAAGGGTTGTCTATAGGGACTCGTTTTTTGGGGACGTAGAGGGCGATTAAAATTCACTACAATATGAACCCGGCAGAAAATTCTTCGAAGGCTTCCTTCCCTTGCAGTCCGCCTTCGATAATAGCACTTACCTGAAACAATAAAAACAAAATTACTATCGACTTTTTGAATATAATAGCCGCGGTTTAATTAATTTAGCTTGGGAGTCCTCTTTTAGATTTTGCGCTAGCTAACAAGAAATTTCCTTGTACGAAGTGCTGAAGAAAGACGGTGTTATAGCTATCGTTTATTCCTTATAATTAATTGATAAGATTTCCTTTTAATTCGCGCGCTTCCGTTCTGGAACCAACCTCAATGTCGCTAAGGAATAGATTGAGAAATAGATTACCTGTTATCGATTTTGAATCTTACAGTCCAGAAGTAGACATGCACATGTTCAACCTACCAAACTGCATCAAGCTTTCTTTAAATGGCTAAGCTTACTAAAATTCCGAATACGTGATTCAAAGTGTGCTGTACTAGAATTTTTTCTGGTTATGGCCGAGCTATAGATTCAACAAGTGGTAACATTATAACAAGTAATTAGATTCATTAATTACGTTTATTTTCTAATGGTTTTTCGTTCATACTTACAACGATCAAGTTAATTTAAATACAACAAGAGCAAAACATTTTTGGTTGATTCCAATTAGTAGTTGTTAGAGATTTTTTCTTAAATAAACCATGCAGAATACGCTCCACATTTTATAATTAAATTAATGCAAGGACTTCCAGTGTAACAAGAGAGGAAGAACTTTAACTTGGAAAGAAACAAGACCGTCCCATTAGAAAAAGAAAAAATTCTGGCAAATCAAAGCAGAGTGCTGCTTCTACTTGCCTAGCTTAAAGATGCATTGAAAACGAGATTCGTATAATAACGACCATTTCCTCGTAGGCGGTGCCCTGAAAGAAACGATAGCTCCGAGTTATAATTAGTATCTTTTTGATGTCGAGGAGGACGTGATTACAAACAACGCAATAATAATATTTTGAGATATGGAAAACCCGGAGTGGCGCAAGAAGAAGAAAGGAAGAGGATCGCGGCGCGCGGTTGCCCAGGGACAGAGGGGACGAACGGAACAAAGAAAAGACACGGCGTAATTAATTGAAGCGAAGGCGAAACCGTGGAAGCCGAAGGAGGAGGAAGCCCCGGCTTCGGGCCGCGACCGTGCAACAACGCGCCGCTCCAATTGCCGAAAGACTGCATAATTCAAATCCAATTATGCCATCTGTATAACGTTCTGCTACGATACAATGCGATCGACCGGTCTGGTCGTCGGGGTCGACGATGGCAGCGGAGTTACGGAAGCTTCGGCGGTTGGATTAATGCATTAACGTTTTTCATGATAAAACGGTGAAGCTCGTTTGTAATTGAGACTGTTTGAAATCGTTAAATTGTATTTGCTATTGTAGCTGTGTGAGTTTTCAAGGAACATTTCAGGAAAATAATGAAAGGTGACAATTTCCAAGTTAGCAGCAACACAGTAAGGCGGTGCGTTCAGAACATGTTAAAATCATTCGTCAAACACGTAGGTTATTGGCTAATTAATGCGGAAATGTTTTATAAATATGTTGTTATAAAGTTTGCATCCCAGATAGAAAATACATACAACAGTTGCGTCGTTTGAACGCGCCCTTTAACAGGTTAAAACTAGCAAAAGGAACTGATATATTTTATTAAGGTTCATTAAGTGTTTCCAACTATTCACACACATTAAGGCTTCAACAATAACAGGAATAGTAAATATGGAAAATATTGCTCGATATAACTTCTAAAACCTTCCTTCCTGAAGATGCCTTTGTTACTAATTTCCGGATAACGGATTTCTGAAGTATTACAAGCAATCGAAAACTTGAGGATTGCGATTCAATAATTTTCAGAAAGCGTAAAAGTTTCGTAGGTACTTCTTGAACCCCAAAACTCCGTTTTAGTTGTTTTGAATGGGGCAGGCTGCAAGTCGCGAACCGGAAAAAAAAACGGAAGCCAATTAAATTCAAAATGCGTACGCGGCATAAAAGCCAAAACTCTCTCCCGAACAGCAGAAAGCTGGAGAGTAGGCAGGGGTAACAAGAGGTCGTAATTCGCGTGTACATATATGGGTCAAACAAATAAAAAAAAAACGCGGAAGCGAAACACACGGCGCGGGAGAAAAGAGAAGGCAATAAAATAGGGCAGAGGAAAAACTCGGGAAAATTGAGGCGGTAAGGAAAGCGAAGGCAAATACACATCGCTCGACACCGAAAATCCACACTAAATGACAACAATAATCCGGAAATATTACATTATTAACGGGGGAAAACAGGGGACGCAAAGGAAGGACGCAGAGGAACGGATTACAAAAACGGGGTAAACCGTTGGGTTTCAGGCTCTGATCGTATAGCCGACGTTGGAAAAATCCCTTTTCCTCCCTCGCGAAATTAATGAAAGAATTTTGATATATTGATACTTCGGGCGGTTTGGCCGGGTAATAATCTCCGTACCGTCGACGTTACTTTTAATTAAATACGATTTTTATGGGAAAAGCTCCGAGCTGACGGGCGGGTAATTCAATAAGGCGAATTTTATACATTATGCAAATAAGGCGAGACCGATAAATTTCAAAAAATATAATATATATACATGTATATATTACGTAAAATTCCCGTAACAATAATAATAATACTAATACCGAAGAAGCAAGATGAAGATTATTATTAAACTTGCTCGCTCCGCGATCTTGGCCCTGAGATATTCCGTTCTTGAAATAAATTTGATGCTTACCACGTTTCCGTAATTTAAAATTAAAATTCTGGGCCAATTGTAATGATTGCTCAAATCTCTTTTCCGTTATCTCGTTCACTTTCTTTTTATTAGGATACTCTTGGAAATCTTGAAAAGCCCAGCTTGAAAAAAAGTTGGTTCTCAGAAATATCTTTTTACACCAAATTGAAAAGTGGTTCGATTAAATTATATTCGCCAGATCTGGTGTTTTCTATTATCTCCAGAGTTTTGTATGAAAAAGTCTTTTCAAAAAATAAGAATCAAATCTGCAAGGACTATTTGTTTTACCCATGATAAACACGATACTGAAAAAAAAGACACTAGTTTATCTCGATGAATAATATTGGAATAGAATTATGTAAATTATCATTCAAAAAGAGAATCAAAAGAACAATGTTGATTGTCTGAATCTTCGTTTTCTTTCGCATTCAGCTTTAGCAACAATGAGACGAACGTTCCGTTGTATTCTATTTATTTTGCATTCCCTTTTTTTGTAGTTTAGTGTTATTGATGTTTCTCTCATTATATTTTTAAGCTTCTCTTCCTGAACTAATATTCAACATGGAAAATATGTTTTAAAGACAATCCAATTTTATGGCTGTATTTACTGGGGATTAAGTATATTCAAATGTATCTTGGGAACACTTTGCAAATCAAAATATTATTTTAGCGGAAAAAGTGTATTGGCTGCGTCGCGCGTCACCCTTAAAAAACAGAATGAAGCTCGAAAGCCGTGAAAGCAATCATTACACTTTCAAAGCCGGTGAAAAATATGAAACATTTAGCGCGCTATTATGTCTCTTTTATCTGAGCGATATTTTCTTCTCCCCTCGACCGTACACAAACTGCGGCGTCAGTCAACACGAAGCGTTGATGAATGAAAATCAAAATTACCGGAGGTATACGCGCGGTAGGTGGGTATATACCAGCCTACGAGCGCAGTCGAGGGCCCGAATTAAAAAATAAACTTTGACAAATGATTTTCCTCCCGCGTGTCGACGTTGCTGTGCGTCGGGTGGCAGCACTGCTTTTTTTTCCTGGTTTGGACAAAAGCACGTGTGTTTGCCGGCATCGATGCCTTTAGTATATGTGTGCGCTTGTGTGTGTATGGCGACTGGATCGTCCTGAACGGAGAACAATTTGTCGCGTTATTTCGCACCTGCGCATATTTAAGTATTGATCATCTCACCGGGTTTGAATGTGAACCGCTGCGTGTGCTGTCGTCGAAATTTTGTAGGCCTTTTCTTTTCAATGTTGGTGACATGGCGTTTTCATTTTGCTAATAAAAAATATAACAACAGCTTCACTGATAAAAATCTATTTATATCACTTTGCATCTTTGCACTTTACCCAAAAAAGAGTTAATAGAAGCAGTTGTTTACATTGGCGAGATATCCAAGTTAGTTATGACTATTACAGAATAATAATTTACATTTGAATCTGCTACCAATTAGGTTTAAAAGATTTAGATCGAATTGTGGCGAAATCGATACTTCTCGACAAAGTTCGCACGCTACTGTAGCATTTCCTTATTCGCTGCATTGCCGAAAAAAACTGTAGCTTCGAATAAAGCAAAAATTTCGAATACAATCAGACACAACTGAATTTTTCGAACGGTAAAAATAGAATCAGTCCGCAGAACGTGCATAAGATGGAACTACAGATTCGCATGCTGCGAAACAAAGATGAAACAACTGCCAGACGCGAACGGAAAGGACGAGGAGACAAGGAAAAAACCGGAAAACTCAAATATTGTCTCACGTCTTAGCACGGTAAGCCTTATCGATCCTTTCCGAAAACTTTTCTTCCTCCGTTTCGCAGCGTCTTGGGTTTCGTTTGGCCTTCATCTGGCGTCCTTTGTGTTTTTTCCTCTTTTTCCATCATCCCGAGGAGAAGCAAAATCTCGACGGTTCGCGATTGTCTGTATATTTAGGTCCGCGCGTGTGTGTGTGTGTCCGGCCATCTTTTAAATCTTTCACCGCGCTAATTTATTTTACAGTTGTTTCGAGAGCCGAGGTTTTGCCAGCAAATATTTTCCTGTTAGTTTATTTGCACGATACGGAAAACCTGCAACGTCGACGTCGAAAATATATTATGTTCAAAAAGTTGGCCCTTTTCCCGTGGGAGAGACGCAAGAGACGTCCAAGAGGAGAGGGTAGGGAAAGCGCTGGAGGCGTCGCGAAGGAATGCCCCTGGTGAAACGAAGAAGACGCAAGGCGCACTGGAAATTGGTGGCGTTTCTTTCTTTTTTGCCATTTTAGCAATTCAAGAGGTCAACGAGTAATTAAATGGATTGGATGAAGTGGAGGGAGTTCTGCGTTCTTTCTCCCCAGATTTTTGTCTTGGAGAGCAGATGTTAGTTCTTACGTAGACATAGATAGAGATTTCTTGTTTTTCCATTTACTTATTCATTTATCTGAGACAATAATTAAAGGAATTTCAGAGCTAAAAAGGAAGTATCACCCTTACAAAATACGTTTGGTACAAGAGTTGCTTCAAGACGACTTTATAATTAGGATACAAGAAAACAGTGCGCTCATCGTTCTTCTTTTGGCAAAGTGACGCTTTTCCCTTCATGGTTCTGTCAAGAGGCAAAATTCTGGGTATTGGGTGAACTCAGGAACCTTATTCTATTGAAGAAGCCCGACCAGAGAACACTACTTTGAGTATTTTGGCTTTGAACTGATTTGCGCTTCTTTCGGTAATCTTGATATTTATTTGAATTTATTTGAAATCTAAACGATAACCAACCCTATTCCGAAATTCCACTTAATAAACGCACTGTTTATGTGTTTCTCTTTGAAACTCAGCTACTTCTGAATAATTACTTCGCTCCACTCGGCTACGAGCGTCCCTCTAACTTCCTCAACACATTCAGTATGAAGAAAACGTTCGGCCAAATTGCTGTGTTTGAATCCGAACACCAATTCGAATTTCAAGTTATCGTTCGACAACATCGCGTTATACTTGAGCGAACCATTCAGTTCGCCCGCTGAATATTTAAAACCCAATACGATTTAAATCGGACGCTAAATCAGCATCCGATGGAGTCCGTTATTCAATAATCCACGAGCAATCTCGCGAAAAATACCGTCCTTGACGTATTTCTCCTATCTCCATTGTGCATCCCCTTTCCTCTACGTATATCTTTCTCTGTTTTCGCTCTCTTTATTCCGCTTACTTTTCTATTTTACCAATCGCCAACCCCTTCTAAATCCACAAAGTCGCTACGTCACTCAAGGGAGGGGGCATGATCGCGCAATACACATACGCGAGGAAATAAAGAATAACATTTCACGAAAGATGTGTCGTAGATTAGTGTTTTTTGATAAGAATAGATTGAATGGGCAAAGCCGAGGACGGGACCCTAGCTATCCGATTAAGCTGAATGAAAATGTATCCCACAAAGGAAACTAATTCCGCCCGTTTTCCATCTGCATCTGCGCTTTAATAATCTGGATTCGAGAGCGGGTTAGTTTTGAGTACCGTATGTATGTATGTATTACGGTCGAAACGAGAATTGGTTTCACTAATTGTTTTCGTGGGCAAAACGGATAAATTTAGCTATTTCGATGCGGAGGCACGCAAAGATAGAATAAACATTAATTTTTTTTTATTTATTTTATCCGACGATGTTGTCCGAGGCACCGATAGGAAGGGAGTAAGTTTAATGTATTTTTTGTCAGGTTGTTAGGGTAGCTGTTTCGAGGATGAGTTGATCCTCATTTTCGACACATCCTCGAAACAACTGTTCCGGATTAATTAATTAAACTTGCGTGGTGCGGAGTGTGCCGAGATTTTCGTGTCTCACTAATAGGACAAATGGTAAATAGAATCGATATATACACGTTGGAAAACAAACGCCATATTACGATGGCTTTTAGTTTAGAATCCAACGGGACAATGTTGGTGCGAAGTTCGATTTTTATTAGAATCACCAACCTACAGTCACAATAGCGCGTGTCGTACGACCAGACGCGGGTTTTCACTACGAACCGATGACAGATCAACGCTAATGACGGTTAAAACCGAGCGGATCGATGCGAAAGAAATGGTTTTGTTGCCACTGCCAGCGCATAGCGCATCAGCTATCATCGCCGGGCTCACATTTCTGCATCTGATCCATTCAAAAATTCTATCTCTCTAGGGAACGCGGCGATGAGGCACACCGGATACAGGACCGCTACCGCACCGACCCGGCGCGACCCTCCACACCGCATAGCGCGCCACCACCGGTCGGATTTGCGTTTTAAATCGCTGCATAAATCAATTTAACCTTCCCGAAGGAATGACGAAAAAAAAGGAGCGGAAAGGAAATCCACTATTTCTAGCGATAAATTTCATACTTTTTTGGTCATTAATTATTTAAGAAAGGAAACGAGGAACCCTGCTGCATATATTAAAAAAAAAACGCAAAAAACATAGATGTGGGATTTGTGTTAGTACATTGACCCGAAAGCTGAATCCCAAGAGTGGGTTATTTGTTTTTACAAAGATACGCAATTTTTGATGTGGTAAAGCTGGTACAGACTGAACACATCAGAAAATGCCTAGAAACAATAACCAAAAAATAATGCTAAGATAGCTTAACTTCCTTATATGAAAAATACTCTCGAAACCACGCTGATGACGTCGGATAGGCAGAAACATGTCCGTGTGTTAGTGTATTTTTCTCTCTCTCCTTTTATTGCGTTTGCCGTGAATTATTCCATCAATACCATGAGGAAGCTAAGCTATCTTAGCATTATTTTTTGGTACAGACTGATTATATAAAATGCTACTAGATGAAAACCCAAACGCCAAGGCTTTGGTGAGGAACAGGTATAGAGTTGAAGGGTGCGCATGGTTGAATCGATGGAGACACGATTGATCGCGGAACTTTGGCAGAAATAGCTGCTTCTGAGTTAACTTTAAACAAAATGTTAATGCAAAAAGCCCAGCTAACGCTGAGCATACCTGTAGCGGGAGAGTTGGAGAAGTTGCGCGACCGCAAAAATGTGACAAACTACTCTTATCTGTTACTTAGAGATGGTTCCTGAGCCAATTCGGCCGTAACTGACTCCGGTATGTGCCATACGTGCGACTCGTTTTCCTAGCTCCTCCGCGAAGTGGGAGAACTGGAGAAGTTGCGCGAGAGCAAAAGTCGGTCAAATTAGTCCTATTTGACACTTATCATCAATATCCATTTCATGAAATTTAATTTTCGAAGCTACTAACCATGTCATTAATAGACAACACTGTATAGCAGGATCGATTGCATTTGGTACTTTTATTTTCATTTTTTCCTCGCTCTTCTCAAACGTAATCGAATTAAAACGTAAAACTTCCAACGGAATCCGACTGCATTTCACAAAAAAAAGGGAGAGGAAGTTGAAAAAAATCAGAAAATAAAACATCGCGTAATCTCATCAAATTAGATCTGCCCTTTTCCCCATTCTCTCGCCCACCGTATTCTGACGTTCCGTTTAAAATGAAGCTTTTTGACGAATTTAATCTAATAAACAAGAGGCAAGGAGGTGAGGGCGGATTCTGTGAATAAAGGTTAATTAAGTTAACTCGTTTTCAAGAAAATCCCTGGCCGGAGAACCGGAAGAGAGAGAGGAGTGAAGTCGCGCCGTTGAGTTGAATAGCAGCAGTCGGACCTATGTACATAGAGCGCTAATAATTCATCAGACTCCTGTCTTGGCGGTTCCCTCCCCAGCGCCTCGACGTAATTTCACAATTTACTCAACTTCCAACTTCCAACGCGCCAACAAACCCCTTCTGGTGCTCTGGAGTTGTGTAATCGCGAACGGTACGGTCAACCCTTCTCGAGTTAGGTGGTCCTCTCTCTTGGTATAAACTTACGGTGACCGAACTGGACCCGCTACTTAGATGACGGACGTTTTTGCAGCAATATCCAGACTACTACTCCTATTACTAGCCTACGCGCTACGATTACCCGCCGAATATAAATTAATAATGGGACGGTCAACGATCGCCCGAGTTTTGCAAGAATCGTGATCTCGGATCGTATAAAGTAAACTTTGACGATGAAAGGTTAGTCCGTGAAGGCTTTAGTATGTTGTAGGCTTTAGTACGTAGTCCGATGTATAGTCCCTTATACGACGACCTACATGTCAAACTTTGTTTGCATACGTAATGTCGGGCGAAGGTGGCCTGTTCTTCGCCTTTGAACCGGGAACACCTTTCTATTACGGTAGTATTCAATATAGGCTGAGGATAAGGATTTAAGAGATAAAAAGTCTACAAATGAAACTAATTAATTGCAAAATTGTACGCACAGAGATGGTAGCTTGTTAAATCAAGTCAAAGTGGCTGCTTTGTGAAATAAAACTGAATTTGACAAAAAGTACTTGTTTCTTCGTTAGGCTGGAAAACTATCCTCATATGCATTCTTCTCTATGCGTACCTAGCTAGACAACATTAAAATGTGAACACTCAGAGTTCAATTGATTTCTTTCAAAGTTAATTCCAGCTAAAATGAAGAACTATTATAATCTAGTGAGGTCACCAAATAAGCCAAATTTCGTTAAAATCAATTTTGGTGATTTAAAATATTTCCTTGCAAGAACAAAAAAAAAATATCGCGCCTCCTTCATATGTTCTAAAATGCAGAACATCACCGCTAGTGCTGAAAATAAGCCGCCGTTATGATGATAAAGTTTCTCGTGTCTTCCATTACACCCACCTTCGTTTTTCTCGACATCCTACCGCCCTACCCTACCGCGCCAGCACTGTAAACATAGTTATTTTATATAAGATAAGCGGAAGCCGAAGGGGGATTCGGCAGAAACCCTCCGTCGTCGCGAGTATTTGAAGCCCTATTTACATAAAGTACATGCTTTTCAATCTCTTGCAAAAGTGAATTTGTCCTCGACTACAGTCTGACGGATGTAATTTGAATACTCAATATATATCGGCAAGACGTAGGCACTAGCGTACTAGTAGACGTATATTTGACTCTTCTCTTCGCTCGCTACTTCCGTTTTCGAAGGATATGCTCGAAAGGCTGATTGTGGAAAGGTGAAGATGGGTGGGAGAGGGCGACGCGGTAAAGGAAAACAGATGCAATTGTAAGACGGTGACGGCGGATGTATTGAAGATGGCGAATATCGAGTGAATAAGAAAGTAGATTCCTTTTCCGCAAGAGGAGACATTATAACCTCTGTAAGCTTCTTTAGATTGACGAACAGGTTTCTTAAAGCAAGACTTTGATGTGAATAAGCTACAGGATGCATCCTCTGGTTTAATAGACAGCTCTATTTACGCTGGAAATTTGAATTTTTCGAGTATGTAGGTGGCTTTAGATATATTCGTATGGGAAATTTATAATAATAACAAACCCGGCCGATGCCCCCTAGTTACGTCATAGTATTCTTCAAAAAATACGTTCAATGACAAAGACTTACACGCAGAAAAAGGATTACTCGAAGTAAGTAATTATTACTTGCAGAAAGTAAACGGCGATTAGAAAACTTAATTGATTGCATTGATTAACTTGCAAAAACCAAAAGAACTACCGCATAATTTCTTCCCATATCATAGTTCTCATTTCTCCGACCACCTCATGCCTACGCTACCATTTGTATTTCTTCTGTTTTTTCGCCTGTCTTGTATTTTCCCCTTACGACGTCGAAAAAAGGTCGTTATAGCTAAGCGCTCTCACCATCAACGTTAGCCGTGCTCCTCGAGCTCATTTCCCATCTTGCTCCCCTCGCCCGAAACTCGGCCATCTAAGATTTTCATTACTATATCGTGCTGTTATGTACGCGAAGGAAGCTTCTTGGGGAGCGGTTACGGCTGGCCGTCCGCTCTTAATCCGGCTGTCAAGTGCCTGCGTAGGGAGAAATAAATCGCACGCATTGATGTAAAGTGAAAAATTCGACGACGCGATGTCATTGGGAACTCGACCTTAGCGTAGGTTTAGAAGGTCAGCGATTCCCCCTAGTGCCATCTGGATTTATATCAAAGAAATTGTAACTGCGAGAATTCGCGGTGGTTATGATCCAAAAGAAGTATATTGGTAAAGCTATGTGACCTTTAGCTATGAAAGAAGAGTCAATATTTTATCAAGATTATGAATCTTCAAATTAATTAAAATTTTTCTTTTAACGACCTTTTATCCGCATTCACGTAGATGTATGTGCAATAAACAAACCAAATATTCAGAAAAGGCTGACAACTTTGTTCGGAATGGAAGCAGATGGAATTGGAATAATCAGCATCTTAGGAATTGTAAACTCGTTGCTGCGTGTAGTGATTTTGTATCAACAAGCATTCAGCTAATACGTCATACGTTTGCTGTGTTTGAATAATCAGATCGAAAGCCTTTGTTAAATTTTTACTGGATTTTAAATTGATACTTTAAAACTATTGGCTACAATCCAAATATTAACCACTCCAATGAAACGAAATCAAATTCATACATCCTAAGATGCAATGCGAGAGCATTTTGGCGCAGTCGTAAGGATTTCGAAAAATCCCCTCCAATCATACCATTTGCATGTGTTCGCCCTAGGTCGACACGACTTACCGACTACACTACCTACCACTTGGCGAGCTACGAAAAACGCACGTCGATTTCATTATTGATTCAAAAGTATTGCTCGCTTGAGAATCTACAATACGCTACTCGTAGAAAGAGAGCGAGCAGCACTATCGCTCCGGATACGTACTAACGCATTCACGAGAACGTCTTATTTCTAAAGATCCGGCTTCAGCTCGGGAATGTATTTTGCATACGAGAAAATATCGTGTTGAATACAGCTTACTACTATACTAGTACCACTAGCCCCTTCTGTTGCTAACCTCTATAACCCTTTGCGTAGTGTAGATGTGTGTGTATGTGTGGAGTGCTGTTTCCTGTGTTACGTCGGCTTTTTCACGAATGGTAGCTGGAAAACGTCGAGTTTTATCGTCGAGGGTTTATTCTTCTTAAATGCTTTGTTTGGATTCCAAACTGCGGTAGGAAAGACAGGCTATTGCCATGTTACAGCGGTTTTGTACGCAGAGTGTTGCACAACCAGGAAAAATAAAATAAAATAAAGAAAGGAAAAATAAAGAGCAAACACTAATGCATCGGCAAATTTCGCATCCCACAAATTAATTGATTGAATTTGGAATAATTATTTGGAGAATTGATGGATTCACACTGTCAATTCTTGAAGCTGCCTAGTGACTATTCTTCTTCGAAAATCTTTAGAATTAACAAGGCTGTTATGAAGCGCTACTTACAAGAAACAATTAATTATGGAATACTTTAAGCTTCAAGAAAATTCCATTACTACACACAGCCACAGAGTGATTAAGTTCATCTCAAAATTTCACCTTCCAACGGAACGAGGTTACGTCCAAAAAAAAAAGAACCGTGTAAAATCTTCTTAATAAAACGTTTTCGCTGTAGGAATACTTATATTATCCTCGAGGGGGGACTACCGGCCACATTTATATTGAGAGAGAACCGGGCCTCCTCTGAAAATTCATCAATCAATCTCGGAAAAACTGAAGAGGGGTATCCCGAAGTAGCTCGCTGCACGACGCGAATGAAGAAGTGGAAGAGGCGAAAGAGATGAAAATCCGACTCGGTGCTGTAGTCCCTAGAGCGCTCGATGAGGGTTTTTCACCCTTCGCATCGTCCCCTTTCCATCTCGCGATTTTGTACGCCCTCCTGTAGTTTTTCTCGAAGTACCTATACACGCTGTAATGGATTTATAATGCCCTAGCGCTAGACACCGAATAACATTTAGAACTCTCAAACCGTGGAGAAATTTGGTATAAAACCGCAAACAACGAATATGGGGATGATTGAGGGTGGTGATGTGGACGAAATCCCGAACGACAAACTTTTTAATTCGCAAATTCTTTTCTCCGTTAATTTTCCTGCTTGGTTTTCCCTTTCCGCAGAGCTCATTTTTTTTTGTTTCTTCTTTTTCCGGTTCTGTTGCAATTTATTTGAATACTTATAACTGGAAGCGGATCGGTGAAATGCATGCGAACCGCGGCGCCCCCTACCACCATCTCTAGGCTTGAAAGAAAATTGCGCAAAGCGTAAAATTTTAACGGGCTCTCTTTCTCTTTTCAGCCGCTCGGCGGCGCTAGCAGCGGTTAGATTTCCCAGTTCTTAAACCGGGAAGCTTGAAAGGATAAAATGTGAGCGGAAAAATATCCGCGGAGTCTGAGTCTAAGGGGGCGCATTATATCTGCTACCTCTACTCATTAAAGTGGCGGATGGAGATGGAAAAATAAAATTCCGCATAGCGGTATTGGCGACTGTAAATTCTATGTAGTTA
The DNA here is from genome assembly GCA_902654985.2 of Oryctes borbonicus. Lineage (NCBI taxonomy): Eukaryota > Metazoa > Arthropoda > Insecta > Coleoptera > Scarabaeidae > Oryctes > Oryctes borbonicus. The sequence continues at coordinate 1,255,467 of LR736899.1, read as the reverse complement.
GTTAATTTAATTACGTTTCCGGTGAGGGTAGTAGTGACGGCGGCGGGGCAGGATCTCGGTGTACGTTTTTAAAGCTTCCATTGGCGATCCAAAAGGCGGAAATTTGATTTAATTGATAAACAGCATCGTTTACGAACGCGCAGATACGAATTTAATTAATTAAATTTAGGAGCACGTGTTTTAAAAAGTTTTTAATCAAGCGATGTATACCGATTGGATATAGCGGTGTTAGGTAAAATGTATGGGTTGGTGCAGAATGCATTACCAGCCTCCTTGAACAACTTATAATGCCGTTTACAAAAAGCTGCTGTACACTGGGTGCAGAAATAGTTCGTCTGAGGACATATTTTGCACAAATATCACAATGATGAAGTTTATTAATTGATAGTTAAACAAAAGCCAATTTTTTCTTTTGTACCACTAAATATTGGGATGTTCTTGTGAAGGACAAGTTTCTAGTTTCATCGAAGATACTACGCCCAGCACCTTACTATTTTTATTTAAAAATATCAGGGTTCATGATCTCTGTAAGGATTTTAAACTCACGCTTTAAAGCCACTAAGATGCGTTTCATTACGTCTGCATGTTATCAAGTTTTAACTAACTACACCGCCAACGTCGTCTAAAAGAGAATCCCATCACCCTTACTTGTGTATACGATGATTGCTGTGACAGTTTTCATCATCACAACGAATTTGATACCAAAATAAACGTTTCCCTACTGTACCATTTTCATACATAAATTCTTAAAAGAAAGGATTAATTTTTTCATCTTATCTCCACTACATATTTCCATTTCTCCGCAATATTTCCACTGTTACCTCGTACAAGTATTCAGACAATCCAGAGCGGCATCCTCTCAAAACATCCGGCGAGTTGTTAGAGCCTCGCAAAGCGTAAAATTTTAACGGCGTCTCGTTTTCGCTGGGCCTACAAACGTACACAGCCCCTTAGCGCTAGCAGTCGTCGCGTTGATGGCGTAGGTTTCAACCGCCTCTCAAACCAACTCGAAAGGATGATATGCGCCCGCAAACACGTACCAACGAACATAATAACAACAACACCTAGCTCGCGGAAAAAGAATTTTTCGCGCTCATTAGAACGGGGCCGGAAACGGCACGTCCTCTCTCTTACACGTTCGTATTCGCTCTTCTGGGAAAAACTCGAAATCCGGCGGATTACGACTGCGGGATGCGGTGAAGAGAACGATTATAATGAGACAGTAAGTACGGAGAACCATGCGAGGATTTTTAGTTATTTATAGAATATCCGGTAGCGTTTTGTTTACTGAAGTAAATACGTGGTTAGACAGATCTACGTACGATTCATGTGTGGCATGCTTCCGATTTTAGTAAAATATTTTTATAAAATTCCTGTCGAAAGCGTTTCGTTAATACACTGATGGAGAAGTTCACGGATTTATTATTACATTTTTAGTGAATTTTTTGACGTGTTTACACTGGTGGAGAACTACGTTTGCCCTACATCTATTTTCATGTTAGTTAGTTCAATACTTTTTCTAAAGTAGAGTCACCAGTTATGGCTCCCAGCGACACCTTTATGTCTTCTAGGCTCCAGATTTCGTTTGGAGGACAGAGAATTTTATCGAAGCTCCATGTATGTACATTTTTTTCTGTAGATTTGCTGTTACGGCTTTTATACGTTGCTGAATTCAATCGTTTTATAAAAATTGAGACAATCCATTTAAGAAAATGAAATGTACGTTGTTACCGGTGAAGCCGGAAGTTGAATAGTTGTGCCGATATTTGCTTATAAGTCTAGAAATTTACTGGATTGGATGGATTTATTTCCATTTCTATATATTTCGTTTTTTCTCTGTTCATCCGAGTCTTCTATGATCTATGATAGTCTTCAACTAAGAATACATTTTTACGTGTGCAGGTTCCAAATAAAAATTTCCTTTGCATTTCAAAATGTTTCTACACCAACCATAAGCGAAAAAGAAATTACAAAAAAAAAGAGAAACATTTCTGAATAGGACCCTTCACTTTTCGTTCTTTTGAATGCGCCAGCATACCTACATCATATATACGTCATTCTACCACGCACGTTTCCGTAAAGTTTGTTGCAATTATCAAGTACGGTCGCTACCTACGCCGCATACCAGAAGAGTATTTCCTTTTTTTTCCCTTCTGCTAACGCTAACGCAAAAAAAAAGCGAAATAAAAAATGCGCCAGCCAGCTCTGAACTACAGCACACGGAAGTAGCTCGCCAGCAGACGCACCTCAAGTCGCCCTTTTGTAACCGGGCATGTTTTGCATTCATGATGGGCCGCGCGCCGTTGAATAGATCACTGCGAGCTATACTGAAAAAAAAAGCGAGGCAGGTAGTTTTGCAATTAACGTGAGCTCGCCGATAGCGACGAGACCCGGAGGTACTTGTGTACCCGTCTCTCGTGTCTTTACGCGAACGTACACCGTTTTTGAAGAGCTCAATTAGTCGAGAAGGTAGCTGAAAAACCGTTCGGATAATTTCAACGTTGTTGCTTAACTAGGAAAGAGGTGTATGCGGTAGGTGTATAAAGATATAAGTACATAGTATGTTGGTATGAAACAGCATTAATTATAAGTGCACGAGAAACGAATACGTAGTTTGCTGTTTCTAAAGCAGAAGCAAACAAATAGTAAACGATCTTATTGTTTAGTACATATAACGAACATTCCACATATCAACTTAATCATTAACTAAACAATAATAAACAATGTTTATTCATGTTGAAATGTTAATTTTTTAATTCGAATATTTAAATATGACGTCTCGTCAGAAGCTCTCGGCATATTTGAGTACGCTTCATTGCACGTCGATGCATTTTAGCCGGATCTCTTTCAGATTTTCCGGCCTGTTTTGGTACAGAAAATAATCGGGAGTCGACAAATCACAAGATCTTGCCGGCTAAGATCTCCACACCGAGATACCAGACGACCTGAAAACATCAAGTTGTTCTCTCCAGTTTTTGCTTGTTTTATCCTCTCCTCTGGTTTGAAATTCTCCCCTTTGATGATACTTTGCGGACCATCTTCCAATTGTTTTGCCAGACGAGGTCTATAACAGCAAGAAATTCATCATTGCGTGTTAATTGTAGCATATCTTTTAATAAACTGTTCTATACGAAATACTCTCTATGGGCAGAAATAGCTTAAAGTTAATTTCACCATCCAAAGACCTTTCGAAACGAATTACTTCATCTTTATTCAATCGGTTCGTGATTAAATTCGAATAATCGTCAGTTTCGGAAGCACACTTTCCTTTTCCCAGATTTTCCACCGAGTAAATCTGGCATTAGACGAAATTCGGGGTCAATTATATATAATATACGTGTATATATTTATGTATAGAAGTATATAATTTCACATGTGAACAGCTTCTCACGGAATATCAAACCCGGGAGGCCCCGAATATTCAGTTCTTAAAATGTAAATTCCGGGAAGCTCCGGAGCGGCTCCGGCACGGCCGGCGCGCGCTAATACCATTTGTCCGGATCAACTGAGCGCGACCGAGAAGCAGAAAGGTCCGCCTCTCTCCCGACAAAGCGCAAAGGGGGGCCCGCCGCCCCCTCGGTCGCCTTTTCGTAAAACGGAAGGGAAAGGACAGAGAAGGAGATAATTATGCAGTCGAGCGGTGCGGCTCTGGTGTGGCCTTTACACGGCTTCGTGATTTCAAATCCGATTAATCCGTCTTTTTGCTGTGCTGCTGCTGCGTTCAGTGCTGCCGCTGTTGCTGCTGGTGTTCGAGTCTGCAGTTTCACCTAACTTCGGCGTACGACGAGATAGTAGCGCATCTTTGTCCGGAACCATGCATTCTAGATTGTTGTCAACGAAGGATGCAGTAATTGCAATTAAATTTTCGAAATATGGCCATCTACTAAAACCTACAGCCTTTTGTCGTGCGCCTAAATTGTTTTTTTTTTCTTTTTGCTGAGATTAACAGCAACGATTGTAAAAGTTTTTCGATATCTACTCGCGCATACCATCATTTTTCATATTTAATGCTGCTTAGATCTAAAGGAACTTCTAAATCCGTATACAACATGGCAACAGGCGATGGAACTTGGATATATTTATATGAGCCAGAAAGTAAGCCACAATCATATGCTTAGATGTTGCCAGATGAATCAAATTCAGGAGAAAGACATCGAATTGATGCCTCGTTGTCAGTATTCACCAGATTTATTGCATAACGACTTCTGTTTGTTCCTTAATATAAAACAAAAGATGCGTGAATAGCGACTTTTATCACCTCATCCGCTGTTGAAGCCTTTCAAAATGTTTTGGACTGGAAAAGACGTTTCGAGAATTAATTCGAAGTGTATAAGCCTCACTGGCGAATATTTTGGAAAACTTTTTCAATTTTATTCGAGTTTCTCTATTCTTTTTTTCTGAGTATGATAACCAAATCTTTGCAAGGAACAAAAAAAATAAGTAACCCAACCCAGTGAAGCTTGAAACGTGATTTCGTGACGGCGTCCCCTTAACCTCAGGTAAGGTGTTCCACCCAGCACCACCTTAACTAGGTCAGGACGTAATCGCGTACACATACACCGCATTCAACGTTACGATTATTTTTATGTATTTTATTCGTTCGTTGCACGCCAAACTACCTCCGTACTTACATATATACTTGCATAGTTCTAGCCACCAGCCCCTTTTCCCCTCGTTTCCAGCCTGAGCTAATCGACTTACCGCTAGCTGAGTTAATGCGCGCCGCATATAAACGTGCTACAGAAGCTACAACTATTCTCGCCTCGCCGTGTAGATGGCATTACGGCCTTAATTATGGACATCAAAAGTCTTGTCGCCTGCCAGAACGGTTATGGCGTAATTGTTGGAAATTCGCTTTTCGCCATAGGAATAACAGGTGATTATATCAGTTGGCGTAGAATAAGTGGAATAATTGCCGCTTGACTAGGAGCTATTTTTAAATTCTCTTTGAACGGGCTCGAAACAAAGCTAAAGGTTTTATTACTATTGCTAATGTTTATGTACTTAGTTTATGAGCGCCGACGTCACAAACGGTACGTCTATTAGCACGTGACAAGCAAACGAGCTTAGAAAATAATTTTCTCTCTGTAAATCTACGAAGAATTTTCATAAACGGAGTTAACTAATTTATTTCGGAATACAAGTTGGCTAAATGTAATAATACGCAAATGTAACAAACAATATCTCTTGAAGCTTATTAACAAACAATGTCTTACTTGGGTACTGTAGATGTTCTCAATGCTGCTATTTGCGCCAACATTAATGACGAATTTAGTCACGATTCAAGGGAACTGCTGTAATATTACTAAAATGAAGTTTTCATAAGCATCTTAAATAGTTTATATTGTTCCTTTTTGAATTGGCACGTAGACAATGTATATGCATGGACTGGATCTTCGTGCAACCTGTTTTGAGTCAAAACATACAACGACGGTGTATTTAAATTATAGGAACGAAGATCATTGGAGGAAGAAAATTGGTCTTTAATCAAGGAAATTTCTACCAGTTTCGTAAATTACACATCTTCAGGCAAAGCTACAAAATAAACATAACCATCCAGCTAATGGACATTGCGTGTTTTCTCTTTCTCATAAAAATTTTGCGAATTTATTTCAATTTTTGACCAATGGAGGAATGAAGCCAGATTTACAAGAGAATTCAACGTTTTGTCAATGCTAGATTGGTTGCTACAGTTTTTTTTTTTTTTTGAATGCTGATGACTTAAATATTACTAAAATTAATTTCTCTTTATGCACCACAAAAAAATTATTTCATCACTACTGTATATCTACGTGCGAAAACAAGATATGTTTTCCATGCAAAAAATCGCTAATTCTCCGGACAGATTTCGCACATAACCCAATTTTACTACGGACTCCGGTACAAGCGTCGAGATATAGAAGCATTTTTCACGAAGAACGGCGTTGCAAGCACGTCGAAAACGGGCAAGGCAATCGCCTCCAACCACTTAACGAGGATAATCCTATTAATGGAATGTGTGAAATGGCCTTCGGGCGAATAACTTGACCGAAATTTTCACGTAAAGAAGAGGCAACGCAGAGCCGGATAATTGTCAGTTTTACGAAGGGGCGCCTATGTATTTAAGAGCGCGGCGAAAATAACACAAAATAACGTCTAAAGTTACAGTACGATGGCGTTGAAAACAATTATGAAGGTAAAATTCTCTTAGTTATTTATTTTATTTTTTTTTTTACATCCTTCGTGCAAATTTTGCGAAACTACCTATGTATATATGAAGGTGGATGAAATAAGGTCAGCCATGAGCGTCTGACACGTACGAACATCAATTTTCTCGGCCGATAAGTCGTGATCCGCTCAGAGCAGATCGAACTTCCTTTTTACAGGATGAAGGAGGATCAAGAATTCCACGAACGACGTTAGTCTATGCTATATGGTACGGAAAAAGAAAATGCGAGAGGCGATGCGACATAAAATATATATTTTTAACGCGGAAATCCCTTAATGTAATAAGAAATATCTGGCACGAACTTTAATATGGCCTTTCCCTGCTTCAGCAAGTAGATCGGAAAAGCTGTGCGAAAACAGGTTGAAATATACACAGTAGTGTATTATATTTGTCCCGGAAAACACGGCGTTCAAACTGAACACCTTGTATAGAAAAAATTAACGAAATGGGCTGATGTATGCATCTCTTTATGTAGCTTTTTCTAATTTTTCCAATGCGAATGCGGCCTGCCTTTAAAAATTCTTTAGACTTTTTTGTGCAACCCAAGAGACATGATTAGCCACATTAACCGCTATTGCTCAATATCTAATAATCTAACCACGATGTAGGAAAAAAAGAAAACAAGCACAGACATGTAAACAACAGCATAAAGCGACTTGTTCAGGAACCGTTGCTTACAAATGCACCCCATTTCTATTTTCCACTTTAAAACGCGCCCGGTAAAGCTTAGGAAACGGTTCGTATTCCACACGAACTCCACCAAAAAACGGTGATTTACCAATTTTCCCTTCCTTCATAGCCTTCTCTTTCTTTTCGCTTTTTTTGTTCTCCTTACCACACCGTGCACCGGTAGGAGATTCAGGTTTTTTAAAACCACCTCAACCTCGCCTCCCCACGAAAATACATTTGTTTTTCCAGCTTTCGCCGTACCCCGCCGTAAAACAAAATGCAATGCGGGGTAAATGCGTAGGTATGCGGCTGGCATACTGAACGGCGCCCGGTCGGCCAGTTAACAACGGAACGAGGCGGTTCATCTGTATTGGGGACACGTTCGAGAGTCCGCGGGCTAACGGCGCGTGTAACTTTTGCGGCATGGCCGAAATCGAGGGAGAAAGAACCGGGAGAACCGGCCGCACGATGGCGGAGCCAAATATACGACCTGGCATCACGGAATAACTTGGAAGGGTTCTCCCGGTTTGTACGTAGGTTTTCCTTTGAGTTTCTAACGGGCTTTGCGTCAGAATATTACTGTTGGTGACGTGGTAGTTTAATAGAAAATTTTTTCTATATTCTTTCTTTGGTGAAATTGGTCAGTTATTACATTTTATATAAGCCTCTGTAGATATAAGAATTTGGGGAACTTAGGAAACCACCAAGCAACTTTTATTTAGGTAATTAAGAGAAAAAAAAAGAGTGGGCCTATTGTAAGTTTCGAATAAATATGTATAGAACATTCTGTATAATATCTAATTCATGGTTCCGACTCTGGAGCACGACATTTCTAAAAATATCATCGAATACGCCAGCTAACGTTAGCATACCGAAAACCTTCCAGGAGCGGTTAAACGAGGAGACCAGTCTCGACGTCGGAAGCTTAAAATCACAATTTTAATTTCGGATAATTATATATTCCAGACGTTAGAGCGACGCCCGGTGTTCTCTATAATATTCTCCAATATCGTAGAAGGTAAGCCGACGACCCCTTCCACTAGAAAACTCGTCGTTCTCTCGCACACGGAATTTTGCGCTTATTTTGCACTTTCATTGTGCTAAAGCCCGACCCGATCTCTGCGGATTATTATTTCTATTATCCCAAATTATTATAGGTTCGACTCAGCATAAAGTCGTTGAACGGGATCCCAGTCTGATTTTATTAAAACCTTTTATGCGGTTTGGAACGGCGTACCTCCTCCACTTTCATGCTCTTGCTCCGGCATTGCGGCGATAGCGCTTTTTCGGGCTTTTTTTTTTCTTGCTTTTCATCTTCCACCTCTCCGCGTATTTTAGAGATGATGGCTGAACGTTTGTTACGGTTTAGGTTTCAAATATTTCCTTTTTCTTGTAACTACGTTAAAATTAAATTTGTTTGAAAAGACTGGCTTTAGATTCTACACTGCAAAAGAAGGACACTGAACGCAAAGGGTAGGCAAACACAATAAAAAAGTACATTAATGTAACAATTTTTTTAAATCAAAATTGGTTCAACGAACGAGTTTATCAATTCAATAAATGGCTGTTTATTACGTCGATATTATAAACGGATTTTTTATGATATGAAGAATACATTTACTAATTCCCAAAGTTTAATTCGCTTCTTACAAAGTAAATTAAATAAAGGGGTTTATTACACGGATACACAGGTTTAATTTAATAAACGTAGTTCATTCAAATAGGCAGTTTTTCATTGTTGCATTTTGTAACTTCCATCGATAAATGCTTCTGATGAAGACAACAATGTTGTCGAAACGAGTTTATCTCAAAGCAGTCGATATTGTCAAGAATACCAACTTCTCTCTTTATTGAAATATTACGACTAGAAAACAACTCGTATCTTCTTATTATGAATTAAAGTTTTACCGTTCGTTTCCAAGCACTAAACAATGTACATCATTCAATATGTAAGTCGCCACGCCGTTCGCGTCAACCCGAAGCTCGGGAAGCTGTACATAATATTCGAAGCGCAGTTGACTCGATCGAACGCGACCCACTCCAACGGTCTCCTTCTATTTTTTCCCGTTTCTCTGCGGGCTTTCGTTCATCCCGTGTCTTTCGTCGGTCGAACGTTCCAGGTCTCCTGGGGTCGAGCACGACTGATTTGAAATTCGTTTTGCCTCGTCTTTTTCGGTTTTTGAATCGGTTTTCGTCGACGGCTGGATGTGGTAGTGGTAGCGACGGCAACTAGGGCGGAGAAGCTAGTCTGTCTGTAGGTAAAATGGGGAAAAAATGATCTGTTTATATTCGAAGAGGAATTTGATTCACAAATTGAATACCGTCGACAGCGAAATTCGGCTTCTTTAAGGCTGGAAAGGGAAGAAAAAATTTCCGTAGTTGCAGCGGTTTTCTTTTTTCTTTCGGTTTTTAGTTGTAATCTTTCCCCAATGTATGTTTTTTCATGCGATTGCGTGTATTTTCTTTTGTTCTCAACGCCCCTAGTTATTCTAAGAATTCTTTACCTTCACAAGCGCGGAAAATCGGTGGCTCCAATCTCGCTGCAAACCGTTGTCCATTACCTATTTTATGATCTTCTCTACTTCATCAGAGCTAGCCCAAAGGTGTTTGAGCTTCTACTCTTAAAGGGGGTTTCCAAGTGTTGACGTCAAACTCTAAATCTCAATTTGGTCACCTATCCTTATTACGAGGTGGGTGATGTTATGGTTGAACAGCCACGAGAACCAGAGCCTAGTTGGTGGAGTTGATGATATTCGTCCAGATTCTTCCAAATCCATCTTTTTTTATTCTATCTAAGACGATTTGAACGCATTTCCTATTAAGCTCATGCTATAAAAAATTATGCTAACATCCACTTTCCGATGGTTTTAATCATTATCCAGAGCCCCAATGAGCGAAATCCATTCCCTTTGGTAATACCTACGTAAATGTTTCTTTTTTGTATTTCCATTACGCTCTGAATATATCGACGTCGTCGCCGTTTCAATCAAACTATCTCCATTCAATACTGGTGGCCCCCTCCCCCTTCCTTTCCAATACTCGCAAGGATCTCGAGGAAAATCTGACCGAGCCCCCGAAATCCGTTTTTGTCTAGTCGAACAGAGCGGTACGCTTCGACTCCCGCATAAAAGGAAATAATGATCCTCCTGAAAAGGATAATCATCCTCGAACGAGACAGAGAGAGAGCAGTTGAAAGTTCTGTTTCTTTCTCTCCGATAATCAAAGTGAATCTTAGTCACTCGAATCACCTCCGCCAATGCCAAGTTCCAGCATTCTATCGCTGCCCTTGCTTCGTTTGCGAACTGAAAAAGACCCTCACACAGGCGCTCACTTTCGTCTTTTTCTCCTTTTTTTTATCCGTGGGGATCGTTTCTAGCCAGGTCGAAGGAAAGAAGAAAGAGACTTAGTTCTTAAATTTAGTTTGCTGCCCGGTCGAAATTGGGAAAGCGGTGGGGCGTGCGAAGGAATCCATGCGGGTCTCCGGTCAATCGACGGGATGCGCGTCTTCTTATATCGCATGAAACTGCATTTCTATCACATTCGTACACACAGGCGTGTGAATACGAGGGGGAAGTAAAAAGTAAAAAGTCGGCCTGGAAGTAAAGGGCTGTTTTCTTTTTTTTTTTTAGTTCACAGATGCATTTGTTTTTTCGTGTAGTCTTCCTTTGGCTCAGAGCACTTTGTCTAAAGCATTTTTCTCTAGATTTGGGAGCCAACGTCAACGTACCTTTGTGGGCTGACGCATTGCCCTGGTGGAAGATAATTTTTTTCTTTTGCAATCCAGGCCCGGTCTTTTTTTTTTATCTAGCTTGTCAAGAAGATGTGCGTAGTATTCGTCAGTTATTGTTTTACCCTTTTCAAGAAAAGCAACAAACAGAATCCCTTTTTCAATCCCAGAAAACACTAACCATGATCTTTCTGATAGATGCAATTGATTTTGCTTTTTTATGCAGAGCCAGCGACTTCCATCCACTGTTTTGACTGTTGTTTCGTTTTAGGCGTAAAGGGCTGAAACACGGTTCATCTATAATAACCGCTGCTTAAAATCGAATGAATTCTTTACGTTACCTTATACCTTAATGACATTATATTTTGGAATGAATGGGACATTATTCGACCAATAATTTTGCCTATGTGTTTTCTTATTCCATACAACTCTTTTGTACATTGAGATTAAATTACAAAGCGAAGATAATACCCTATCGTATCGCGAAACGAAGCGGTACCCTCTCGTCTGAAAAGATATTAATGCACTTTAAGGACGATACTTTTCTCATCGCCCGAGGCTATTGTAGGCGATGCGTAAGGGAGGTCGGATCGGAAATAGGAGGCGAAGGACCGAATTTTATCGCAGGATATGTGCCACTCACACTCCCGTGAATCCGATAGCGTTTTTCCCACGTCGAGAAAAGAGAAGCTAAGATTGGGGAGAAAAAGATGGAATGCAGAGACATAAGTATACACCTACTTTCAAATTATTCCTGATCGCGTGTTATTGGCTTCTTCAGTTACAAAAAAAACCACGAAGAGGTTGTATTTGTAAGGGTTATTCCTGTTTTTCTTTTTTTTGTTTATCACTGCGCCCTGTTCAATTTTTGAAATTTTGAAGGTTAATCCTGGACAATTCAACTTCTCTTTGTCTCGCTTAACTAATAAATAGCTATAAACTGCCAAGATATTATTTAAATGTTTTTCGTTCATTTACTTCGTAAATGAGGCTCTTTTTTCCGTATTTTTCCTTTATGCTTTTTATCGATGTTAATTTTAGTCGAAAAACTCATTGATCTTAATTATAGTCCTAACCTAACCCTGACATAGAAGCTCGTAAGACACATTGTTTCATGTATCTCGGAAATAAAATCGGTGGACTGCATTTTGTTTGTTTTATTTTTAAAAAATGCTGGTACACATCCCTTCCCCCGATTCTCGACAAAAGCCCGAAGACTGTCGACCAATCAGGAATGTGTAACAGACATCTTTTCTTAATTTTTACAACTGAAAAAGAAATTATTCCCCGCCTATTTCAAAGAAACATGAAAATACTATAATGTTCATATACTACGCCTCCTTCTTTAAAATCAACCAATAAATGTAATCCGCAAAGAAGCTCCATTTTATTATTCAAGTTAGAACCAAATATTTGCCCGGTAAAAAGAAATTTATTTATTTGGCAATCCCCTCAAGGAGTGTGAACACGCCTGCTTACTAATAAACCACCACAGATCTCGCATATAGATTTCTAACACACCTTCTTTTTCAATTATAACCAATAAAAATTTGAAAGATAAAACTTTTAACATTTTGCACAACCTTATAAAAACATTAAACATCGGCCAATCCGAAGATTTTTAAAAGGTTTTTAAATGGCACCTTTTTTTTGCTGGTGTGCTCTGTAAGAAGGCAGTTAGTATTTGTAAAGGAAAAAGACACGCCTATTTAAAAACTCTGCGATAATTTTTTATTAGAAAATGGGATTTTATAAACGCCCACAAATGGAAAATAAACTAATAAAATAATTCCATGATCCTAGAATATATTTAAATGCTTACTTTAAAGAGTTAATTCCTGGGAAATCAATGCAATTGTTTATGAACATATCGAACATATGAAATACTTTAATTATTATCTTGTATTACACAATAATATCATTTAGTTCAGGCCCTCTTGTGATTTTATGAAATTTTACAGGGTGTCAGTAGTCAATTTATGGAATAATTTCCTTAAACCATTTTATTAACCAACTTATTGGCTAATTTCTTTACCAGTTTGTTGACTAATTTCGTGTCCAATTTCTCTCATTTCAACACACTTATAAATGACTTGTCTTATATATTTTGCTATGCCAGGACGCTTAAAAGATGGTGTATTAACCACCTAGCCTTAGTGTAATGGTAATCTAATCCTTATTGTAGAAGTATAAAATTTAAAAATTGTTGGTGGGATCGAATTGGTGATTATATTCTACTAAATAGTAAACAAAATAGGAAAACCACACATAACTCTGGATAAAGGAACCAGCAATTTAGTCGATTCCACTTTGGATCCTAGGTGGTGCAACGAAAGAGGAAAGCAATGTACAGAACAAAGATGCATACACCACCTTCCATCGTCTTCCATCCACTCGTACTCCTACTTCTTTTTTTCTCATCCTATTTCTACCTTTTCCATCGCTTCGGCGGTGCTTTATTTTCTTCCGCGCGACCCTACCTCGACTTCCACATCCTCCCGTCGGCCCCGGGTTCTATTTCACTTGGACTTTCATTGTCGTCGACGTCGTCAACCTTGCTTATTCTCGAGACGTTTATTTCCCCCTTTTTCCACCTTTTCGAGGTGCGCTCCGCTTTCTGGGACAAAAAATCGTAAGCGTACACGGAAGCTGCACGTTTGGGTGTAATCGCGAAATTCTGGCGGATACAATATGCCGTATGATTTACGGTGGTCGGAATGTGGGACGAAATTACGATTGTATCGCCGTAGGTGGGTATGTAGGAGATATACCACGGTAAACGAGAAAATAATTTCGGGGAGATTTTGAGAAATGATTGCAAAGATGTACGTACATAATTGTTGTTGTTACGCGAAGTTCGGTTACGGAATATACCTCACGGTTGTTGGCATCGATTACGGTGCCATTAGCGAAAGTGTATCAATGTGCAGGGTGTAAGCATTAGATGAAAAGGCAAATTGGCGAGAAATTTGCAAAGTACACGTTTAATTATTTCCTTAATTTAGTTTTTTGAATTTTTAATTAGTCGCTGGATGCGATCAGCTTTTTCTTTGAAAGTGGATGATGTGATCCTAGAGAAGATGTAAATTGTGAGGGGACTGGATATCACTATTGATGTTGACTAAAGATTTGGCTCATGAGGCTTTTATGTCCTAAACTATTAAGGCAGTAGAGATGTCTCAACAGTAGCATGAGGAAACTCTTGAGTACTGACAAATTTAAAATAAAAAAAATGCAGATCGTTTGCTTAGAGTTTGTTTCTGGCTTGCGCATGTAGCAGCATATTTCGTATGCGTTGCGTTGTGCGGAATGCCTTATAAAATAGGAGATGTTAGCGCTTTATCGCGGTCAAAGGAACCCAGAAGTTATATAGTATTGCGCCATAGCTCACGCTAGGTGCTCCACGAAATAAAGGCGTTAACTACAGCCTGAGCAGTGGTTAAAGAGCGGTGTTATAAGTGCTATAAATATTGTTATGAAATTGGTTACCATCCCCGGGAAGCCGCAAGCCAGAGTCGTCATTTCCACTCAGAAAACAAAGAGGACGCTTCCTCAATAGTCATCGCAAAGAAGACCGCGTCTATCAAATTAAATTGCACAGAAATCTGCGAGCTGTCAATGCGTAAATAATCTCCATCGATCGAAGCCGAAATGCTATGAGGTATTAAAAAAGGGAGCGAAAGGGAGGGGCGGAGGGAACGAAGAGGTATGTGCATCGAGGCGATTCGCCAGGTAAATGGATTTAGCCGCCCGTCAAACGTGAAATAATCTCTGAAAAATTGCTACGGACGCGTACCGGCGCTAATGAAACTCCGATCGAACGATTCGACGAAACGTTCAACAACCGAGCGGTGTCGGTCGTGCCCGTAACATCCACTTCGTGCCCCATCGTCTGTCTAGCAGCCGCCTCCGATGTCGCCGCCGCCGAAACGAATCGAATCGTAGGGATCAGGAATGAATTTACTGTTGATTAGTTCTCCCGTGTCCGTGTTTTTCTCCCTTTTTCGTACGCTTGGTATATTCTTTATCTCTTTTGGATCGGACGATTAAAATTATTGCTTCGTTTGGGAGTTATTGAAATAAATAAGCTGATGTGATTAAGGAATGATAGTTTCGGAAGTTGTGATATGGTGCGCAAGTATTAATTAATACTGTTTTCGTTGATAACGTATCTGGAATCGTTCTATCGTGGTTACTTAGCCTATTATCTATGCTAGGTAAAGTACTGAAAAAATATTGCCCACTTGTCAATCTGGTTTCAGACCTTATCACAGTTGTACTGCTACCCTGTTAAAAGTTACGGTTGACCCCAGACAAATTGTTTGAGTGGACAAAGCAAAGAAACAAGATAGTTTTTCTTTTGGTAGAGTATTAATATCCAATATTATTTCTTTTATTGTCGTCTCGTCTAAATTTTGTCCGTCCTCAGTTCATTGTCACTTTAACACTTCTTTCGCCGATAAAAAATATTTTCAACGTACATTTAGCTCCCAAAGAACGGAGTTTATTCGGCTTCACCCTCATTTTCCCAAACGTTCATTTCGCACGACCCCGGAAATAACAGTTGCGCATCGAAAAACGGTATTCATTTTCGCGTCCCTTCCTTCCATCGCATTATTGATAAGAAATGAAAGATAGCCCGGACGTAACGCGACGATCCCATCCTGCACGGTTTGGACTAGCAAAACGGTTCAGATTGAAACCTACTAAGTCGAAAAGTTATCTTTGTTCCCATTGTCCTGCGCGCAATCTAACTGACGTACGTCGTTGTTTACTGGACGATAAGGGTGCCACGCGGCCACCCCCTCGGGCGGCGTTGATTTGCAACACATTGACGTGACAGCGGCGGCACGCGCTCGACTGTTCTAACGTGAAAGGGGTCAGTCGCTCAACACATATTCATCAAACATCGGACGATCGCTGGAATTGAATTAATTAGCGGGGGTCGCAGATGATGGCGAGAAAAATAAAACCAAGATGAGATTCTATACTTTACCCCTTTTTTCGCTGGCGTTAGCTTGTTGTTTATTAATGGTGGAGTAATTTAGGTCAGTGGTTAACGCTTTTATGAATACAGGACGGATGTGTACTCGCTTAATTAAATGAATACAAAAAAAACTAAAGTAAAAGATGTTGCGAAACCTTGTAACATTTTAAAGAAATACCAGGAGCTTCATCAATTGAAAAATGTTGGGATTACTGCTTCAAAAATGTTCGTTTCATCAGTGAAGCTTCTTCGGTCATTTATTTGTACTGTAGTTGCACTGTGTTAGGCGTACCAATTTATTTACTAGACCATATAAAGTTGGAAAAGCGTATTTCTATTTTAAACTTTAAGGTCCGCTAATGTGGTCTTTGCACCAATAATATTAGCGAATGAATTGCACATGAATGTCACACAATGGCAGAAAATCAATTAATCAGACGCTACCGCCACCATATTGGCTCTCTTCTGTTTAAAGCCCGTCACACGGAGCGCTCTCGAAAAACATTTTTTTCTCCCGGATTCACTCGAAACTCTCGACGTTTTACCTTTTCAGCAAAACGTATCTAATTGGAACCTTACGACTGATGCAGCTAATTTGAATATCGGACGGCCTTTTACGTCTTTTTCGTGTCGTCTCCGTCGCACGCCAGCGAAACCCTGCAGTCATCCAACTCTTTCTCCCTTCGCACAAAGCGCACACAATAACCTTTGTTCGGAATTAACGAGGCTAATTAAAGGGCTGCCGGTCCGACTATACGGTACGTTGGATGTCGCTGCTGTTGCTGCTGCTGCTGCTGCGTTGTTGTTTCGGCGTTAGTGTGCGTGAGTCTATGCTGATGTTGGTGGCGATGACGGGACGACAACAGATAGGCTAGGGCGGCGAGCAGATGCTGCGGATACGGAAGAATTTTAACCATTGAAGAGACGCAGACGCATCGCGAACAGTCGTACAACGGCGGACGTTAAATGGGGTTGACATTTTGCTGTGCGCGGCCCTCTCGATATGACAGGTTGTCCGTTGTGAAAATATACGCCATCGCTACGGCCTTCGGTTGACTGGAAATGCTCGAAATATGATGGAAATTCGGTGGAAATTACATTGTAGCTATGTTATTTAATGTAAAACTTGAGAAAATTAATTTTATATTATTAATGCTGTTAGGGTAATATATATTGTAGTGGGTCATGGAGGTGAAGTGCGTGCATTCATTAATTTTTATTATTTTAATTTTAGTATTTGTAAAGTATTGGTTACATTTGGTAACGGAGACAGTACGTAAATAATATAGTCGAAGACGGCTGTTCTTCACCGAGAGAAAAGAATTGTTGATTCAAGGAAGCCTGCGTTGACTGAAAAAAATAATATTTTTTCAATACCAGCAAAGAAATATCGCTTTCTACCAAAGAATTTTTTATATCATTTCTTTAATTCAATATACGTCTTCAAATTATATTTAAAATTGTATTTTTTCAAAAAAAAAACGAAAATAAAATTTCAGAAACCCTCAGGTCCCCTTCTCGCGAAATAAAGGTATGAAATAGATCGCAGTTGGCAACTGTTGTTTTAAAACGAAATGCACTTCTTGGAAATGAAGAAACAATCCTACCGAACCGAAATAAAACCTCAGCAGCTCATATTAACATCTCAATTTTCCTCGTACACATATCACCGTAGTAGTGGTAGTAGTAGTCAGTGGGAAACTGACAATTTTATTTAAAGGTACTTCCGGCGTCGTCATCTTGATCTCTTTCTTATTACACATCCTTCCATCTTTCAGCGTACCGTACACTTTCGTCGTATGTTTCGCTTCTTCCAGTTTCGATGCAATGCGACCGACGCCTTACGACGACGGCCAACTTGCCTTCTGTTTCTCCCCCTCCCTTCTGCGCTTTCCTGTTTCTTCCACATCTCCCGTAGAACCTTCCTTTCCCCTCTTTGCTCGGCGCCGTCGTATACGCCACTCCAGGCGAATATATTGCCGTTATTTCCACATGCTTAGACGTCTCCGTCGCTTAACATCATCAAAGAAATCACCTTTGATAAACCGAGCGTGCTACCGTCTACGCCCCGAGATGTGGCCTTGATATGAAATGGGAGCTGGTTCGGCTTCGCTGCTGGAGAAACGACGGAACACCGCTAAGGATGGAGAAAGAAGAAGAAGGAGAAAGGAAGGCAATGTCAGCGCGGCATCTCTTATACTAACACCTAGGACGTTATTATATATTGTGCGCCTTGTTCGGGTTGACGTTTTGCGAGACGGTTTGCTTGCTTTGCTTCTTCCCCCGGTGCGCTTTCGTACATCTTCTAGGGAGCCTTGGTTGGGCGTACCGTTAGACTTTAGATGATATTGTACGTGGGTATGTCAAACTATTATGCCTGTCAGATGCAATATTTTTGTATAATGTGCACGTTGTATGGATGGAAAGTAAGTTAAATTGAGGTGTAATAAAGGCAGTTCCATTATGCGCTAGTAATCGATATTATAATCCTGAATTGCCTTTCATAAGTGCTGCAGCGTAATGCCACGTTTTAGGTTACAAACGAGTAACTTATCACATTCTTTTACAATCTCATAACCTTAGCGTATTTCGGTATTTCTTATAATCCAGCATAGCAAAAATTTAGATACACGTGTTCCGTACTATAATGTATAGGCGTGCTCTTAACCTCAAAGCATTAATGAACCTCAAAGAATTTCAAATCATAGCATCATTTGTGTAGATTCAAAAATGATGCCAAATTAAACCAAAATATTTACATCTAGTCCTATCAGTTAATTCGTAACTCGTCGTAATTTCAACCTTTATCTTGTGGTTACCGGTGCAACCTCTAACCTCGATTATTTGGACATACCTTTTAAAGAATCGCTACCAAATGATACTATACGAAGACGGCACTGTGTCATCTACAGTACAAAGTATAAGGAACCATTCTACATGTGAGTGCTTCCAAAAGCGGAGAAAGAAAAACCTAATTTTACGACCCGATAACCCTATATCAAGTAAGTATTCCTCTTGTGGTTATCATTAACTACAATGGCTTCCCCATTTCCTTTGCTACGGATAGCTAGAATTAATTAAGAGCCATAAAAAACCACTAATTACTTCCTTTATCCTATCTTTCCTTCTTATCCTGGGCCAGTATTTCTCTTGCCGTTGACATATATTTACGCATTTCGGGTGAAACGAAAGGGAGATAGAAAAAACCACCATCATCGCCACCCGCCGCCAACCACCACCACCACCACCGTCTTCTTTAACCGTCGCCCTTTTTCCACGAACACCGCCGTCGAGGAAATGATATAAGGAGGAAGATACAGCGTATAGAAGGCGAAAGCAGCTTGTCCTAAACGAAATTTATTCCGGCGAAAATCTAATCAACTAAAACCACCACAAAAAGTCCACTATAAATCATGTACGAGTTGCGCGAGGGAACCGGAACGGAGGAGAACAAAAGCTCAAGAGTTGTGTTAATCTTGCGGGCTACGTTTCGGTAATTTATTAGCAGTTAATTTTAAGGAGTGTTCAATTTTATGAGTTTAGTTTCCGACATTCGTAGCTACGGCAATCAGTTAATACGGGAAGAAGTTCGAGAGAGCTCGAAGCTCTCGACATGCTAGAAAAAGTACCTACACTAGCAGCACAAAGGAGGAAGCGGGACGGAAAATCGTGGAAGTAAAGCGTGGCAGAGGGAGACATAAAGGAATGGGCGGGGAAAGCGGTTTTTAGAAGCGAGTTAGTTAGTCGAATTTTACCCTTTTGTGTCGCGGGGCATGTTATGTTTGGATTCCTTCGAATTTTAAATCCCCGTATGTAGCGTACGTATATATCTAATTCCAACCGGAGAGGAAATTTTTTGCACCTGGGATGATTTAATCAGCTTCAAAATTGGAGGAAGAAGTTGATCGATATGGGAGAACTTTCTACTAATTGTTACGTGCCTTTTGTCACCTGAAGTTGTTTTAATTTTAATGCAACTATTTGTGGTGTACTTTACTTATGAACATACCTGTATATCGCGGTGTAAGTCATATGTTTTCTCCAGAACGCCTCGTTCGTGCATTGTAACGCTAATCTCTCATTTATTTACGCTTCAATATCGGTTTATTTCGTTATAGGGCTGTTCCTATGGTTTCTTCTATTTTAGTTATTGTATTTTACGTAATGTCTTACCTTACTTTGGAGTATTTTCCGATTTATTTTGGGTTTTCGACTATTGTTTATTTTGCTTTTGTTAGGTTAAGAGACATTCGTAGTTCATAGAAGCGACGTGAGAGGCGGTAGTTGAACGGTATTTATCGAACAGAGGGCTGCGTTCAATATTATGGATTCAGTTGGTTGTTTATTTATTATTTCGAGGTGTAAATCCGCGTATTAATGTAATATTTGGTTTTGTTTAGAGATAGGTTCTTATCAAACGTATTTTCTTTTAATCCCGCACTTTAATTTTATCCTTTCGGCTGCTAATATTCTTAAGTGGTTAGTTCCTTTCGATTTGTTGAGTTGTACACAAGTTTCGCGATAGAGGTTAATTCTAGAATTTGCACTGTTTCCGGCTTTTTTTTTCGACGTACCTATCTCGGATATGTCGTTAACCATCGTGGACTTCTTGTTGATCCTGGGAAGGTTAAGGCTATTTTGGAGATACCTACACCGAAAACAGTCACTGAGGTTAGACGTATTGTTGGTATGGCATCATGGTACCGACGTTTCGTACCCAATTTCGCTACCGTTATCGCTCCCCTTACGAATTTATTGCGTAAAAACAGACCCTTTGTTTGGAATGAGGCCTGCGAAGAGGCTTGGCAGCAGATTAGAGAACGGTTAGTTTCTGCTCCGATACTTTCTTGCCCCGATTTTGACAAAGAGTTCGTTTTGCAAACGGATAACCATCGCAATTGGGATATTCTTCTACCTAAAGTGACTTGCGCGTTACGTACCGCCAAACACGAAGTTACAGATCTCACGGTTCTACGCATTGACTCTACCGAAGATAACTCCGAGACACCCAGTATCTTAAGCTCATACTCTAATTCCTCCTTGACCAAACGATTAATTTCAACTTTACAATCCATGATAAGACAAAAATAACCGAGACAAAATTAAAAAAAAAAAATTCCACACACCCCTAGCGTGAGGTACCAAACTTCAATAGCAACCCGAAAGGAAAAATAAGAAACAAAAGGGCCCCACGTTGGGCGCCAAACTTTTGTTACCAAATTTTACGCGCTAACGAGTTTAACTCGAAACACAATACTAAAATAAACCAAGAAGGTAAACCAACAACCTACCTGCGATCCTAAACTTAAGCTGCTCGAGATATTCCTGGGGCCGCCAGCACAGTTGGAGATGGGGTGGGTATACGTGAAGGTAAGAAACTCTATTAGCGCCACCACGTCGACTATTAATAAAATAACCCAGGCTTACTCGTATGCAATGCCATAAGCCAACGCGGAAGTCTTATGGCTGTGGAGCGAGGTCTTTTGCACTTAAGTACAGGTGTAAGAGGTTGAACTCACGATTGCAAGAAATAGTCAAAGTAGATTTCAGTAATAAAATTGTAAAAAAAGAATTAGTGTTTATTATAAGAGTAATAACAAACACAGTAAAGGGTTTAATTACTCAAAGTATTATAATTAAAAAAACAAATAAAAGAATTAAGGGTGAATACGAGTTCATAACCTTAAATTGTAAAGGTACATATCGTTTTGCTTAGAACGTAGAAAATGCGCATGTTCGGTGTCCTTTACAGTTTCGGAACTATTATCAAATTTCTCGGAAATAGCAACTCGAACTCTAAATATACTCAAAACTGTTAATATTAACATTTGTTACCCTATAGTTGTTATCCCCTTTACATTCTTTAGACAGCTGAAGGCTTATAACATGGTTATACATCAAATTTAAAGTTACGGTAAACTCAAACACAGCTGAAGGCTAAATAATATTAACGAAAATATATAAAATTTAACAGCCCTTCGGACTGCTACCTGATGGAATTGCAGTAGCGAGTTCCTTCCTACTGGTACGGTAGCTCTAATGAAGTTGTAGGTTTGTTGCGGATACTCGGGGCAGGTACCAAGTGTAGTAATGGGTACTAGCGACAATTCCTATCCAAGACGTAGACGAGGATCTCTTGTACGGACCCCTCGTACAAATACACGTACCAAATTAAAAAAAAAAAACCCTCTGGATGTAGTTGAGGGTACGCGAAAACTAGAAACACGTGCTCTTGCGGGTAGTCAAATCCCTACTAAAATCCCTTATCAAAAGGTAACGCTTACCACCAATCCAAATTGTCTCAACAAACAAGTGGTTAAGCTTAGGAGACACCAGTGACTATGAATCCTTAATTAAAGTTATACAACTTTGTACGGTAAAAGTATCACTGATCTTGACTACACGAGCGTCGCATTCAAAAATGATCACATGGATGCCCAACGACTTCCGAGGAGGTACGTCGAAAAAAAAAGCCGGAAACAGTGCAAATTCTAGAATTAACCTCTATCGCGAAACTTGTGTACAACTCAACAAATCGAAAGGAACTAACCACTTAAGAATATTAGCAGCCGAAAGGATAAAATTAAAGTGCGGGATTAAAAGAAAATACGTTTGATAAGAACCTATCTCTAAACAAAACCAAATATTACATTAATACGCGGATTTACACCTCGAAATAATAAATAAACAACCAACTGAATCCATAATATTGAACGCAGCCCTCTGTTCGATAAATACCGTTCAACTACCGCCTCTCACGTCGCTTCTATGAACTACGAATGTCTCTTAACCTAACAAAAGCAAAATAAACAATAGTCGAAAACCCAAAATAAATCGGAAAATACTCCAAAGTAAGGTAAGACATTACGTAAAATACAATAACTAAAATAGAAGAAACCATAGGAACAGCCCTATAACGAAATAAACCGATATTGAAGCGTAAATAAATGAGAGATTAGCGTTACAATGCACGAACGAGGCGTTCTGGAGAAAACATATGACTTACACCGCGATATACAGGTATGTTCATAAGTAAAGTACACCACAAATAGTTGCATTAAAATTAAAACAACTTCAGGTGACAAAAGGCACGTAACAATGATTAGATTCAAAAAAAGTTGATTGATTAGAGATATTTCGCATGCATCTAAAGATAATTGTGTGAGATAATCGTGGAGGCCACCTTCAGGGTCCATTAGGAGATCGTACACTTTATAATGTACTTGATTGTCGAATACCAAACAATACGCATTAGAACTGAACGATTCTTGAAAATGCACGTCTTTAGTTATGATGATGCTTACTCCCTCGACTGAAGTTTGATTTGTCACAAATTATTTGAAACAAAAAAATTAATTGTTTTGAAATCTCGCAAAAAATGTCTCGCACAGTTGATTTCTTTCGATTTCATTCCTCACACACTTAATAACACACAGAGTGTTTAAAATAACAAAGTTCATGGCGACTTTCGACCACCATGACAACACGTGTTGGGAAGATATCTTTCCGGTAGCAAAAGCAGATTGTTTATAGACTCTAGTGCATTACTAAATCCTTCGGATCTCGCCTATACTTTAAGCCCAAGTCTCAGTTTATCAAGTAGGTGCGACAACGAGGTCGTATGAGCGCTTGTTTTTTTTTTCGTCTTTCTCGCTCGCATCCAATTTAAATTTTCAATTTCAGCGGAGGTGCTGCGACAAGATCATTTTAGCCCGGTATAATACGTTTTGGAAAATGGAAAACTTGCATCTTGGCGAGTCAAGTCATCATAACGAGAGAAACAGCGAGTGTTAGTGCGGGGACAGGGCGAATAGAGTTTTGCACTTGCACTAAATAAAACAAGTCCAAATTTATAAAATTTCTATTTATATGCAGATGAAGCAAAAAAAGGGGGAGTCACGTGGAGAGATATTAGGTGAAGCATCCCGCTGTCTACTCCTCTACCTACCTACGGCGTACGGTACGCGCCGACCCTTCCTAATTTAACTAGAGCGAAGTAATGGAGTCACCCCCGTGTGAATGTAACAAACTGCGATATTTACTTTCTATTCTTCTTTAATTGCGCGAACATGCTGAAGCCCGCCAGCTGTAAAAAAAAAAGAGGGAGACACCTAATTACATCGTTTTCTTTTTGGTTTACCGATAGGGGATGAAATGGTTTTTCATTGTTTATCTTTTGGAGATGAATTTAATAATCTGACGCAATCGAATTCAAATGAAAGATTGAGTTTATTTCGAAATATGATATTTCCACTAGAAGAAAACTGTATCTATGAATAATTTAAGTTGTAATAGATGAAAATATTCTTGCAATTCTTTATTCCTGAAGATAGAAGAAAACAGCTAAGCGACAATCAAGTAACAATTGGATAAAAATATTTAGTCCCCTGCTGTATGGCCATGACATTGTGTTGATCGCGGGTTCGTACAAGAAATTGCAGAAACTAACAAATATTTGGTATGACGAGATAAACCAGTTAGAAATGCGCATCAAAAGAACAAAGGACTTAATATAGACCCTAGAGGAAGTCCTCTATCGATAGCTACGATTCCGGGTATTTATTATTACAAAATTCTGACCGCCCTCTGTTTGTTGAATAGGACATAATTAGATCGTTGGCTCTATATGTATTAAGTTTATTTAACAGTACATTCATGGCTTATAGCTCCAAAAAAAGATGCCAGCAACCCAGAATTCTGCCACGAATTCCAACATATGCGTGGGAGCTGTTGTTGTAGTCTATCTCTAAGGCAAGCATGTTGGCTAATATTTTCCAAAGTCCTAATAGCCATTTCCAATATTTTTAATTGGTAATATTGCTGCTTCAATAACAACATTGCCTGGTCGAAATTATTGATTTTAGGACTTAAGGACCAAATTTTCCATTAAATTCTTTGAATATTACTAATAACGGTGATATAAGCTTACTGCTGCAGACACTATGTGCAGAATCGCATCGCATGGCTAGTTGCGTTTGTTGATTAATATATCTCGATATTCTTTGGAAGTTAAAGAACGTCCAACATACATTTCTGTATTGAATTGGCTCCTAATTGTGAGTGGAAGGTTCAGTCATTCACAACAATAAAATTCGTCATCCTATATAAGCAACATTTTGACATATGTACATATTTACAACGGATCTAATCCGTATTAACCTTATTTTATGACGATATCAAACTACATAAATACATAGGAACTCGATTTCTTTCCTCTGACTCTCTTCCTTTTTTTTTTATTCTCCGGCTTCCATTATACTTTCCGTTCTTCTTGAAATACAGTCTTCTAGCCCAACCGACTTAATACTATTTGGTCATGAATTATTTAAGTTCCTCTCTCTGTGTGTGCACGGCGGAAGCTGCTTCCTAGGGATTGTTTACATTTTCGGAAGATGTTGGAATGTTGATAAGTCTATGGGTCGCATAAAACGCGTTCCGCCACCGGAAAAAGGAGTGGAGAAGAACGTCGCAGTCGCTTTAACATAAAATGTAGAAAATAAAATTGCCATTAAATTTCCCGTAGAGCATATGTAATAATGCTCCACTGTTGCTGCCACATCGCTGTATTTTAAGATGTGTACATATGTATGATATATGATATAGTATATAAACGTATATAATTTCATTAAATTTCTTTTTTTTTATTGGGAAAGGTGTACTTAAGAGTAAGACGAAGTACAAAGCATAGTTTTTTAGTTTACTCCTGTACGTTGAGTTCAATTTTTAAATATTTTATATGCAAAAATTAGGCAGTTGTGGAAGGCGAATAGTGCATCTTATTTAGAGAAAAAGTGCGAAAAACTAACGTAACACTTCGAGAGAGATCGAGAAAGTCTCCCAGCGGTCAAGGCGGTAAGGCGTGTAACTAGATTCTAAGTATAGGTGGTTAGCTGGTTGTCTGTAAAGAACGCCATCTCCCCAAAAAGTCGAGTAAAGGGCAATAAATTTCCTTTATATCGTAGACGGAGATGTAATTGGCGTTTCATCGTTGCTAGAAGAGCCACGGGTAAAGAATATAAAAAATTAGTTAGAAGGTGACTACCATTGCCAAGAGAGCGAGAAGACGTTGTTCATTTCCCGCCAACGGACGCACCCATCATATCGATAAGTCGCATTGCTCTGAGTAGTTTAAATCATATATTTTTTTTTGTCATAGATTTTGGTACTAATAAAACTAATATTTAACTTATTACAAGCCTATCCCAGATTTATCGTATCAATCTACTTAGAAAGTGCCAAAAATGTTTTTTTACCAGATTCATTGTTTGCTTTATTTGGAAAAAAGAAAATTTCCTATTTACATTAGAAACGTATTACATTGCTCCCAACAGAAATCATCAGTTTCCATTAATTCCGAATTAACCATTAGCTAAATTATTTTAATTAAGACAAGGGGATCCCCCGGCCTCCGACAATAAAAACGAGAACGGGAAAAATTGCGAAATCTGCGTCAGTTCCGCAACGACGAAACAAACATAAATGGAAGGGATTTTCCCGGAACGATAACGACCCAGCTATTAAAAGCAGACCCTTCACCTTCTTCGAAGGTGAGAGGAGTCCCCGAGAAGAAAAAAAAAACCTGGAAAGAAAGGGAGAGCCCAACGGCAAGTACCCAAGGAAAAAGTTCGAGAAATCGACGAGATTGTAAATTTTGACGGAATAGGGTCACCGTGCCAACAACGAGTTCTCTCTCGAATAAGAAGAAGGAGAAGAACGAACTCCTGAAGATTATTAAGTCCGGGCGAGTCCGGAAGAAATGGGCCCCGCCGAAATAGCGGACGACAAGCTCCGGTAATGGTTACCGGGAGCAGTTATCGGGGCCCCGCCATCTTTCATTCGCGTAAAAAGAGAACGTTATGGGGATCGTCCGGGTGCTATACGACGAGAACGTGGGTACCACGGCAGACCGGGGCAAGGGAAGGCGAAATTGCGTAAGTGGTTACTTTTTATGGTAACTGGTAAACATGCCTAGCTGGCTGCCCGGTCTGGGTTGGGACGCGGCACTTGCGCGTGCACATTGACAGTTTTAATGAAAATAAAAGCGAAATGTGTGCGAGCGCAGGGTATTATATTACATCGTTGGTAGGCGTGCGTATTTTGCCGTGACGTAAACAGTTTTTCCGTTGTTTTTTTTTGTTTTTAATTAAAGCCGTGCTTTATGTGTACAAGCATATTAGTATCAAAAAAGAATCTGGCTTTTAATATATTTACTACAATGTACTGTTAGTATTTACTCTTGCTAATGGCTCGATATATTGTAAAGATCTTCTTTGGAAATAGTTATTTTCGATTCAACGACTTTGTTACCGTGTACCAGTGCTGATCCAATTTTAGTGCTGAAAATGATAGCACAGCTATCGAAACGTGTGTCCAGTGTTAGTGAAGTGTTGTGGTAACAGTGACAGCTACAAGCAATATAAATCAGTCACCGATTAAATGAACCATATTTTTGATGGATAAAAAAAGTTGGACTAAAGTTAGGATTGGCCTTATCATTATTAATTTTTGGAAGGAAGGAAGGAAAATTATTTTGCAATACTCCAGAATCATGCAGTGCCATCAAGATTGCGTATAATAGGCCGTAACTTTACATTCATGCATGACAACGACCCAAAACACACTGCGTTAGTGCGTAAGAACTATCTAAAGGAGCAAGAAGAACAGCACACCCTGAAAGTAATGCCATGGCCTCCACAAAGTCCAGATTTGAACCCTACAGAGTTGTTGTGGGATGAACTGGACAGGAGGATCCGAAAAATATGCCCGACTTCACAAGAACATTTACGGAATATTCCGCAACATGAATGGATTAATATTCCACAATCCGTTTTAGCAAAACTTATCGAAAGAATCCCTAGAATAGTTCGAGCGGTGATTAACAGCAAAGGAGGTTTTTTCGATGAAAAAAAAATATAACGTTCAGTATGTTATATTAGGCCAGAATAACTTTTTATTTATTTATTGTTGTCTTTTTTACCTGTACATAGAATAAAATTGCATTTTGTTTTTAGTTTCGTTTGTTTCTGTAACCTTTTCATGTTTTTTTACCAACCGACCGAACTTCTCTGAACGGCAGTGTATGTAATTTGTATATTTTTGTGTATAGATTCAGCTCTGTATATGGATGAGAATATATTGTGTTAATAAATAAATAAATTGTTATTATTATTAATTACATGCAACGTCAATTTCCATTTAAACCGATATAAAAATGATTTATTTCAATCCGATTCAATCCAATACGTCATATTAAAAGCGCTTTCTTCGTCCAAGTCTCTGTTACAATATGAATATCAGCATTAACGTTTTATTTACAATAGCACATACAATATTTAATGCGATTTAATTGAATCGAACTGACAACCGTAATTATAACAGGCCAAGTGATCGCTACCGCACACTGACAAACTACCTATGCCGTAACGACTCATATTTTCAAGCTAAATCATGAAATAATTACCACTATATTACGGAATAAATTAGAACGACATTAATTTATTAATTAAATCATCGGGCCAATATTTAATAACGACGTCTATGGATGGACGTACCGTTCTAACGGAAAAGCTTGTTACTGTTAACCTTTCGAATGTTGATAACGGTTGGGCATGCAACGATGTAAGTTTAAAATTAGCCGTCGACAACGGTAACGATGAGATATGAAAATGAAAAATGGGCTTGCGAAACATATACGCCTGTGAAATGTTTAAAATGGTATTAATAGGTGGTTGAATATAATTGTTTGACATTTAGCTTGAATTAATTAACATTTATTTTTTAATTAGCGTTACTTTATTCAATCTAGTGCTTATGCTGTTATATTGTTTGTGTTGCAAAGTTAATTTACCCGTCAAGTAAAGTTAAAATTAGTAACAATATGATTATCTATAGAGTGCAACTGACCATAAGTATTTTTTTTTTAATGGAACACACCATGATAAGTAATATAAGAAATTCAAAGAAAATTGGTGCACTATGCAAAATAAATGATTCTTTCAAGAAAAACGTGCAGTGGGCGTTTTCTTGAATCCGTCTGTATTGACGAATTA
This sequence comes from Oryctes borbonicus, assembly GCA_902654985.2. Taxonomy (NCBI): domain Eukaryota; kingdom Metazoa; phylum Arthropoda; class Insecta; order Coleoptera; family Scarabaeidae; genus Oryctes; species Oryctes borbonicus. The sequence continues at coordinate 1,226,827 of LR736899.1, read as the reverse complement.
GCGGATTATGAGATTGTGAAATGAGACAAAGTACGTCCATTATCTCAAAAACTAAGATGGGAATATTGATGAAAGCTAATAGTAGAAAGCTCCAAACTAAGATCGTTGGTTTCGCAATACATTAATTTTTGATTATGAGAAACCACTACAACCTGTACGAGATTTGCCTCTGAAACCATATACCGGATATTATTGTTATTGTAGTCATCCACCAATTCATCAGCTTCTTTCCCCCCACCCGCTATATCTTTTACGCGAACGTTGCTGATTCATGCTAACTATTAAACGCCCGATATAATCGGCCATCGCGCGCAAGATGATACGTCATCCATTCGTAATTTCCAAGCCCGGTCTTGTTAATGACGCCAGAGTAAATACAATGGCAGCCGGGCTAGAGTGGAACTCATTATTGTAATGAAACGATTTCGTTCCCAGATGATTCAAGGCGTATATCCTATTAGATCCTGTAATGGCAGTAGAGGCGCCTACGCTAGCGCTCCTCGTAAGGATTCTTCAGCTATACGCGACGACAATTTCGCTTCTTCTTCTCTTAGAGGACGGGTTGGCGCCGTCGGAGTGGGGGGTAATAATTTAGTTTCAGCGAGGACAAAAGGCTTGGAGATAAGAAGAAGAAATCCTCGTACCAGGTGAGTAGTCAATGATGTGGTAGGATCCGTTTTAAGCTTTAAAGAGGATGGTGGTGATAATAGTGGTGTAGTTTCTCATCTTTAAATATACGAGGAAATAAATGGATTACATTGCTTCGTTTAAAATAGGCGAAAGATAAAAAGGAATCAACAATCTGGGATAAAATGAATGAAACGTAGATTCAGCTTGATAATTTTCCTTATTTAATCTTTAAAATCTCCAAAGAAGCTGCAAAAAACGGATACTCTTGTAAAGAGGAAGAATAGATTACCAAAAACAATCAGATCAATTGAATACATGCTGACATTTCAGAAGAAGTCCATCTTGCGATGGTACTTGCAAATTGGAAGGCCGATGTACAAGTTTACTAACCTACTGTGCAGTATAGGCCCTTATTCACTTATGCTAATAATTAGCACTACCTTAGTAGAAATGTCTTTCGGGTGTTGTCGCATACTTGACATTTGACTTGACCATGCTGTCAGCTTCTGCTGAAGCTGATAACATGATCAGCGAAACATCAAGTCAAACATCAAGTACGCGGCAACACCCGAAAGACATTTCCACTATGGATTACGGTTGTGAAAGCCTACACTCAACAATTAGTACTCTTTTTTTTAGACCAACATATAGCAAGAAAAAATGTAACTACACTTTTAAGATGCTTAATGGCAAGAATAACAAGAAATTAAAAAAAGCCACAGGTTGCTCACCTCCGTCTTAAGGGCTTAATTTTGTACAAATAGGAAGACGGAAAATGCAACAACGCTCTCTGTGATTCGATGACATGAATGGACACTCTTGTGCAACTGAGACCTTAAAAACTTATCAATTATTCGTGCTTGGTGCTTTTCGATCCATGGCTTAAGAATTGTCGAAAAAGAATTTCCAATTCCCTTCGATATTGTTCCGATAATCCCGGTCACAGATACTTTTCATTTCAATTAAAAAGTTCAACGTAAAAATTAAGGCTACACCATCCTAAACGGACCCCCGAAACGAATCGTGCAATAATAACTCACCGTTATGGACAAGCAGGGTAGAATCTCTGGCCAGCGCTAGTTCCGAATCTGTGAGGGTTGCGTCAGACGCGTTCTCCGACGAAGAGGTGTCGCTGAGTCCAGCCGGCTGCTGGTAGAGCGGATGATGATAGGTGTGCTGGGAAGCGTAGCGTCGCGGCGATTCTTCACCCTCGGACCCGCTCAGGCTGTACGCGGGATGCAGTCGCCCCTTCCCTGTAATGCGGAAAGCGAATTACTTGCAACCGAGGTCGCTAGATGGACTATCCACCCTTTTTTGGACCTCTGTCAACTTGAACGTACGCACAAAGAACACATATATGTACATTGTATACGTGTGTATGAAATTCGGGGTATCTCACGTGCGTAGAGAGGAAAAATGGCCCAGAAAGGAGGGTAGGGTAGATGTTAGTATGTATTGTGTTCGATGGAAATAGATTTGTCTGGTAGCGTTTCGGGTTTCATGCGTCATTTAAAAAATTGTTACCATTATGCGTTGCAATACTATTACTTATTACTCAGCGATGACTGATGTCTACAAAAGGGAACATAGGGGCTAGTGCGTGCTTATGAGTCCTTCTGTTCGGTTTAATATACGGGGTAATTCTGGTGATAATTCGGGATATTGCAGGAGGTGTTGAATGGAGAGGGTGGCTTTTAAATGAAATCGTTATTCACAGAGTGTTCAGCCAGGAATGGGACAGCGTTGTATCTCAAGAACGAATAAAAATTTCGTTATAGATGTACGGTAAGGGTGCTTAATTTGAGATATATTTTTTTAATCGGATGGGTCTTTTTTTTGATGGAGCGCCCTACTTTCTATTTGATTTTTGCAAATTGTTACCAACCGCTTTTCGGCAAAGAACTTAAAACGAAGATTGCATTCTGCAGAGAGATAATAGCAAAATAAGCAAAATTTTCAGAATTTTGAAATCTACATTCGCTCGCAAGATATCACATTGTCCTATTCTTCGCTGAACACGCTATATACAGGCTGCCCCAATGTCCCTGAACAGGATATCATAACAGACATAAACATAATTTATCGTCCCAACCTCTATAAAAGCATTGGCATTGCCAGACGTCCATGTATACGTAAAAATAAACAAATCTATACCCGCAAACGGAAGTTTCCAAATTTAACATACTTCGACTTTAGATCACTTAAAGGAATCGCCGATTGCTTCCTTATTATAACGATATTCCTGCATACGAGTTACACGTTATACACGGATCTCGTATCAAAAGTAAAACCAGGCGGATGGTAGAGAAGTAATAGCGCGCACGCCAAAACGTAAAATGCAAATTATATCGTCAGCTCGACGATGGCACAGCGCCGTTGTATGTGTGCGTCTGTACTAGCACGGAACTTTGTATTTACCTTCCTCGATGCTAATATTACTATAACTATCGCAGATAGGGATAGGGGTCTTTCAGGAGCTACCTATGTATACCGCCACCTATCTTTCGCCGCACGGTATTATTATACCGAATTCAGGAAATCCTAATGTATATTACGGACTGCGGAAGCCAGAGACGGTTTCCACGAACGCGAGATGTTGGACGAGGTAAAAACAGGCGTGCACAATTCGAATCGCTTAATTAACAACGCTCGAACATGCATTAGCGTTCTGTAATGCATAAGTTTTTTTCTGTTGTTGTGGTTCTTGTTTCATTTTAAGCATATAGGTTTTATATACTATACACGCGATATATCTTAAGATTGTAATAAGGATGTATGTGTTTATTGTATATAGTCTATATACGAAAGTATGTGTTGATTGATTAATTTCGACGAAAGAACTGTTACATTAATGTGATTTTCTTTTGTATTTATGTACTTTGTTCGTACAATAAGAATTTACTAGGGACGGTTTTTTTTTCAATTTTAAGCGTTTTTCAAAATTTACTTCTTTAAGCGACTTTAAGTGACTAATTATAAGAAGGAAGAAAATAAGAAAAAAGAAAGAAAGAAATATCTGTATTACAATATTTCCATCATTATATTACTTTGTTCTGACATCGCGAATAAACGCGTTGTTACATTCTCCTAGTTTGAAGAACAATGCCGCTAGTCGTCTGCTTCGGTGTATCTTTCTTGTGAGGCGAAAGGACCAATTGCTTATATGTAATTCTTATGTGTTAACGTTTAAATGATGCTAAATATGGAATAAATAAATTTATACAAGGCAAAACAAAAGAAACATTCAATTTATCATAAAATAGACACAAACAAAATATTACTTTCAAATAAATAAAAATGGTTACATTTATAAAATAAAATAAAACAAAAAATAAAATGTTAAGTCCTTAACACGCGTCGCTGTTATTTTTACTTTTAGAAAAGACGCTAACTGGACTTCCGCTGGTCTTGTTTCGTCTATGTTATTGTTACGTAATTATTCTTCGATCGGTGACCGGCGTTCTCGAGCTGACTGAGCGTCTGGGTAAGATTATATTCTCATGGTTAATTCGAGGGCGTCGGACTTTGATGGTCCAGATCAAACACCGGAAGGACAGTTATGAGTAGGGATTAGATAGATTATAAATATAAGTACTTTTGTTAGAACATAAGACTCCTTAGGAAGTTCTTGGACTTCGAGGGAGGTTCTTCAATTTCTTCTTGGACTTGGGGAAGTTCTTCAACTCTAACTTGACTGTTGCTTTTAGTAATATTGTATTAAATTAATAAAGGTGTGAAAGTGAAGACAGGAGTTTCATGGTACCCTAAGCTGCGTTTCTTTAACCGAGTATCCACCCCGGGCTGTTCCTATCACGGACTACGGTGATAGGAGCAGCTATCTAAGCAATGGTTATATCACTCGAACAGAAGAAATAATTGAATTGGATTTCTTTTCCACACAGCTCTCTTGTATTCGCATATAAGGCTTGAGTGAAGATAATAAAAAAAAGATGCCAATAAGTCGGTTAATCTCCAACTAAACATATACATATCTCCTTAACTAAATGTATATATATGCATATGTACATCACACACACACATTACTAACAATGAGATTTTTTTTAATTTCGATTTGTTTCTGAAACAAAATATTCTTTTGTTAGAACCCGTCTCGTTCCGCTAGGATGAACGTAATTTCTACCGACACCCCAACGATATTAAAACGTGATCTATGATCTATGACGATACGCGCGCAATGATAAATAATGTTGCGTAGATATTAGTTACGCTTTTGATTCTGGCAGCTTTCCCCTTATGGATGGAATACGTTCATATTTTGACATCATGCGATCTCATCTACATAACGAACATGCCCATTTATTACTATACAGAGGTTCAAATAAAGAATAAGTGAATTAATCAATTTAGAAGAATGTAGTAACAAATCGGTAGAAGCGAAGGGTGATATCTTTATAAATATCCTTTCCTTTATTGGATTGTCCTCAAACCTTGAAATCAAAAATGGAGAATCAAAGCGCCCCTGGATGAACATACATAGATAGGTAGACAGAAAATAAATACATTTAAAGAAAAGCAAGTTAAATAGAAGCAAGGGTAGAAAATGTGATCAATATAATGCAAAAATAAACGAAAATTCGATACGACGAGAAACAAAAACAACGCCGTAAAATTCCAACGTCCGAAGTCACAGAGTCCCCTGTACATTTATGTAATACAGAAAGAACATCTTTCTTCTCCCAACTGACCGCCTCCTGACATAGATTGTACAAAGAACAAAAGCCCAGCAAATAACTAGCAGCACTGGTAGAACTGGAGCAACTTGTACGTAGGTGCACATACACACAGAAGTTCCTAGGACTGTTTGAACGAAGCGCCCGTTCTTGCTCTGCAGAGTCTCTTATACAGCAGCTTATAAATAATAAACGATCAATATCGTAAAGCAAACACGACGGAGAGTTTATTGTTTGACAGCGTACTGCACGTTTCCGGATAGACGTAAAAATCTAATCCCTTATTTCGGCTTTTCTACAGTTCTTCCGGCTCTGTTTCTTTTCTGAGCGTTCATATTGTGTGTACCGGTGTTTGTGTGTGTTTATTGTGTATTGTATTGTTACTATTTGTTATGAGAGGATGGAAGAAATATGGGAGACGTAGAGATTGTTACGGAAATAGTTGAATATGAGGATTGTCCTTATAATTTTGTGTATTGCCGCGTAAAGGGCGCCTCGCAGAATTAATTTCAATATTTATTGAACTTATTGCAAAGATTTAATCAACATTTGCATGGTTTCAATGGCTTCTTGAACAACCTATACATAAAACAGGACAAAAAGTTTGTCTCTGGGCGGCATAAGAAAGGAAAACTTTTCATTGACCCAGATTTGTTTTACTGTACTCTCACACTATCTTCCTTCCCCTACTTCCACCCTTTCCTATCTTCTCGCCCTTTCCAGCTTCTAACAATAACTAATTTCGCATTCTTGCGACGTCGTTCCCACTGTAGCTCCGTACCTCTTCTTCTTTTTTTCTTCATCGCGTAGCTGTAAGATTTCAACTCGTCGATTTCGTTATTATTTCTTCCTTTTTTCGTTCTTACTTCCATGCGCCGTGTGTTTTTTGGTTTTGCTCTAGTTAAGTTCGTGCAGGAGTACTTTGTAGAATAATATTAACCCGTTTAATTTCGACATGCAGCCCTTTTTTGGGAAATACTTGCTTTCATTAGAATGCATAGCCCGTTTTTGTGGGAAATTGTTGCAATTTTCGTGTTATTTGGGGCAGTTCTGATAGAAAATAAGTGTTTCATAGGTTATTACAGTCTTTGCTGTATATATGATAATATGTTCATATTTCCTTAAAATAATAAATAAATGAGAAACCACAAGGTGGAGTTCAAATCAATAAAATACATTATCTCCCTACCTACCTTAATTGAGAAAATATACTATGTTAAACAAAGCCAGAAGAGAAAGGAATTGGTTCATCCGAGAGATTGAGACATCCTTAGGCACTTCACAGACCTGGATCGAAAATCACACTAGACTTTTGAAACAAATTTCTTAACATTACGCAAGACATTGCAGATTTCTTCCAAATCCGTGTAAAGGCAATTTCCTTATCCTTTGGAAAGTTCTTTCATATTTTTTCCCATTGTAAAAATTAGTTTGCTACACCTTTCACAATCTCCATTTATAAACATCTCGGTCAACGTTGTAATCTTTTCCGTATCTAACTTGAGGGCGCATTTTCCTCCCCTATCAAAAATTCCTCAATATTTTATTCCAGCCGCGCACCTACGCTCATTCACGGAAGATACAGTCACGTAGTATTCATGCGGCATCTTCGCGGCAATCATGTGTCGGCCCACAGGAACCTATGTGAATTACGTCAGCGGATTCTCCAGAGGATCACGCCGCAACGTTGAAGACTGCAGAAACCCATTGCTTGCACGTACTAGCGACTCGTGTACCGTATATATTCGAGAACGTACCATAGCGTAAAATATACAGCAGTGAGAAAACAGATACGGTTACATTTTGAACGTAGATATTTGGGGATTTACAATGATAATATTCTTGTTCTTTGATGTATTGGAATTTTTGGAAAATAAGTTGGATAAATTTGATTGGCATAATGACCGCGAAAGCCCGCACTCGACTATGGATTTGTTAGTTCCGAGAAGTTATTTACCATGTGGTGGTGACGAAGACTCGAAATATGTCATCAGGTTATACGATTTATGAAAATTAATGTTTCTGCGAAGTATTCTTAGTGCTTAATGCTCTCAGCGTTGAAAACATTTTTTGAACTATTATGTCTGGATTACGAGCCACGCAGAGAAATGTTATCAAAGAAATTGACCTTCAAAACAATTCATTTTCGCTGGATTTTAAGCTGAACATTTTCTATTGAAAATCAAAGGAACATATAGATTTACAGAACATTACTAGGCTCTTATTTGTTTTGTTTTTCTTTTCTACTAGTGTATATATATATATATATATATATATATATATATTCGTACAAGTAAAATAAAGAACGAAAATGAGAATGAGAATGAGACGGAAGGTGGTGGAAGATGAGAGACAAGGTCGCGCATACCACAAGGCGGAGGGCATGAAATGCGCCATCGCGAGCTTCGAGATGTGACACGACTTCAGCCATCAGCGCCGTGGGGGCCGGAGATGAGCGATGGGAGACGTGTAGGGTACGGGGACGACCGGAGAAGGCGTCGGGGCTGCCGGTAATGCCACCCTTGGGACGACGAGCTGATTGTCCAACAACGACGACTGAATCATGGTCTTCATTCCGACGTCGCATACACGTACAGGAAGCTGAGAGTTTTGCGTGTGTATGTGCGTTTGTATGTGTATGTGTATATACGATACAATTACGTACACTAGCGCTCGGGAAAGTTGGTTTTGGGAAGCTTCGAGATTCAAAGGAAAAAAGGTTACAATTTTTCCGACAAAAACTTCTTAAATTATTTTATCAGTGATAGTTGAAATTATTGGATAATTTTAAGTTTATGATAGCAAGCCATCTAAAGAATGTTCTATGCAAATGCAGCCCTGCAACTTACATCAAAATGATTCTTTTTTCGACTCATTTCTCCAAGAACCATATTTTTAGGTTGAGGTCGGGCTATTTATAGCCTTTTAACCTCTTGTTTTAGTCCACGATCAGCGGAGTTTCTGTCCCTGGCGTTATTCTCTGATTCTCTTCTCTTGCCTTAGCCATCTGAGGTTGTATTGACCACATGCCGCGATCCTTGATCGTTACTCTTCGCGGCTGATCCCTATCTGTTTTCCGCGTAAAGTCCAAGCTGGAATTCTAACATCCCTGAGCCCTCATGCAAGCAATATGCGCAATTGAGGTTTTGGTGAGAAAACAAAATTTCTCCGTTTTATAACATTATCGTATCTAGGAGCAATAGTGTATCTATTCCAACATGTATGATACACATACACTCGAGACTCTCAATGTCACTTGTGGAGAACTTAAGCTTTTACGACCCCAAAGATCTCTCTCTCGACCGTCCTCTCGCGCCTGACAAACACCAACGTTAACGCTGGAAGGACGTATGATACGTTAGGCAGGGACGAATTAGGCCCTATGTACTCACGCACGCTCGGGTCTCCGAGGGAGTGAGAACGGTCCGATGAGACGATGATGTAATTTAGTTATAAAGTTCGGATTAGTTGCGAAGAAAAATCTGCCTATTACGCCCTAATCACAGGGCGAAGTCGAGCGGTAGAGACGCTAAGATGACGGGCTCGATCCCGATACGCCACCTACTGACGCGTGAACGTGCTATCTCCCGCCTAACATGTTTCAGCGTACTGATTTACAATTCGTTACACGCACTTACTTGTTACCGAGTCTATTATCGTAATGTTTCATGTGTGCCTGAACACGTAAGGAAGTCTGGAACATGGTGTATGCGTTTTATATGTTTCTAAGGAAATTTTGTATGTTGTGAAAGATAACATTTGTAATACGGAGATATTTTTATACTCTTCTCTGTACCATGAGTTAAGAAGCAGATTTATCTACTTTAATGTCGATGTTAATATAGTTAACGATGCGGAGACGTGCATTACCATCTCCGTCTGATTTGCCATCTTACTGTAGAGAACGCCTATAAAACAAGATGTAAATTCAAACAGCACGTAGAATATGCGATAAATGCATAAAAATATATAATTGTGTTTCTTCGTCTTTCTTGCATACTAAATTTTCTTCTATTTGCAAAAGTTTTGCGTGCTTGGTGGATAGCCACCTTTACTCTTTCAGTCTTCAGAGTTTCATCGAAATCTGAATTTTCGGATTACCAGTCTTCCATTGTTAGTTGGAAACATCCACTCACACTCAGATCCACAGATGGCGCTTGTTCTCATCGACTTAACGAGAAAAAATCTTCCTTTTGCGAAGCACGCCGGGAACGAGATAATTAATTAAGGAATGCGTGGATTGAGGGCGTAGCAAAAGCAACAACATTCATCCCGACCGTACTATATAAACAGAGGGTATACCGCGCGATACTACGACCCCCTGTAACTGTTCATGAACTACGTACGGCCATATATGTGTGTGGGATGGCAAGCAGCGGTTCCTTAACCCTCCAGCAAACAAATATATTTGTAACCTACTTATAGTGTTTGCTGACTTTCCGCGGTGTTTATCACAAGTTACGGGTATAAGGTTACACACGTGCAAATTCAACGTTAAAGTTGCGGTGCATGAATTTCCTGGTATTGCACGAATTGAGGGATGTTTATATACTGAGGGATATGTTTTCGATGAGATAGAATTTATTGCTTTTCCGAATAATCCGATGTAGGTTATTTGTATTTTTCACGGTTATTGAAAGAAATTACGAGGGAAGTTCGATAATTATTTGGCCTCGGCAAGAAATGGCGTGTCTGTTATTGCGTAGGAGCTCTTAACAACAACGTTGTTTACATTATCGAATACAGATACAAAACATCGTGCAAGTGGCACAACGATCGGCAGAATACACAATTCCCTACACATCTTTGCCACCATGGTTTGATTTCCCAAAACCACCAAGTTGGTGCGACCGTTTAAAGATATGCCACTCCATCCTCCGAATAGCACACGTGGAACCATGTTTCTTTCAAGATTTCTTTCTCCTCGCCTTCTCCATATTAAAACTCTGCTACCCGAATGAGGTAAGAGAGTGAATCTGTACCAGTCAGAGAAGATGCATCTTCCTCAATCACGAGCTTGTTGACTCAATAATGTTTAATTCTACTCAATATCATGGTATTACATGCTTTGTTTTCTACATTCATTTGGGTACAAAAAAAATTTTGACTAAATAATAATACTTCCTGAAAACAGGCACTGCCCATGGAAGGGTAAACTGTGAGTATCTTCTGTACATTTTTCTGTACAAACTCTTCAAACTAAAACGCACATATAATTTTCTGAAATACCTCAAATTGTATGTCAAACAGCAAACTTGTCTTAACCGATATAAGTAAATATAAAATAAAATAACCATTTTTCAAGTGCTCTTAACCCAAACATGAAAACAAGGATCAAATTCGCATTAAGTCGAACAACTTTAAGCGATCGAACAAGGCGTCGAAAACAAGATACTCGCGTATAAGCGTTAGGACAGCAGTCGGTTGGATGGTATATATGTGTGTACACAGCTTTCGAATTGCAACTAAACGGAAACTTCACCAAAGCGTAAACTTAATTTCCGGCTAGCCCATATTTTCATAATTTCTCTTGATCCCACAGCACTTCGTATACATACGAATGAATGTGGGTTGACATAACGCTCTAGATACTCTAAATATATACATGCACACCTACATTCGCACGTAGCGAATACGCTAAACGAAATGAATGCGTTTTGCGCATGTAAGTGAAGTCCGTCCTGTGGTGGCTTTTGTTCAATTTAAAGTGGCGCATAAAAGATCACAAAAGCAATTCAAGCAATTGTATCGGTTACGCTTCGTAGTCGGAGGAATTACTAAAATCGTCGAGGGAATATCATTTGAACGTGTGAAATAAGTACGCTTGGCGTGATAGTTGAAATTTACGCCGCGTTTCAAAGACGTTGTATAAAACGTAAATTTTTATTAATGTCTGTTTCTCTAATAATTGTAAAGGTAGATGGATTGATATTCCATGAATGGCATATTTTTCTAACTCATCGCCAGATTATTCTAATCGGCTTTTTGTAAACAAATTCCGAAGAACGCGAAGAGTAAAGGATGAACAATGTTGGGGTAGGTTACTAATATCAGGAGACACCGTCCAAATTGTTCAGCAAACAATTAAATATAGCCTGTAGGCATGTGTTATGATCCCCTTCATGCAGGCTGTATTGAGCTTGCTTGCTTGAGCCGTATTGGAATTTTTGCGTCAATTTTTTTACTATTAATAAAATAATTTTTTTTTCGAACGAGTCTCCAGTTTGAATTTACACTAATCGTCATCAGGAGGAGCAAAGAGGTGCGGTAGTACTATTCTAACGGAAAATAAGAATTAATTAAGGGCGAGCTTAAATTTTAACATTTGAGGACCACCGTAACAAAGCTGAAACGACAAAATGGAGGAACGCTCTCCGGCGGAGAGAGCGGATAACTATCCATAGGGTCCCAAATGAGTCGACTAAGTTCGCTATTAAATTCCGAAGTGTAATAGTATTCTAACGAGTTAGGCACGGACCCTGGTTTTCGCCAAATTAAGGGATGTTTTACCTGTTTTACGAGACAAATTTAATTAAAGCGGAGAGATAGAGAGAGAGAGCGTGTCTCGCGCGTTTGACTCCGTTCGTCGTATAGTTGTCGTGAAACGCGCTCTTAAGGAGGTAGAATTTCCATACTAGTCGTTGACTGCTGCCGTTTAAAATATCGCGAGCGGAACATATTATACCGCTTTGGGGTGGGCGCTGCGAGAGAAAATGAAGGTATGCACGACGATGACGATGTCTAGGCTGATGAGAAGCAGTAAAAAATATTAAAATGTAGTTCGGTGAGTACGGAGGAATTCTTCGTTACGTTAAAGCTGCTTCGTCATAAGAAGGATTTTTAGCTTCAATGGATTCATGATGAAATTTTTATTATTCGTGGTTATTATGGTTCATCAACGTATAGTGCATGGGAAATTTTATTACAAATTACACCGACACCCTTTGCGTTGCTTGTATTGTACACGTAGAAATAATGTCGATGCTACTTCGAGTAAGAAATAACTCATCATGCTACATGCCTGCAAAATCAAAGTTAACGTTGAGTTACGTAGTCTGAGTCGTACCAACGAATAATATATGAATCACATAAAAGTATAACGTCAAAATTATTATCTCTCCGGCCAAATATAAATATGTAAACGTTTTAGAAATGGGGGAAAGAGGCCGCCTTTTTGTCAGTTATTAAACGTTATAAATCCAATGCTGTCAAGATTCCGAACATAAATCCTTGATTTCCGGTAGGAAACGGGGAACCAGAGGTAAACGAACCGCAAACTTCGTCGAACCGTTACCGGTCGTTTCAACCATCCCCCAGCTCCCCTTCCCTCAATAAATTAAGACGACGATCATCTTCGAGACACCGAAAACAAACTTGGCCCTGCCGCTACTCCTCCACGATGCTCCGCCGATCCCTTCCTAGCGTCCCTCTCGTATTATAATTGCGAAAAGGTTCAGCGAGTGGCGGACGGAAAGAGCAAAAGGAGAAAAGGAATTGGTGCGGGATGGAGAAGCTACCAGTTACAATATACGGATGACGGCGGCGAAGGAAAGGATGGAGAAAAGTTACCTCAACGCGCCGGTGGAGGTAGTGGCGGCGACGGTGGTTTATGTTTAGGACAATATAAACTTTTCGCCATAAAATGAAAGATTGATGGAGTCGTTTAGCGTTTTTATGTTCTGCTTTTTGTTCGGGGCATGTTTAACGATTCTGTAGTGTTTGCATTATTTTACATTTTACGGTTCTTCCGTGTCCTATTGGGAAACATAGTAACGTATATTACTCCAGGTAAAGAATGTTGTTACACTGGCTTCCAATCGTAAATAAAAGTGGACAGGGACAATAATACATGTACTACGTATTTCATTCTAATATAAAGGGCCATTCTAAGGTAAAATAAATAGTACGAATGATTGCTTAGTTGTAATTATAATAGAAATAATATATGTAACAAGAATTTTATTCGATTTTGCATTGTAAATCAAGTCTTTAGAATAAGCGGAACGAGTTAAAATTATCTTTTTTTTATTATTTTTTACTTTCTACAACAAGCAAACTGCACTTTTCCACTATGCATCTAATACCAGACGCCATAGAACGATTTACACCGAACAAACTCCCCTCTGTTTAAAGAAACCGAGCCAAGGAAGTTGGGCCATCAAGCACATGTTATTTATTAACCTCAGCGCCTTCCAGCGTTTTCGCCTTGGTTAGGCAACCAGCATTAGAGGTGTTGGTAGCGGTTATTTGCCATTTACGGAACTTACAAACAGCATAACCGTTCTTCTCCTTCCCTCCGAATAATTTCCCGTTATGAATTTGTTTTAGATACGTACACACAAGGTGTCTCACCGGGAACTGCATCTACCGATACGAAAGAATATATATTGGAAAATTCTGAAATGTTGGCAATACACCAAAGACGACATGTACCATTGAACTAAAATAATTTTAATAATAATAGGATGATCTATTTGAAACAACAAAGTCGATAGTTGTTTCCGGTATAATCGGAAGTGTCATATTATTCAAATTATTTACTTCAATAGCATATGTCGGCTTTAGTGTATTGGTCCTTATTTCAATGCTCATTGCAAATTAGGAAAAGCGCGAGAGAAGTAGAGATAGATTGTGAAACAATCGAGCATCGATTCGATAATTATTAATTATTGTAGACGTTTAGTTTGCGTAATTGGACAATATTAAGAGACCCGTTGAAAATTAATTGGGAATATAAATAGGGTCGCGATTATTGCTAACGATGTCCCGCTATTTCTTCGTCGAGGCACGACTGTGGGCAATTATGGGTTAAAAGGTGCTCTCCTGCTGGTACAAGATGTATTTCAAACGCGATATAAATTATCAACCGTAACTAATGGTGATCCCATCTCTCGTACACTACAAATTATTGTTATTGGAGTTAAGAAGCTTGTAAGCGATCTCTTTGTGTAATTTCCGAGTTCTGGATATTTTTGAAAACCACATTCTTGTTAGCCCTTTTTACTAGCATAGTGGATGGACGGGGCTCTATTATTCCGTTTGGTAGAAGCCACATACATATTATTTTCTCTCTTGTAATTGTTTGGTTCGTCTCTGACTTCAATGTTTTTCCCATTGGCCTTGGGACATCTTTCTCTCATTGTTTAGTAGTTGCTTTAATTATCTCTGCAAATATTCCCATACTGACTCGTTTATTTCCTGGTACTTAGATTAAGACCACTTTTGCAAAGTGCCCATGCAATCCCATGTTAATTTCAATTTTGCCTGCGTCTGAGAAGCTCATCGTTTTTAACACTGCTCGATCATCTTTGTCTACCTGTCTCTTCAATATAACAATTGCTTTGGAGTTCATCGTTGTGTACAGTAAGAGAAAGGAATTCGTGGACCCCACAGTAACCTAACAGTGCGCATGCAAGGTTAATATCGGAGCGTGGAAAGTCACAATAAATATCTAATCACCATCGGTGTAAGAATGATTTCAGCAAAAACTAAGTAAATTACCAAGCTCTAAGACGTAGAAAAACATATCTCTTTCGACAACATTGTCGCAAAACAAAACAATGTTTCTCCTACTCATTCAACTTTTTCATTATCCTCTTTTCGCTTTCGCCTCATCCGCGACGGCGATAATCCGAGATAAGAACCCGAAATAATATTTACGTACCTCGCTACTTAAAGGAAGAGAGGAGACGATCCCGCTTATTTTTTTAATACGTCCTGAGAAAAATAATCGTAAAAAGCGGCTCAAGAGACGGCTCTCCCGGTATGCTACGCTCAAACTTTAAATATAATACAAAGAGGCGAATCGTCCGAGGTCTGCCCTTCCCCCATCGCACTTGACGAACTCGTTCCAATTTCCACGATAATAATCGTAAAATGTTTTTATGGGGACCCGTTAAGACGCCGTCGAAACGGAGGATCCTCCAACATACGAAGCAGGCCTGCTACGATGATGGCGAGATGTCGACGCTACTGCGATTCACACAGTTAGAGCTGGTGCCCGCTTCCTACGAGATATTATCGCGAAAATCGATTGGGGCGTTGGATTTTTCCCCAAAAAGGGGGACTTTGGTTATTTAATTTGTCGTTATATTTTAATTTTTCATTTCTTCAATTAATGCAATGTTTGGAAATGTTACATCACGCTGTACTTTAATTTTTTATTGTATTAACATGCGATTAGTAATCGAACGTTATTGTGATATTATCCAAAGCAAGCATCACTATTATATTCAGAGATAGATATCTCTTCCATAAAAATTAATTTCTCCTCGTGCGGAAGACTACGAAACGCTTTCCAATCGCTGATATGCAGCAGATATAACAGCACGGCCAGCCATCAATCCGCTTTGCCATCATCAGACCATGAGATGGACCCGTAATAGGATTTGTGCATCGAGTCTAACAGCCGGATCGTTTCTATGGGGGTATTAAGATTACAATCGATATATGAGCGCGCTCGTGCATTGCGTTGTTTCGTCGAAATAATCAATCAGCATTACTCTCCCCTGGGGGAAGGCGAAGCGACATTTTCTAAACATCGCCAGTGACGACGAGCAGCGAGAGCAAACTAAATAATAATAATAAAAAAAAAAAACAACCACGAAAGTACGAACTGCACGGTCGGCAACAATAGCAACTTTTTGTTATCGAGCGACGATGTTGGATTTTTTCCCACATTCACCCGGGTCGATCGGCCCTGGCACTTGACATGTGTTAATTTGAAATGTAAATCGGATTAAACGGCATGAAGAGTTAACAATGTCGAGGTTGCGCTGCCAAGCACCCCGAAAAACTTATTTTTTTCGAGATTCGTTCCACCCGCGAAGCGATTATAGATGTAAATGGTACGAAGTTAGAAACAGAGCCAAATGGTTGTTTCTTGCCAATTGTTGTGGTTAAAACCGTTTCATTTTGATAAAAGAATTGATCGCATGCGTCTGTAACGACGGATAAAGTAGAAAAAAAGAAAAATCAGCATAGTGGCTGTATCTGAAAGTAAATAAATATCTTCGGAATCGTATCAAATAAAGCTGTTGGAACTTTAACTGCAATTAAAAATTAATTGGATTAATTCAAAGTTACAATTGAAATTTTAGCAAGGTGCTTCCAAATCTCGTCTGCCGAGAATAATGTTTACTAACTCTAGCAGTGGAACAGAAGAACGGTTTACCTTAACGAAGAAAAGACTTTTATATCAACGCATTATTAGTGTAGTTATTATTTCTTAAATTCATGTTCTGCGGCCTCGCCTGTGATGGCAATAATAATATAACGTAACCGAAAGTCATTATTGACCCTTCACATAAATTTTCCCTTCAATTAAACTTGGATAATAGGTTAGTTTTCTTTAGTAATAGATTAGTTAGGTGTACTAAGGTGGCTTGTATACATACGTAGTTCAGACCCGGTCCAATTCTCCCCTTAGTTCCGCTAGTTTATTGATCCCCCACTGCACCCATATATAAGTTAGAGTAAATCTTCGGTAATTCTGCTGCAAACCATGTTCGCCCGGGATGATAGCACCTATCCTATCTATATGTATACAGGGATCGCCATAAAGTTTGTACTACGGGGAAGCGATGTTTAACACCAGTTTGTGTTTATCCCAAAGGCCGAGCTAATAACTAGCAAGGATAAAGTTGAGATATGCTATTTTTGGGAAAATATGAACGATTACGTGCAAATTGTATCGCCATACGTAAAATTTGAATTCCTTCAATTGTTCTATTTTTTTTCGAGAATTCAACTGTTTCTGAAGCTTAAATGTCTAATTTGTTTTTATGATATAACTTGTATAATAGAATTTTAACGTGAAAGAAGGTTTGATGCGATTTTTTATGTAGAAAAGCAAGAACCTAAATCACCAATTACACAAAAAATTTATAAGTCTGCAAATTGCGGTATATAGTGACTAATGGTGACTTTTGTAATAAATTGGTTCGAGGGAAAAGTAGGGGAAACGTTGAAGAGGAGGGGGAGGATAAACGAGGTATAATGAAATCGTTAGAGGAAAGCAAAGTAGGAGAGTCAAACTTTTTTTCAAATGAATTTTGCAACCCTCAACGGTGTTCAAGCGATCGCCTATGATGTCTTCTCAACAGCGACACCAATATTTTTTAAGAAATTCGTAGTACAGCGTTATGTTCTTTGTCCTATTTCGTGCAAACTTCATGATAGTCACTGTACAAACGTATAAACTAGCTTGCCAGCACTGTATTAGTCTCCAACTATGTCCAACACGGTATAATTCGAACTGTCCACATATCGCTCGGTGTTTGGACGCTGATCTCTACGAAAAGCCGAACTCCCCATCTCGTAAATAAAACAGCTAGCCTCGTTTGGTACTCTCTAAACAAAATCGCCCTCAGTCAATTATCGGCGTCGGTAATTTCGAACCCTCCGGCGTATTGAAACTCGTTCCTGTATGGCGCTTTGCCGAGCGAGAGGTTTTCAAGCGGGATTTAATCTTCTCCTGTGTGTATATGCGCGTATCTATGTTACACAACCTATATGCGTCGCTAAACACAAGTTTGGTTCGTATAAACGCCGTGAGAAACGGATTATTTTCGATTCGCCGGTATATTTCGATTTCGACGATAAAAATTTCACGAATGATTTTGTAGAATAATTAAATTAGTGGATTGAAGGGTGAACATTTCGCGTTATTATTACTATTATTCGGCTGTTAGGGTGGGTTTTTAAAAACGGTGTTTGTTGGGAGGGCTTGAAGGGAGGATTAAAAGTCCATTTAATTCATTTTGATTGTGTTGAATGTTTGGGAAATTCGCGTAATTATAAATTACCTATAAAAATAAAATATTTTATTAAATAATTTAATTTTAATCTAGTAGAGAGTATTCAGGTTGTCGATTTTAACAGCAAATTGATGTAGCAGTTAAACGGTACGAAGTCTTTATGAATAACCAAAGAAAACAATGTACTGTGGGAAGGCGACTGTACTAAACTCAGTAACTTAAGAACCTTCATCCAATTCATCTATCGGCAAACGTTGTAGTCAGCGAGTGATTTTCTTCGTAGGTAAAAAGTGTTGATGCAACTTGGATGCACCTTCATAAATTTGAATACGAACTTTATCATAGAAATGACAAATGCCTCTCAAAAACGGTTAGAACTAGTAGGACGATTTTATCTATTGTAAACGATATGAAGTTATAGATCTATAAATCGGAGCGATCAGTCGCGAAAATGACTTCTCCAAATCTAGAAAGCCTGGCATCGGCACGGTCGCGACCATCCACAGCGGTTGTTAAATCAAGTCAGGGCCGAAGATTTCCGATCGCGTCGACGAACGCCATCGAACGACGCCGGGTGACTCCCATTCTAGTGGTCTGCAGGATCAATACGCGCGGGAGAGCCTCCGGATTTCGGGCGTACGAAGCAAGCAAGCAGACGAGCAGAGGAAAACCGACAAGCAGCGCGCGGAAGAAGAAGAAGGAATAGCGAGAGGAGGAGGAGGAGAAGGAAGAGGCGACGACGAGAGGGGCGATATTAGTGAGTAGAGGACGCTAGAGACGAACGAGTGCAATTCGCCTCATCCCTCGCGATCCTCTCTCCGCATTTCGCCCTCGTCCCTTTCTCTTTTCGCTTCGTAGTCCTCTCGTTTCCTTATTCGATGCTCCGCCGATCTCGCCCGACGCGGCATATAATTAATCCGCAAACTACTCGCCGCAAATTATAAGAATTCTTCGCGCATTCTTCGGTAACCGTGATTTATCGCTAACGAATATTTAAATTCTACCGTGAGAAATTGAGATGGGGGCTTGCGGGAGGGGACTGCCGGAAATAGAACGAGGAGGACGGGGTCCTGACAATGGGGCTGGGCAAATGCCAGTCGCCACATTTTCCGTTACATAAGCCATTAGCAGCAGGAAGATCGTACAGTAAAGGAAGTCTAAAACTAATCCGTGTTTCGTGCTGTTGTACAAGTTAGGAACTGTGCAATTGAGAAATTATTCTATCAACCGTTCAAAAAATTTGGAAAAAATACATTTTTAAAATAACCAATTATCGCTAAGAAAAGCACAATAAGAAATATTTCTTGGTGACATCAGAAAAGAAAAGCTCTTCTCGACGGTGTCAAAGTCCAATATTGCGCTGATATTTCATGGGAGAGCATATATATATATATAAGTTTCAAGTTTAAAAAAGCTAATACACCCCGTTGGACCATCACCACAAAGAAAGAACTCTTACAAAATTATCCAACTCATACCTCACAATTTATTCACTTATAATAACCCTTTCTCATTCATTCTCATTATCTTTGCGCTGTAATTAAGGTGAGACATCTCTTAATGGATTACTTCGTCTACTCTACTTTTTCTACGAGCACTAGAGCTTAAGTCCATTATTGGAAATTGGTGTTCTGCGTTATATATCGCTCCTCACTTGATATTAGACGATTGTCTGATAAATGGGATGCAATCACTCTACATTGTTATTTACTATTATTTATGAACGCAGTAGCGCCAAAACCTTGCTTTTACCCCGCATAACTCCCAACAAATCCAGAATTTCGGACCTCTAAGGATCGTTTTTTTCCGAGAATCCTCCGCTTGTTTACTTCGTTGTTCTTCTTTCGTTCTTGACGATTATTTAATAAACGGGCCGGGCCGCGCGGACGGAAGCTGAAATACAGCCGACGGATTTGCGTAATAAAAATAAATGAGCCCTTCATGCCGGATCTACCCTAAATACGGTACTTGTATTTTATCGTTATTAATCTTTCTGCCTGCGAGGCAGTTTCGGCTGTGCGTCATGCCTCTTTGCGAAAAAAAAAGGAAGACGAGAGCGACCCCGTAATGAAAAATTAGTAAGCGTTTAGCGGAGAATTGGGTGGAACCGCCAACGAGATTCCTATCTCGAGCTTTTGGAGGTGTTTCGAGTGTTTATGGGAATTTTGTGGGTCGATTTTGCACGTGAATAAAGTCAAGTAAAAAAAAACTTTTACGCTGTCGGTTCTTTTTTCTTTAAGAAAATTGATTGGGAAATATTAGAGCCTTGGGTATATTCAAAGCTATTTGTAGATGTTGCCAAAAATTTTTAGAAAAGCAATGAAAGTGGAAGGAAAATTTAGAAATTATTCTTTTTCCAAAGATTGTACTTTTGGAATGAATAACCAAACCACACACTCCAAATTTTCGGTAGTTTCGCTCCGTCTTCCGCAACAAAACGCTTTCAAAGCAAATAAGTTTTTATCTATTTGAGTGTCATCAGATTTAACAAGTCCATCCATACACAAAACCTTCAAAGCTCAAGCTCCCCTACTTCCTAACAATGATACAAATAAATATACACGTAGCGTGTATTGTGCAGAGCGAAGAAAATTGCTCAAAAAGATCCAGCGAACAGCAAATTATTGAAACAACCACAATTACTGAAAACCCCGAAGAGGGGTTTCTCGAGTGTAATCTAGATAAGCGGATCCCATTGTTAAGAATATAATTACACACGACTTACTTCGCCGACTCCACCAGCGATGCCTACAACGCAACGTAATGAATTCATCGAAATATATCTGTGTATTTGCTCTTGACAATAACAAAGATTTGTATGCATACGTACGAGTAATAGGTTTCAAATTTCGCGCAAGAGGAGAGCTATTCTTTGCGTACGGTGGCCGAATATCCCGTACACGTGCCGCGATTGGAAATAAATACGAATTTCTACATCTGTTTTAACGTGTATTGTGAATATTAATGTAAACGCGGTATTCCCACCCTCGATTTGCAGATTCGAGTTGGCGATCGACGTAGTTGCGCTTCTATTAACGCGGGGCCATCTATCCAGCATTGTCAACGGCTGATAATAATCCAATCGCATGTCCACAGACCATTCAAACCGATCTGCTACACAGAAAATGATTTAATTTCGATCCCGATATCGGTTTGAAGTACACCCTCTTAACCGGGGGTGTCCTTGGAACCAGTAGGGTGATGTATATTGTTCGTCTAAGTAAATGATGTGAACGGATTTTGATGGTACTTGATTAGGAACGAGTTCGTTGAATGAAATGGAAAGAGTTGAATAGAATTTTGAAGGGTTTTTAAGAAGCGAGTGTTATAAATATTCAATTTATATCATATTAAGGTTGATCTGAGCGGGAAAAATGATTTCTGTCGATTTAACTCGAAGCTGCGTTCTTTCTTGAAGTAGCGAATAGAAGACTGTAATATTAGATCATTAGCAACGATTTTCAAAATTCTTTATTTGAGTAGTCCTTAAGATCCAATATAAGGGAATTCCTTGAAGTACACTAAGAATTTCTAGCATGGGAAGTGTTACGGCATTTTGGCGTCTTAACAACAAGTAAATTCATCATTTTTACTTCTAAACTCGTATATTTACTTAAAAATTAATGTATTAAGATATTTGAAAATAGGAATGTTTTTGAAAAGTATGTCCCTTTTATTTTCAAGAAATTTTACAATTAATTTTGATGAATCCTCATATTTCAAAATTACTTTGAAACCGTTTCATCCATTTTTGAAACATTTCTTTAAAAACGAGATGGCATTTATTGTATTGATGAAAGTCGTTCGGCTCTTAGCAAATTAAGCATCAAAGATGGATGAAAGTGAGGTAAAATTAACTTTAAAGATGTCGTACTTGGCTAATCCAACTACAAAGCTAACGCTTTGACAAAATCGCGGCCCAAAATTATCGACTTTTCTGTGTTCGAACAATGAAGTGATTAAATAAACGTGATTTTTGGGACTACAGGATATGTAGTGAATAACTTGCCCATATCCGAAGAGATAACTGAAAAGAATTGAGGAATGTTGCAAACGTAGACCCAGATTAAAATTGCAAATAATTTTCTTCAAGTCGAAGTAACGATTGATTGAAATCCACCAAATGTAAGGTAATAGCAGATGATTCCAGTCCTAACTCGAAATTAGTTTAAGCTCCGCATAACAGAGAATCACGTTTTAGTTTTACGACAGGAAGGATACGGATGCGTGCTTGCTCCTACGTGTTTGGTAATTGAGCTGATGATGTCGTAAATAATCCTTTTCTTTACCTCTTCTTCGACAAAGGAGCATAATCACGCCTTGCCCAAGTAATATAAACCAAAAGAAATAAAATCCAAACGAATTAATTTATTTCCAAACCAATCACTTGTACGTACAAGCGCATAAAACGAAATAAATTATGCTAAATAATACAAAAAAGACCACAACGAAAATAAATAGTGCTTAACTGCATTACGTACAAAGCACGCAGTCGTTAGCACAATTCAGGAAGTTACGACCCCCGGCTAACTTTGTATTTTCGACAGCTAACGCGTTTGATCGTTTAATGCAAGCCCAGACCTTTTGTTTGTATGTGACAAGGTCAATGTTGTATAGTGTAATTAACGGAGTTCGAGCACTTTTGCCGGGTACACGTTCGCGTTGCTGTTTACCGTGCGGCGAATTGTTCGAATACGGGGAATTTGTTTTTGTCTTTATGCTTTTGCAGATTCATACGTTGAGCTTCATTACTTTGATTATATATCAGAAATGAATGTCCAGATTGGCATCGAATAGCATAATAAATATAAATTCCTTCGTTATTAATCGAGTAAACCGAGAAAAAAAATCAGCGCTTGGCATCAAATATGCGCTCTCTTCTGTACGTATCCGTCTCTATATATGCGACCAATAAATCTCTGACGTTTTATGCAAATGCTTGATTTCACCGAAGTTTGTTCCAGAGAGAGGGCGCCCGAGCAAGGCGCAAGGCAGAGATAATTTTCGAGCACATCCGCTCATATTTCATAGGTATCTCAAATCGAACTTCGACGTTCTGAAACCTAATTTGATGTCGCAATTCTTCGCTTTTCTTCTCTTTGTTTCATCTCAAAGGGACGTGGTGGCTTGGAATCCGATAGATGTGTAGGCGGAATCTGTCTGGAAACAGTATTTTTCATATTTTAAGGTATCGGATCCTCTTGTATTGATCCGCTGGGAAGAACTCTAATGGTATAAAATTTGATATTTTATTTGATATTAGTTAACATAAGACCTGTTCAATTTTTTTATCTGATAGAGGTAAGACTTTTGGAATGCACGCCTTTCGTGGCAGAGGTGGTGGAATCGATGTTTGCGATCCCAGGGGAACTGCTTTGAATGTGGTGGAGGTGAATGGAATTCTGATATTCTTCAATTTTATTTATACCTACATTTCGGGAACCTTTGAGTATCACGTGCGGAAACCTGTAGTTGATGAATAAAGCAAAGTCTTTGGAACGATGCTGAGATGTGATTGACATATGTAAAGGCTGTGGAATTTCAGTATTTTCCTTCGTATTCATGTTTTTCTGCATTTCAGACACTTTCTAGTTTAATCTCGCTTTTACTTTGAGGAATTTTGTTTTCGTATTTGCCTTTTTTGTTTTGACTACTGTACCCTATCAATTTGAGTTTGAGCTATGCTTTCGTTTGTTTCTTAAGTTTCGTTAAAATTTTTTATAAACTTATTATCTCAGTTACAAAGAAAATCATCTCAAATCTGTCAAATCCTCAAAAATAGAATCTAAAATAAAGTACAAGCTGCGTACCTTATTTTAGATTTATTATTATTAATTAACTTAATATTATATGGCCACACTGTATTTTAAATAAACCCTTTAACGACCGAATTCCCTTTCTCTCCGGGGGAAATATTTACTTCGTCCATTTCGACCCGAAAAGTTTGGACAGATTCGGTATCGCCCGATTAGCGCGCGTAGAAAATATTTACAAATACATAAAGCATGGATTTTCGCGCAAAACCTCCGCATTCTATCGAGGGAGGAACTTTTCAATTCGGTCCCGACCGGGCGCGCTTATTGAACACGGAGCGTATTCTCCGGTTCGGAATTATTGTTGTCCGAGAGCGCTCCGATCAAACAAGCCACGGAAACTTCTCTTCATCGCGCTGCCTCCTGAAAGTTTCTTCTATATAGTCGCGGGACAACGCCGCCATTTGCGAATTCATCGGTAAATAAAATCAATTCGAAAAGTCCTTTATTTATCTCTCTCTTTCTCTCCATTATTGGCTTGTTTGTGCTCTTGTTTATTTACTTTCGCGAAACTTAATGCGTGCTTGTGGTAAATAATTTTAGGTCATTTTTAAAGGAATCTGTACTAGGGAAAAAATTCCATCCTTATTCGTTGATAATGATTGATAATTTTTTGATTCATAATTGATAATTGATAATTTGAAAGGAAACGTATTGTAGCGCTACGTGAAGCTGGTTAGTGTTACAATACAGGAAATGAGCAGGAGAACTGGTCATCAGTAGTAGTGTAATGTGTATATGAGTTCTGGTATGCCCTGCATTGAGAAGAATGTTAACAATGATGGGCTATTAAAGGCTCTTGAAATCATAACTTGTACAAGAAAATTACCCAATAAGAAGTTTTAATCTTATCTTCGGCAAAATCATTCAGAATGGCTTACCAAGAGGAGAGAGAGAAGAGACAGTCTAGCCAAATATCTTTTGTAGATGTTGCATATTTATTGACATCCAATTAAATGCTGGAGCTGGGATGCTAGAGCGATTCTGCTGAGAATATTGAGATCGTCTGCATAAGTAAGAAAGATACAATTTGGAGAGAGCAAAAGATCTTTTAAGGAGGTGTTAAAAAGAAGTGAACCTGAATTTGAAACTTGGTAATAAAAAAATAAATAAATAAATAAAAAAATAAGAGTTCCGATACGATTAATAGTGTCGAAGGCTTTGCTGAAATCTATATAAAAATTCGTTTGTATTAATTAAAGTAGTTAATGGAGCAATAAGTTATTGTCGATTGTCATCAACAATTAAACAATAATTAAACAGAAATACTTAAGAAAACGCACACAGAAATGCTTCTAGGTAATAAATAAACACGAGTTTCATTCATAAATACAAACTTCTCGGAATTTGTTTTTGTTTTCTACTTCTACCACCCACGTGTACTCATATCCGTACGTATATATCACTCTACCTTCTTCTACATTTCGCATTTTCTCTTTTCATCCGCAACTGTTACCGGATATAAATATTTCGGACCATTACATTTGAATGACATTTCACTTTAGGCGTAACGCATGGCGTTCCACGGTAAAAATAAATTCCGCCGGGGGTTACTTCTGTCTCCCTCGACGTAGATTTATTGAAACAAGGGGTAAAGAAAACAAGCAACGCTGGAGATTTGTTAGAGCCGTTCGATTCATGGCCGAAACCGCCGCTTGTCCGACGAGAACGGTACCAATTGTCTCGAGGAGGATTTATGTATTACCTTGTGTGTTGCGGATGTATTTATTATGTAATTTTGTATATATAGAGTGTACCCATGGTGTAAGAAGGGGCGGGTGAAAATATTAATGCTATGACCTCGTAAAGTTTATGGAATTATTTTTTTTTTAATTCTTCGTTATAGTCTTTGGTTTACTTTTGTTTCGGGAAAGCACTTTTTTTTGCTGCAATTCGTAATTAACACTAAGATGAAGGTACGTAAGTAACCTTTGGTGCCGGTATCCTTAATTGACATCGTTCTATTTGAATTCTTAGTATACGTTTAAAAGAACAGTGAGGAACTTTTAGACGCTTAAACCAATATGAAATATAGAGATCTGCTTTACGCTTTCTGAAGTTTCCAAACTACTTACAATAGCTTGAATGAACTTTACTCCGTTTCCTTCCTCGAGAAGTCTAGATTGCAATAAACAGACGCTTATCCCAACGCTAACATCCAACCGAAACTGTTTTCCAAAAACCGAAGAAAACGAAAGATTCTGGTGGTAGCACCGGTACCTTTAATCAAAACCCACTATCATTACGTAACCGTCCCGCTTCTAGCCGTCTTATTTGAAATGTAAATACGCTGCAAGGCGCTTTGACGACGTTGCCGATCCCTAACCCGGGAAAACGAACCCGATGCATTAGTCTAGCTTTCGCAGGGAAGCGGTAACTTCTAACGTCGCTGCATCGCTACCCGTCTAGCAAACGGCAGGCATGCAGACCGTAATGACGAAAGTCAATACTCGCAGTCAGAAGGTGCATCCTCGATGTGTCTCTTGTTTTTGGAAAACGTTCCTTTCTCTCCTTTCCCCGCCGTTCCCTATCACCGTCTTTAAACTCGCGGGAGCTTAACTCTAGAACAAGACGCAAGAGGGCGCTCCGCGAAGTCTGTTTATGAAGAGTTTAAGATGTGATTAATTGCTCTAAGTTTATACCGACCGGCGTCGTTCCAACTTTCCGCGGCGCACTCAACTTCCCCAACTAGCGGCCGGTTTTCCTTGAAGGAGAGAGCAGGCAAACAAGCACTCGACGCTGCAGTTGCTTCCTCCGTCTATTCTCTCTCCTAGGGGCGCTGAAATAATACCGCGATAAATATTATGGAAATAATTGAGAATTTCTACGCTGAGCGTGTAATTAGAATCCAAGAATTTCAATGAACGATGTTTGGTAAGGTTTTGTTTTGTCTTGCGCTCCTCGTCGGTGGAAATTGCGAAAGTGAGTTTCAGCGGAAAATCTTTCCTTACTATCTAAGGTGCGCGTATATTATTCTAAAGTTCATTATATAATGGTTGTTGTGTGGATTTTATTATCGCAAGGTAGTTCGCGGAAACCTTACGACTTACGGAAACGTTATATTAACAGTAATATCCTTCGCTTGTTGCTAATTATATCGCCGGTGTACAGGCACTGAATAATTTAGAAAATGTTAATGCACCAAATGTGTACATGTAATACAACTCAAAGCAAATAATGGAGGTTGAAACAAAACATGACTCTTCAACGGAACAATCGATTTTAGGAGTTCTGTAGTTTTTGTAATAAATGGAAGAAATGAAGTATGAAAGACTTCTCTGATTATATTTTTTTCGGGTTTGGCGTTGGTAAACTTGGCATGTTGCTGACTCCCTCGGCAGCTCGCTAATCGCATAAAAATCCAAGCTTTTCCTTATAACATTCTATATTGATGTTATAACCACATTTATTACAGCTTAGCTTCTATAATAAAAAAAGTAAATAAATCAGATGTATTTATGGGATAATTAATGAACATTGGGCCAATTTTCCCTTCGAACTCTGTGTATTTTCTCCTCCCTGCTAATATCACAACAACACAAAGCAAAAAAGTTTCTCCGTTAGCATCTATACGCCCTAAATTTTTATTATCGGAATGGAAACGCGCAATAAAATATTAATTACGAGCTTACGTGCGGTTCAAACACGCGAAAGCACTCGCTACTTTGAAACCTACGTCCTACCGACGCACCCGGAGCTTCCTTTAATCGCTACGAACGGCGTAGTGGCGGCGCCGCTAGCAAGGGTCCCTCAAGACAAATCGTCCAATTTGTTTTCAAGATTTCAGACACATTCTCGAACACTTAATAAACGCTCTCAGGGCGCCGAATCGCCTGTCATAAATGTAATGCGTTTAGAAAGAATTTCAATTTCTAGCGGATAGGGGGCGCCCGATAAAACGGAGGAAAAGTGCAACCGCCTATACGCCGTTTAAAGGTATAAATCGAGACGGAGATAAAAGATTTCCCGTGCAGCACGGATGAAAAATGCGGCGGCGAAATGATGTTTAGTATCGAAAAGTGGGAACGTAATAGCGGGTATAAATGGAGAGAGAAGGATAGACGGGAATGGATCGTGGAGGGGAACATAATGGGGCTACCGCCGGCAAACGTGACTTATAATGTGTATAAATCAAGTCCTTCTCTCCGGTGGTATATCTCTGTACGTGTGTGCGTGAATATTGCAGAACGTTCGAATCTCGTCGGTTCATCCCCCCGGACTTCGACCCGGATCACCGGGGTGACAGTTGCAGAGGAGAGTCTCCGCTTCGACGGTTGGGTATTCGAGAGGAAGCGACCGACCACCAACGGCTCTGGATGTCCCAGAGAAGCGGAAAATGCTTACCGATAAGGTTCTCGAGGGTTACGCGGCAATATTGCTGGGCGATGGACGCGATATTCGGAATGTAGCTGGAAACATAAGTATTAAGCTGTAATTACGATTTTGCGTAAATTGGCTACGTCGAGTAACGCAAGTTTGACTCAGAAGTATGATTCACTATTTTAGCCGTGACCAAAAGCTTCGGATACACATGAGATAAGCTGTTGCCTGATAATAACCCTAGAGAGGTAGTGGATAAATGTAAGTAGCTGATTTTGTTCCAATATCCTTTTATAGAAAAAAAGTTCTTTTAGTTTACTTAAAGATAAATGTAACTTTCTGATTCTATACTAGCTTGATGATGATTTAATTTAGTAAGTCTCTATGAGCTGCTTTAGCTTCGTGATTATTGGAATAATTACCAAGTAGCGTCCAGAAAAGTGGAATTAAATAAAAACGTGAATCAAATTTGGAATTCTCTTCTCATTTCACAACAAAACAATCTAAAAACTTTCCCAAAAACCTACGAGGGAGCGAAAAAATGCCGTCGTACCGTCCGAAAGAAGCATTTGAATACCAAATCCTCCTATTTAAACCTCGCACGTTCTACTACGAGAGGCTATTCTATCATCCCGGACCGAAAACTTTCGCAGATGGCCGCATAAAATTCGGCGCTTCTCTTCCGCCTACCCTTTACCAGCCGTTTCCCTCCTCGTTCCTCTCTCCCCGCCGCCCGACGCGAATGCAGAAATGCCCTTTTTCGCACTTAACATTTATTTCGGGAGCTGGCGTCTATTCCCAAAGGTCCCGGTTATTTGGATATAGCTTTCAGCTTTTGCGTTCGCCGACGTTTCGACGTCGGGTAACTATCGTCGGCTGCGCCCCCTCGCGGCACGTTGCCGGCATTTTATTGTTTTATTAGGACGTCGGAGAGATAAATTTAATCCTATTAGAGGTTAGGAGTATACCCGGTAATCGTGTAAAAAAGGGATAATGTGATTCGAAACGGAAAGTACAGTAACTTATACGACTTATTGTTAGACGTATGGTTCGTGAAAAAAGGAAGGTGTATACGTTTGAGGGCGCGGGTAACGTTGAAAAAAGAAAACCATTACACCGGCATAAAAATTCTGTTAGGTGTTTGTATTTTACATGTCTAGCCAAGCGGTGTATTTCAATTGCCTAAAGAGAATTATGTCTCAATGAGGTGTTGTGGCGTCTGCAGCTGGTGTAAGAGATATACATAGATAAATGATTATTTGTATGTTGCGTTACACACAAATAAACAAATGAATTTTGATTGGCTTTGCTTAATAAAATTTCTTGAAATTTCTTGGGATCTTAGGAAATTTTGGATTTTACCCAGAAATGTGACATTGAACACCCAGAACCTGGCAGCCCTTTAATAAAATGATCAGCTTGTTCGTTTGACCAGTTTCAATAAAAAAAAATCATTACATTACTTTTTTTAAGGTAAGTACCTTTTAGAGTAAGGGTAGGGAACCTCATAAGTAGTTAGGCTACAATACATCGGGGATTTCCTAAACACATTCCGATTGGTGTACCAACAATAAATAAGAATTGGGGTCTTAAGCCTCAAATGATCTTCTGATCATACATGGCAATAACTCGACCCATGATCACCTACGCCTCATCGGTTTGGTGGCAAAAAACAAACTCAGAAGACTATGCAATAGCAGCTTCAGCAAGTGTGATGCGTACGTGTCCCACAGCAGCCCTGGAAGTGCTACTGGGGACTAACACCGCTTCACATCCACATTCAGGAGAAGGCTATATTGAGTGCCCTCACTCTAAACAGAATGAAGGGATTGCAGCTTGGGGATCTTAAAGGGCATCTCAGGATCCTTGAAGATCCCAATATAAATTACCTGATGCATATTGCATTGTATGCAATACAATTTTCATCAGCCTTATAAGGTGTTCATTGGGAGCCGGGAATGTGCATCCGGGGAGCCTCAAAGTAAAAGAGGTACCCTGGCATGGTACGCGGACGGCTCAAAAGTAGAAGGTGTTGGAACAGGTATAGGCATTAGTGGGCCTAATTACCACCTTAAGATGCCTACGGGACTCCACACCAACATTTATTCAATCTAGGAAAAGTCGAGGATCAAATATGTCGTCTGTGTCTAGAAGATCTAGAGACGGCAGAACACATTTTATGTGCCATCAGTTACTCGACAATAATATTTCAGTAAACTGTTCCTGACATCTGCTGAACTGAAGGACGAAGATCCTCGAGTATTATTAAGGTTTATTAAGAGCCTTCCACTTCTCCAACATATTTAAGGGCATTTTGTTACAATGGATCTGCTAAGGTCGCAGTGACTAAAGGCTTCTGTGCCTCTGCCCAATAATACTAATACTAATAATACTGGTGTAGAAAATCAGTACCTGAAGAAGGTCCATTCCATTCTGCTAGATGTCCTGATGAATATTTTATGATATTGTTATGATAGCAAAATCAAAACAATATAAGTCCACTATGCTTGTTGCAAGTCACAAATTTTAAGTAGCGCCATTCTCCTAAAAGCGTATCCAAGCTATAGCATGTTACGGCAGACGTTATAGTTAAATAAAAGACGTTCTATCCAGATAACAAAGAACAGAATGCAAATATTAAGCGACCGGGTAGTATATCCTCGCATATTAAGACCGAAAAAGGATTACATTTCCAGAAAAGAAACAAAGAATTTACTTATATATGGCAAAAAAACAAAGAAAATAAATCCGATGAAATCGCCCAATAAAATTTTATGAATGCATTATGGCCCATTGCATTTAAAAATAACTTTTTTCTTTTATATAATTTTTATATTTATACCAAGCCATACCTACGCGTATCCTATACATGGAGAAAGCCGAAGGACGCTTGCGCAAAACGGAAAACTTCCGCTCGCATTTGCATAATGTTTGCGTCCCGGATTTCGCCAGATTTTATCGGCGATATAAACTATGACGTTTTGTGTGTTCTCTACGAGCCCTCTCCGCTCTTTTTTTCGCTTCCTCTACCCCTTCATGCCACCGCCCTAAATGTACGCCGCGTCGTATAGTTGCCGGTGGCGTGCCATCGGGCCTCTCTTGCACAGTAAAAATAAAACTTATTTTTCCGAATACGAATGTAAACTGCCGCGAGTTTATAATAAAGTGAATTCTTTATGAGCTACGTACAAGTTTATCCCTATGGTTTTTTGGGGCGACCGGCAGGGGTTAGGAGGGCGAATGGAGTGGAATCTGCCTCATAAAACGGATTATGTTTATATATGTGACGGAACTATTCTACGCCGACTTTACACGACTATTTCCATAATATATCTACATAATGTATATTGTGCGTAAGTATGTTGTGTACGAGATAGGCACCATCAAGTTTTGGTGCGTGATTTTCCACTGTTTTGCTGGGATATTTTCGCGGTTACATTCAAAGGAAGGCGGATTATACCTTCTTGCACGTATCATGGTATGTATCACGGATATTATTCGAATTCACATGGATCAAATTTAGCCCGCTTGATATTCGTCTTCTTTACTTACAGTTAGAATTCTTGGGAACGAGAATATATACCTGCATAATGGAGAAATTAAGTTATAGTAAAAACGCCCAAGAAAGGTGATGAGAATCATTTAAAAATTCGTTGGTTGTCGAGACTACCAACCTCTCTAAATTGCAGAAAGCAAGTTCCTTGTCCTTTCATTTCATTGTCATTCTAATCAACTGTTGCATTCTTTATTTCCTTCGTACAAATCAAGTTCTTAATAAAGTTAGCCACTTTTCTTTTCAAAAGTTAAATTGAAACGCCCCTGAAAACATTTAAAACCATTAACATTTCAACTTTAATTCCAAACCTCATTGATTGATTTCCATCCCCCCACCGTAAAACTCCACATTCAACAAAGGCGAAAGGAAAGCTAGAGGAATCGATATTTACACTTAACAACAATAGAAAACGATAACGAAGTAGGTGGTACGCGGACGTATAGAAAGGATACCCATTAAGCTTAGACATGCAATGCTCGCAACGCGCCTGTTTATTTTCGACGTAATTTTAAATTAAAAAACCACTTTGTATTCACAGAAAGATATTTAATAATTTCCTCCTCGATCGTACATATACGGTTGGTTAATTCTTGCAGCTACGTGTAGAAGGCGACGCATTACCGTCTACAAGTAGGAATTACAGGGCTAACCGTTTCCTCGGGTCGCTGGGTAATCAATGGCACAATTACATATGTTAATGCGTTCCTTAACGACAAGTATTAATTCAGAGATTAATAATGACGTCTTATAAAGGCCTTAACGTGTGCGATTTGGATCTAATCACGCGACCATTACCGCAGTCACATTTAGCTAGCGCTCGAACGAGCAATTACTTTGTGAGTTGGGTCTATTGTGAATGTATGTCAGTATGTAATGTTCGTTTAAATAGAGGATGATCTCTTTTGCACA
This sequence comes from Oryctes borbonicus, assembly GCA_902654985.2. Taxonomy (NCBI): domain Eukaryota; kingdom Metazoa; phylum Arthropoda; class Insecta; order Coleoptera; family Scarabaeidae; genus Oryctes; species Oryctes borbonicus. The sequence continues at coordinate 1,194,150 of LR736899.1, read as the reverse complement.
TGAAGGAGTCAAGCAGAAAGAGTGGCAAGCACTTCTGGAGGTATTAAGACGTACAACATCAACAAATTTCTATCAATAAGAATTTGTTTTGGTTATCTTCAAGGAATGATTTATGGCTTTTGGACTTCTTTTTTTAGGTACTCACAACCACCGCAAGCATTGAACGAAAAGACTGGACGTTGTATACTGTGCGTACTATAAATTTAGATTCTCCTGGAAATTTTGGAAAAAATAGAGAAAATCGATTTTTTTTTCTTTATTTATTTCAGCAAAATACTGTGCGTCCAACGTTTTCTACGTTTATTTTGGTTCTGTCTGCATGGTAGCCTGATAAATTACAACAATCTCCAATAGAACATAAAACGGCCATTATACTTTCATAATTCCATTCCATTACCATCTACTGATCGCTGCATAAGCGATTTCTACTTTTAGCGGACGGATTCTAATTGAAATACACCCCGTTATTCACCGCGCCCACGCCACGACTGGCACACGTTTTCGTTCTGTTTTCCGTTGATAATAACGTCGCATCTGCAAATTTCGGGTTAATATTGCAACAACCCCTCTCGGCGTATACTAAAACATTTGCCCTACGCAAACCAATTTCGAATATACGACGCTGGGCTGGGCTGCCGGAGCTAGCGGAACGAGACATGTTTGGTACCGCCATGGAGGAAGAGGCGCAGCAATAGGCGCCTACAGAGGTTATAAATTAAAACTGTTCCCCCTCTCGTCGAGATACCCTCGCTCTCCTCATCCCTTTTCACTTCGTTCGCCCTCTCGTGGAGGTGACGTCGAGCAATATGCATGCAGATCGTCGTCGCGGTAGTCAGCGAAGCATGCGAGCTCATTTCGCGTGATTAATGTTTGATTAATTACCGGCGCAAGCTTTAATCCAAACATGTCTGGAGCTGGCTGCACCGGCGGAAGCGTTAGGGCACCTTGAGTAAGCCGAGAAGTCGTTATTTCTAGCCCTTGACGGCTGGCGAACTGCGCCATGCAACGGTTCGTTTCTAATTGTGCCCGATTTCATTACAATCGTTATCTGTCTTTTGCTAGTCGCCTTGGAGAACGCTCAGGTTCAGCATTTATCTATTTTTGCAAATGGGTTTGGTCTCTTTTCTTCTGTAAAGAACGAGGGGACTTTTGAGCTTCTTAAATTTTCTATTCTTAAGTTCGTAAATTTCGAATGTTGTTTTGGGCTTTTAATCTTAAATCGGACCCAGAACAGAGTCTCCATGTTAAATGCTCGCAAGATTTTATGCGCAACCTTTCCATCCCCCTTCTCCTTCCAGATAAATATGAATGACGTTTTTATTTTTGTAGCAAACCAAATTCTGACAAAGTGATCAGTTTACTACAAAACAAACCTCCTCGTACTAGTTCAATAAAATTACTCATACAGAGACCTACAATTGAGCGGACAAGACAGACAACACGTTTTAGTTAGCTTTGTTTTTAAAATTGTTAATTTTCTATACCCCAAATTGCAAAAAAAAAATAAATTTTCTTGGAAGCATGTAGAAGTCAATTAGAGCAAGTCAATTTAAGCCAGTACCTTACGGCATATGTATAGCCACCCTAAAACGATGGAAGCCATAACAACTCTGGATGTTACGGTCTATCTCCTACTGTGTGGCGTGGATAATATGCAAATTGCCTTTCCTACATCAGCCTTGCATATGAACAACGGGATATGCTGCTTTATAGTAGGGGGGTGACTTTTTCATCATTTCGCTAAAATAAGATTCCTTTTCCCTCTTGTCTTGTACTCTTAGGACTCCTATCTAAAACCGCTGATAGTATAGGGAGGGACGATGACTTTGTTTTGAATGAACAGAGCGTCGAAAATTACATCGGCGTAGAATTAAACTAAGACCGTTAGTTTCCAGTGGCGTTCCGACGCGGTAGATGGATAAATGTAACGACTCTCCTACGCAATACTGTTTTCAATTTAGCCACGCGCTATATGAATGGGAGGGAATTAAATTAAAGGCAAATAATATCTTTGAGAAGCGTCGCAACGCGTGTATTGTGTTGCCTCGGCGATAGTATCTCGCACGTCCGATAACAGGGGGCATTGCCGTTCCCCTCATTCGATGTTCTTGTTCGCTTCTCTATGTACTGCGTTCATCCAGCTTTGTCAACGTATCCTATCGCGTCGTTTGTTGTGTATGTGTGTGCGTGTATGCGTGTCTCTCTGCTAGCGCGTGCATTGTAATTCCGCTCAACCCCGAAGGTATATGGGCGGAAAATTAACCCATTTCCCTAATACAAAAGCTCAGATTTAATCGGGATATCGGCCTTCGGAGTCCTGCGTCCTGCCAGGCCAAATCCGCTTTATCTCTATCCTTTTCGCTACATCTTTCCTCTCCTCTTCTCTCTATAGTTCCGCATGGGGAAGCTTTGGACAAGCGCCCATCTGGATACTCCTTTCCTCTCTTCGTTTCTGGCTACACTACGGTCATATCTCGTCGGAGCCGAGAGATTCGCCAGCCGATTATTTGTGCTTACATGGAGGCGATGACCTTCGGTTTTTAAACCGGGTCGGAAGCTAATGCGCCACTAAATAACGCTGGGTAGCCTAGATTTTGGTCAATAGTACGGTTGCTATGCATTTCCATTCTTTTACAATTGGTTGTAACTTTGTTCACAGTGAAAAAAAAATTGTTTGTAGATATTACAAGTGGTGCAACTTTGCATTTATCGAGTTACTGAGTATAAGAAATTCGATACGGACAGTATCGCTTGAAGAACTACAATATTAGAGCCATAGAACTCGACACCAGCTCATAGGATCTCGATGACGCTAGTTTTACTCATGTATTTACTTGCTATATTTCCTCATATTCGTCTTTGGAACGCTCACAACGTAGCGCAGCGGAGTTATCAAACTTTAATATCAATAAAACGTTTTACGGCGGAAGATATGTTGCAAAAATTTTACGACGGTAACCTTGACTTAGACAAATGTGTGATATTTTATCAGGGAATAAAACTTTTGTCAAGTATCCACATAAAAGGGGTGCTTTCACCCTCTTTGAGCAACTGCTTTTAATATTTTTAGATGTGTGTCGTTGGACTTGCGGTTAGAAGGGAAAACTGGATTAATTGTTTCTTGATAAATAAATAAAAACAAACAATTGAAAAGAAAGAGAAAGGAACACCAAGGGAGACGGGGATGAGATATTGCATTATTATCATTATTTTCATTGTCGATTTTGACGCTTCACATTGCAAAAGTATTCTTACTGGATGCTTATCTTCCGTATTTTTCTTTTACATAAATACGTGCTGTAGACGTAGATGTAAACCCCCAAAACAATCCCGCTAAAAATCGAATTACGACACAACCAAACAAAAGGAAAAAACGTACGGGAAGGATGAGAGCGTCACCGTAGTGCGAGCGAAAGAGACGTCGCCAGAAATTAATACAAACGATGATTAAAAAATCTGCATAAAGCCCCGCGGCTTTTGGAGATGGGCGCTTGCTCCGGTACGCTTTTTACGACACGCCCGGGACTCACGCTTCGCACGCATGGAAAATGGCAAGGCGAGACAGAAATTAAATATCAAACAACGCAGTCGCCGGGCGTTTTAACGTTTCGCTCGAGTTGGTGCGGCGGCGGCGACGACACCTGCTATAAGATGACGTGTACACTTGTTTGGTGTACGGTTTTGTGTGTACCTCATAGAGTAGATTATTAACTATTTTTTTTTGCTATAATCAAATGATAATAATATATTGTACGAGAGCCTACTTATTTTAATGTGAAATTTACGGTAGTCTCAGTTGGCGGCTGATCAGTGTAATTCCTCTTTGTTGTATTTTCTTCAGATTTCAGATGTTCATTTTTTATATAATTTCTTCCTACAAATACGTAGAAAATACATTTTACTGCGTCTTTACAATCATTTCGGAAATGAAATATCAACATTTCGAGACTTTCAACCATGCCAAAGTACTTCTAAAGTCCTCTCGAACAAACGGCAATAGAAATTTGCGATTTACATTTATCTCTAGCGTGAGCAATTTATCAATCAGCTCTTATGGTCAGCGGAAGTGGCACTCATGTCCCGCTTTATCGTGCAATTGTTTTCGATTTCGAGTCCATTACCGCCGGGCACTTACCGCAAGAAAAATAGAACGACGTCCAGCGAGGGAAGATGGACCCGTGGAGGGTTGATGTGCGGGTTGTGTATATAGAAAACGGGGGTGGAAACCATCATCGTCACGTAATCTTTCTCGCACGTCGACGAAAACTTTTCATTTTTCTCGTCCCCGCGACGACACAAAGGAAACACATTTACACTAGAAAAAACAAATGGCGAAAATGTTTGCCATTCTTATAGATTCCTACGCGCGGGCAGCAATAAACTCCCCGGTCTTTTTTTTCCGCCATCTAGATGTATATATAGGTATATGTATTGTGTGTATCCAACGCTGAACGCTCGCCTAACTGGATTACGCAATTTCAGCTTCCCGGACCGTAAAACATGAAAGCAAGCAGCGGCAGTAGCGACATATTGTTTGCGCTCTCTCCTTCTTGCTCGTTTTGCCTCCTGCCTTGTTGTTTTCGTCTTTTTTTTTGCTTCTCTTGCTTTCCTTTTGCGTTTATGTATCCCCGTCAGCGGCCGTTGAGGAAATATCGAAAGATTGTATGGATGGACGAATGGAAAAAGTACCCGTTTCTCACTTGCCGTTGCTTCACCTTTTTTTTTGTTTCGGGCAGCGTCGTGTCGTATTTCGTTTGACTTCTTATACGCGTTCGTTTTTTTCTTTTTTTTTATTGAAGACGAAAGTAAAATGGTGATTTATTAAAAGAAAATGGTGGATAAACACAAAAAGTCAAGCATATGAGGAGATTTGTTGATTTTTTTTGCGAAAGTGGATATATTCAGGTAAGTTAAGTTAACATACGTTCGGGAAACTACGTAAAGGAGAAATTAGAAGAAAAGCGGCGCGAAGTAGATTTCCAACAAGCAACTTTGATGAAAAATCGCTTAGAACTTCAAACGACCTGCTCGTCTCTCGTATTTCACCACTAACCTCAATTAAAGTCGAAACTGCCTCCGTCAAGGTTATCGCAATTCCGATTCGCTGCATTTTGCGGATCGCTACATGAACGAAATAAAATTATTTTGCCCGAAAGAGCGAGCTATTGTTAAAATTATCGCTGTTTGCGAATGCGCCTTCGCCGATTTTCCTAACGGCGTAATTGTAGAATGCCCGGGGTACTTTTATTAAGTGTAACTGTCGCTAGTCACGCGATAGAAAATATTAAAGTTCCGCTAGATAATCTAACCCGGGAATGTTATCAATTCGCCGCCGCCCTGCGTACCGAAAATGGAATTGAATTTTTGGACGAATAGAGCAATTTATTTTGTACCATGTGCACGGCGAATGTTTGCCTGTTAAAATTCCTGCGCGATAAGCATCAAGGAATTCTAGATGTGGCTGTAAATATTGTTTTTTAATAGAAGTTACATGGAATTTTCGGAAAATTGTTTAGTATCATGGAAAATGTGGGAAAATTATATGTACTTCCTTTCGAAGTCACAGCTAGCGTAAAAGAGCAATAAGTTAAACGTAGAATAGCTGAGCAAATGCACTGATAATAGAGATAGGTATACATCGTTTGGTAGACCTTTTCACCTCTTATATTTCGTACTCAGTAAAATAACTTCAATAGACAGATTGACAACCAAAATCGATTTAATGGCTATATTTAACACGGAAAATACTATTGTCGTGAAACTACCGCACAACACAATAATATGAATTGTTCGCAGCCATTTGCTTGTCAGTATCAATTTAACAATGCCACTAATTTTAGAAGAAAAATTGTAAGTCATTAACCCCTCTCTTTACGTTAGAAAATCCTTGACTTAATCGAAGCAATCGCTTGCTCAAACCAATCGTATATCCTTGGTATAATCGACCTTTTCCTAATATCGATTCGTGGGTTCTACCCCCTTCCTTATCCTCTATATCTTTCCGTTAAACGTTCACGGAAGGTCGTGAATTTATCGGCGCTTGGTTATCAAATCGGCGGGCGAACGGGGATGGCCTGGCAATCTTGGCATCAGCCGGTATTGAACTAGATGAATGGAGTAGCGGTGCGTTCGACACACGCTTTTACGGATCCTGTCTCTGATAGATTAGATTTTTACTTATTTGACATTTTAGCTCTCTGCTGGCGGAGGCATTTCAATTGAACGGTCAATCAAAAACGCACGCGATTCGGCTGTATTTTCTTTTTCTCCGGATTTTAGATGCGGCGAAACACAAAAGAAAAGCAAACGCTGGCATTGGGCGCTGGGAAATAGCACGGCGTAGAATTGTATTTGGGGAATTAGAAAGGAAATACTGACGTTTTGGATTAGGTGATCCAGATGCTTTATACATTGTGACACAGTACGATATGAAAGCTGGATAGTTAAAAGATTGATGTATGTAGTTAACATATGTGTAGTTATATACTTACATATTATATCGTGCTTAAAAATTTACCGAATTGAAATTATATACTTTCTGAAATAAGGTTAAAAAAAGGTGCTTCTTTTGTAGAATTTTATTATTATTATTATTTTAAATGGGACTCTAAAAAGAATATGAACAATTTTTTCAATTTTTTTCTTGTAAGAAGCTTAACTTCTAGCAAGTACAATTATACAAACTTAAAAGATGATGCAACGAAATAAGAATCTGAATTGAAAAGCTTGGAAAACTGTTAAGTTAACAGCATTTCATTTGACCAAATTTCAAGCTGCAAAAGGATATCTATTTTTACAATCGAACTCTATAACGTTATGCAATCGAGTCAATCTACATCATCACCTCGGAACTATTCCAAAAAGAATCTCGCTTTGACGCTTTGCAATTTCTGATTCTTCAATTTCCTTTAATACGAGTGTACGGCACGTGTTTCAACCGGTTTCATTTTTAATTAACTCCTTCCGACGTCGACCTTCGGAATGGCAAACCTAAAGCTTCAACGGGCTGTAATTACAGAACGGTTGCTCCGGTACATCGGATCGTCGACGTTCGGTAACATCAGGCGATTCTAACGAAGTGTAGGTAATAGCGGTACCGCCGCTCAGTTGGTTGCCGTCGCAGCCGTACGTGTTGGGAGCCTAAGACGGGCGAGCGCTTCGCGAAACGTTATTCCTCGGCAATCGCGCGGGCCGGAAATTAAATCGAACTCGCGTTGCGAGCGCAATGAATTGCTTCGCTCGGATTTGAACCTTGGTCGCCGTTGTTCGCATGAAATTTGCTAGTGCGGAGATGGGAAGGCTACGGGAATGGTGGATGCACGTGATTGAACTTGCACGTCGTTTACTGTACCGGTGTATTGGCCGTTTTTGTAGCGGAATATGGCCAAAAGAAATCGTCGATATTGAAACTCAAGGCTTTGATCTTGAAGGGAGAAGAATGAATATTTGGATCTGTTCTTTAAGATACAAAATTAATTCTAGCACAGAAGAAAACTGACTTCGAATTGAAAGGAGATACATGGATCAGGCTCGACGTTCCAAATTTTAAATCCTTCAAATTATCAGTTATGTACATAAGTTTTAACATTCAATAACAAAAGTATTATTGTGAAAAGATCAGTAGGGGATCATGTAAGGGAACAATGCTCCTTCAGTCAAGCACAACGGGAGTTCAGCTATGATTTGAGGTTATTTTAGCGACACAATTGTGGGTGATATTGTAAATATCAAGCGCATATTAAGAAAAGAAAACAGTGCTGCATCTTCAGGAAGAAGACTTTTGCATAATAATGACAAAAAAAGAAGGTGTTTCCATGTCTTTAATGACTTTGGCAATATCGGCTCAAAAGTTACGAAATTGGATATTTTATGGTATAAGAATTAGTACTTTCACTACTTGAGATACTTGCACCAAAAGACTATATTTCATCTTATCCTCCAAGATAATTATTGCTTTGCGCCATGAAACTGTAGCGACTCCAATTTGATTTAGCGTGAAGATTTTTACGGCCAACACAGAACTGCCATCGGTTCCCCCATACGTACGGCTTTAATTATGGCGCGACGGCGCCGGCTTGTCCGGTTGCTTGCTCAAAATTTCGCTCGTTAGGCCATCTCGTCGCGTGATCTATCGCGCAAATGAAGCCGGCCGCAAAAACGTCGACCCACAACAATCGGACCGTTTTGCGCGGACTACTAGATTACATAAACGTTCGCCTGGTATATATACGCGTACATCGTTGGCGTTTTTCTTTTTTTTCCCAGCCGAGCCGGCCGGGCAAAAGCGGCAACGGTGACCGGCCACCCGGAAAAACGTTCATTTAGCAAACGACCGAATGATATGGAAATTCGCATTCATGAACCGGGTACGACGGCAAGCCGTCATAGGAAAGCGGCCGTTGTCACACCTACGAATCTCTATTTTATGAATGTATTGGACGTTCAATGGCGTTTTATTGCGGTCATAATTAACGTGGCACCGTGGCGCTTTTCGTTTTGTCAAATATTTTTTCCCTTTTCCGCGTTTTTTCGTTGGCGGGAGATGGTGGTCGTTTCGTTTGTTTTTGTCTTTTTGTTTTAGAGTGGACGCACATTGAATGCCGTAAAACGTTATTTCTTTTTTCAAAAATTAATTTGTTTATCGTTTCTTGTCAGTAACAACAAACCCAAGCGCTGGTATAGATACATGGACAATACCTTCTTCACAGGATGTCTCACCAGGAACTGCATCCTTGCATTATACATTAGACAATTTTGAAAACTTGCCAGTACCGATGTGCGCTATTGAACTAAATTATTTTTTTTATAATTTGACACTTCCGATTTTACCGGAAATAGCAACTTTATTATATCAAATAGAACACCTTATTTATTATTATTCACAGATGGGCAGCAAATCATCTAAAATGACTTCACCCAGTACTCTAATACGAAAGACTGCGGTTTAAAAAGATAATTGTACGCTTCTAGAAGTAACTGTACCTGATTTTTCGCGTATACCTCATGCCGGACATGCTTTTTGTTTTACACCAACGGTCCATCTGAGACCGAATGTGACCGAGCGGGCTGACCAGCCGCTCCTGCTTAATGAACACGTTGTCAAGCGCTAATTACGCTTAATTTAAGCACAGACTGCCATAGCTACAGCCCAAACACTATTTAATATTCAACTCGCACAAAATGGTTACGTTTTTACCTTTTTATCTTTTAGTCGTTGTCAAGCGCTAAATGTTTGATTGTTTCTTTGCATGTTTTGTTTTCGGCAAAGTTGGAACAAACGTAAAGTCTGTTTAAACAACAATTTACGGTCCATGGACGAATGTAATAAACGAAATGAAGGTAGACATGGGTAAACGAATTAAAGAGGAAAAAAAGGAGGTACGAACGGTACGAAAAGTCCTTGTCCGCGATTTTAATAGTAATAATGACTTTACAGTAACGACAAGTTTATGCATAAAAAAGAGGAGAACAAACGGACAAAACTGAAAATTAAATTGATACTTTTGTCACCACTATCCATAATTATTATTTTTATTTCAGAAACCTTAAAAAACATTGTTACAAACTGGGCTAGAATTAGAAAGAGCCACCTTAGATTTATTTATTTCCAGTTTAAAGGAATGTGAAGGTATACTACCTTCGCGCAGACAACAGTTAAAGTTGTATAAGTTGACAAAATAGAGCCATTAAGCGAACCCTGCGTTACATCTCGCGACTTCTTGAGACATTGAGGCCAGGGAAATCACTGAAGGTAGAATTTTGTATCAATTTAATATCCGAACAAACTACGCTTTAATATAGTGACGACGATAAGAGCAATTTTAACTAATTAAAGTCAGCGCATCTATTTGCTTTTATAATTCGAGCAATCTTCATCAATTAAGATACGGTATGTGGTTGGTACAATCATTGTTGCATTGACAGTGCAAACTCTTCAAATTACCGCCCTGCGTGCAACATTTTTTTACTTTTAATGGTAACTTACATCATCTTACTTAACGAAGAAGAGCAACCTCATCATTGTTGTTACTCAGAAACCCAGCATTATTGTAAATTAAGTTCCCACTTGCCTGTGGTAACCACGTAGGACAAGTTAACATCATCCCTACTAATTTGTAAGACGAAATGAATGCAAAATAAATAAAAGAAAACGTTTCAGAATATAACGTTCGCGTGTGCGACCCACCAGGACGCCAGCGCAATTCCACACTCGTTTCTTCTTTGTTGGTAACGCGAAATTTCTTTATTCCTTAACCAGCAACGTTCGACATTACTTCGCGTTCGTTCTTCTCTAGAAGATTATACTTTGCAAAGCTTGAGAAAGTCTTGATGTGGTCATTTGGATATACAGCGCCACAATGCCGTCGCCGGTGTACCTTAATGATAAATTATGCCGGTCTCGTTTGTTCCGCATTTCCTCTCCTATCCGGCTCTAACAAGCGAAAAAAAAAATAAATTTGTGCATGGAAAAGCCCGAATCTCGTCGGTGTCTCTTTCCACATAACATATCTCTTTTTCTGTTTGTTTTACTTCTTTCATCGCATTAAGGTGAGGTAAAATACTTTTTTTTACATCTTCTCCATCATTCGGGGAGCGGAAAAACTTCCCGCGTACTTCACTTAAAAACTAATTTAAATTTGACCGTGTTTGTGTGCAGGCGAACTTTTCATATTAGGAAATTCTTTATGCTCTTGGAATTTATTAAATTTATGCATGTCGCAGCCACGAGGGTTGCGAATTTTTTAAAATAAATTAAAATGACGGTAGGTAAGTTTAATTTAATACGGCGGTCGTAGAGATCCTTTTTCTTTAATTAGTAAATATCTTTATGGGACTAAAAGCATGCGTTTGACTCTCAATCATTATATTATGGTGTGAACCCAGTATCAAGCACAGGTTCCTTCCAGTTCCAAACGAGAATAATTTGCAGTAGGTGTCAATCAACACCGAATTCGATAAAGTCTACAAACCACCCAAGTTTCATTAAATTCTGAATTTCCGGGGAGGAATTTCCGTTTGTACCCCATCTCATATCTCAATAAAGTATACGCAGATCACGAACTTAACCTTACAAATACATCCCGTATAAAATCGAATTAGGTTCCAACTCAACAAAAGCCTTTGTTGCGAAAATGTTTGAATATCAGTTTATCTCCACGACGCTAGAGATACGTCCGTTCGCATGAGTAAAATTCCGCTTTCTCTTTTTTCGTCAATCAATGGCAACTTTGTTTCATAGTTTTAGACGGTGCCCGAACATCTCTCTCTTCAGCCATCGGCACCGGCAACAATACCTCCTCTTTCGGCGTATCCCGAGGCCCTCTTGGCGTGCAGACAACTAGCCGGCCCGGTATATAGTTTAACGAGTTCGGATGGAAGCGTCGGACCCGAGAAGGGCCTTGCTCGCGTATGGAAGTTCGGAATCAATTAAAACTGTTACTTGACAGTTGAAAATGCGGAGCACGGGGGTAGATTAGGGCCGGCCGCAACGGTGGAGTCAGAGATGGCGCTCGGAATTCGATTAGCGAGGAAGAGAAGACAGAGAAAGAGCGGATTGGATGGAAAAGGAAAAGGAGAACCGGGAGTACAATAACTAGAGAGACAAGGCACCGGAAACGAAAGGTGTTCGCCCGTAATGAAGGGGATAGGGACTATGCCGGTGTTGCGGTGGAACAAGAAGAAGAGACAAGCGAGAATTGACAAGGTATACAGGGTGTGATTGCGAAATTGCTTTAATCTTGAAAAATCATTTAAAATTTCTTAGCATCTGCTCATAATACAGTGCACGGATGTTGCCAATGGTTTGATGATAAAAACTAATTTTAGATGTGTTAATTATACTATGTGTAGGTGCAGAGTTTGAGAAATTTGCGTCATTGCGCATGCCAAACTACCAACTAAGTGACTATAAAACAAAGTATCATACGTGATTTTTGCCAGTACTTTAGCCATCCAAAGCTCAACATGAAGGAAGTGTACTTTTGCAATTGCAGTTTTTAGGGAAACTCTAAATATTGTTTGAAACCAGTTCCAGCTTATTTAATTCTGATGGAGATTGTCGTACTTGTAGCTGTTTTGGTTTTACATGAGTTGGTAGATCTCAATAGTGCAGAAGTACTTGTAATTCAAAAATATTTTTACTGAGTTAGGCTCGGTCACTTTACTTACACAATTTCTGTCTCCATCAATCTACGTAATACAGTTTTCAACTTATTCTCCAGCCGTCCCCGTAACTAGAACATCCTGTACATACACCGGCGTTCTGTACCTACATAGTTGTAATTCCGTTATCTCACCCTGATCGATACGTAGCGCAGGTTCGACTTCGACGACCGGCAAGAGTTCGGTTGCGGGAATGGCAGTAAGCCGGACCAAATTGCCGTGAGACAGGGTCTCTGATTTTTCCGGACGTCGCACCCTTTGCCGTCGCCGGCCGTAGAATTAAAGGGGACGAACGAGGGCGGGGGAGTAGGAGACGATAGCAGCAACGAGATTGCGAAGTTTCGGAAGAGAATTACGTGTATGGGAGAATTTTCGAAATAGAAGATTGAGATATTGGCTAGGGAGGTCGGAGGCGCACGAGTTTAGTAGAAATAAAGGACGAATTTGATCAAAGTTATGGCAGTATATCGTCCAGGAATTATAAATGAGACGGCGATGCTTTTAAATTAGGTTTGAATAAAGCACAATTATTACAGGACAGAGTTAGTGAAGGACATGTGAGTTTGGTGGATTTCTTTGTAGGGAGATCTGACGAATTAGGAGAGAGCTTTTGAAAGCATTTGTATACTTAATAATATTATTATAATAGGAAACCATGTCATGATTTTAACTAACCAACATTAGCAGAAATTAATAATGGAGGATTAAACGATTCGAAGTATAGAAAAATGTAAACGTCTGCATCTAGCACAGCTCACGTTAATTATGGACCCGACGACAAAATGGGCTCGCAATAAATGATGTTCTAGATTAAAAAAGGAAGAAAAAAAAAACAGAAAAAACTCATTCTCTTCTTTTGCCTTTAGCACTTTTAGTGGTCTTAAGAATGCAGAGTCAAATGAATTTTTTCCTTTTGTAAAAGTCCTTGGCCGTTATTTGACACAGATCCATTTTCTCTTCGGATTCGTAACAAACGCAAAATTAGTAACTCTGCTAAATTCAAATCTACCCTCTACAACCAATAATAAGCGAGTGTCGAAAATGAATCAGCTTCTATACATTCATTTAAATCGGTTCGGTTTAAGAGCGAAGAACCGGTACGCTTCCTTCAGCACCGTTTGTTAATAATGCACATTTGATGGTTAGAGATTATTATTAAGGTTATGAGTACTTATTTAGGAGTTAGCAGTATTCCTACGGTAGTGCATACCAACCTTGAGAATAGCTCATAGTGAAGCGAGGGCATGTGTCGAGAGCCGAACACTAACGAAGTCGAGGGACACACTCACCTGAAACCAAAAGAAAATACGTATTAACTAACAAAGCTCGGCAATGATTACCTACACCTTGAAAGAAAATAATTGTTAGATATTCTAGTGATTATTCAAAATTACAAATTTCCCCAGGACTTTTTTCAGTATTCACCGTGCTCATTAATCTAAATAATATTCCCAAAGCCCTCATTAGACATATCCTGATATTCGACCAAAAAAAAACAAGTATGGAAGCGGAATTTCGACGAAATTTTAATTAATTTTTTTTTATCCGAAATATAATATTTATCTCTGCGAAAATTATGCGGACTAATTAAAAATAATTAATTTAAAAATAACAGCGAAACTGGAACATAAAGTGATGCGATTTTAATTAATATTACCGAGGAATACATTTCCAATTTTGTATTTTTTTCTTTTTTTTTTGAAAGGTAAGGTCACTTATATCTCTCCTTGTTACACGAAAAAGTTGTTACGCAAATTGGACGCCATTCTACTTGTGTAGGAGGTAATATTACCGTTTCGATCATTTTCTTGGGAATAGGACGCGTGCCGAATGTATGTTTGAATTATATTAAGGAAAGGAGAAAATTCAGTGATTGTATTTAAAGAAATTCATGGTTTTCAAAATACACAAACCTTAGCGTAGAACATTAAGAAATAATTACAAATATCTAATTTTGCAAATGACAAATAAAAAACAATAAGATCAAGAAATAAATAAGCTAAATTGATAAATCGCGTTATTACTAAACTTTTCCACTTTCCGTGCGCTTCATGTTTGGTATGTTCGTTGTGCTCTCCATATTCGTTATTTTATATATGCTTTTAATACCCTTTTTTACACTGATTACACTCCCCAGAAGAAAGCGTTTGCTTGTTTCCTTTGTTGTACTGAACACGTCGCAAGCGTTGCTTTCGAGAATCGAAGAGCAGCTAATGCAGAATGGTGCAATTTGTTTGCCAGAAGTCCTCGATGAAATCAGGAAAATATTCGACAACGTCGCATCATTCTTCATCATGGCAGTGCCAGCTTTCATACATCTCAAAAAATGTGATTATTTGAAGGAGAAAAGCATAGAATCGATATGTCACCAGATTCATCTTCCAACGATTTCTTTTTGTCCTCGAATGTTAAACGAAAAATGCGTCGATAACGATTTCTATCACATTAAGAATGCTTGAAAACAATAGAACGATTTGTAGCAACTTTTCTTTTTCCTTCGCCGATTTTCTAAACATAACAATGTGGATAAAGTCTTCATTTCATCTGGTACGCAATTCAATACGCTAGCACCCTGAACAAGAAAGATCGATGAAATAAATCTGTATGAGGGACAGGCGGTGTCAGTATCGTTTCAATATGAAGATTCAAAACATAGATGAGAAGATATGTTAACTGAGGATATCGACTACCACGCATGCTTTAGCCATTTCAAATCGGTAAATCAATTTATCAAACATGGTCATCTTGAATATAACGTAAATAAAAGTTTTGATGCCTTCCTATGCGTTGGGGCGAAGAAAGGGACTAAAACTACCATTTATATGCGTGGTAAAGGAGCAAGAAATGCCACCGCCAACGTGCAATGGTCCAGTGTTCCTAATCAGTATGACTCGGGCTGAAGAATGAGAGACATCTCAAGCGGTGGCTCTGTATTTGTATATTACATAATTTTGTTTCTCTTCGTGGCTTCTTCTTCGAAAAAAATCTTTTAAATTAAGCCAGACGCTGCACCTTAATAAGACTATAAATAAACACAACAACAACAACAACAAAGAAATTAGCTAACCAGCAACTAAAATAACTTCTTACGCCAAAGGATAATTTCATAATACTCCATATGTTCACGTTACCTGAAATAATCCCCCGAGGATCCGTTTTGTAATTACCAAGGCCCACCATGATTGAAACATATGTTCACCGTCAGCGTGTCCTGCAATTATCCCGCTAAACACATGCAGTCTAGACGCGGCGTATCATTTCTGAGAATCGCGAGCTTCCACAGTTATCCTAATTGTGAAATTTAGTTATCGCCACGAATTAATCGTCTAACCGTAACACGCTATAAAAATACTAGTATGACAGTCAGCTGTACAGTATAACAGAGGAATATCTAGATAGATACTCAGATAAATTTTCATTTACATCTAAATCTAGAAAAAAAATTGAGTCGATGGGAATTAAACTTGAAATCCATCAATTACAAATGACTGTAGAAAAGGTTAATCGTCCTGCAGCTCTGTTTAAATCTCTCCGGCATCTTCCTAGATTACTGCACACTCCTTCTGGTTGCTATAAATAGCTCTTGGCTTGTTAGCGGAGTTGTTCATGGTAGTTAATTTCCCTGTTTGTTTATTATTGGCAATTACTAAGCTTATTGAAGATTCAGAGTAGTTAGTTATATATGAAGAAATAAAGTACGACGTTTTGCTATAACCGCTTAATAGATAATAGAACAGTTGAGTGAACTGTAATCCTAGTAAAACATAGTGGATCCCTCCCGAGAGTTTAATTAGTTAGCCTGCAGAAACCAGTACATTTTCCGTGCGCTTCACGAAATTAGCGGAGACTAGACAGACTCGTGTTCCGTCGACTCTCGGCGAAACCAGTAGGCAACACGAACTCATCCTGATGACACGAATAAACACGAGTCTGTCTAGTACCATCTTATCCTAGACCGTGCCTGAAAATAGCTGATATCTAATGCAGACGCGATGGATTTGCTTCTCTTTATGGTTTTCTAAGATGAGTCTTTGCTGTATCGTACCATTCGGTGGCTAAGTAAGAAGAGGGCCTGCTGGTGACGGTGGTATGGAGTTAAGTGCTGTATTTTCGAGTCCTGTCAGGATCAAGTGGAAAGTTTTTCACATGAATCTAATAGAATTTCGAGTCACCGTTCGCATGGTGGGTAATAATCACATTTTACTTTTTGAATGATTTCATGCAAGGTCAATCCAAGCATGCTTAACGACGTTGATATCATCGGACCAAGTTACTTATTTTAGTTAAATAATTTATTCTTAGTTTATGCATTATTTAAATTTAAATTTACGTTATTTCCCAATCGAATCATTACATTAAATTAAGCTCATCAACCTAGTTACGTTACGAAAAAGATCCACTAGCTATTTAATATCTACACGTCAAAAATGCAGGTCAACAGCTCGTTATGCTAGGTGTTACCCAACGCGGTATTACCGTTTAGAGCGACAAGGTATCGTAGTCGTATTTCGTTGTTCTCTCTCGCCATGTGAGGTGGTATAACCGTGAAATATTGCCGTAGCGCACATAAGACGACGAACGAAATACGCCTTGCGTCGGCATATTTATGCAGATGTAAGTCTCAGTCGTTCTGTCTCCTTCTGTCTCTGCATCGGAGCCGTGCCGGCTTTCACATCTGCACGTCTCAGCGCCATCTATCACACGCTATCTGCGTGCTGTTTCTTATTTTTCCCTTTTTCCGTTTTTTTTTTCATGTTTTTACTATTTTTCCCAGCGAGTCCTTCAGGCTACGCTTTCCACAAAAGAGAAGAGATAAACACGCGTCTTCGAATTTCTCTCTTCTGGCTGAAGAGTCGTCGTTCCTCGACGGAGGAGATATTTTACGTTCTACTTTCGGGAGACGGTGTCAGTTTCCTATTACGACTTATTCTGTACTTCTGAGGTTTCACGTTGTTTTGTATTTCCTTTTTTTTTGGTTTTTGTTTTCTTGCTTCGCTTTTTATTTACTTTATTTTTTTAACAGCGAAATAAAACAAATTTGCTTGTTTACTGTTGTTCAATGCTTGTCAATCTCTTTTTAAGTATAGTCTTGTAAAGATATCGATTCACTATTATTTTCTCAAAGCTGTTCTGTGAAACAGCAGACTATACGTCTGGAGTGTTTCTTACTACAAAAAATTCGACACCATCTTTGATATTATCCTTTCTTTGGCTTTTGTGTAAATTTATCAACTTAGTATCTGATTCCCAAAGATAATGATTTGCACTGGAAGACAGAATTAAGGGCAGTATTGATAGCAATTTCAACAAGACTAATAGGGTTTCCTGTTGAGGCCCAGAGATGATTCTGTTCTGTGCTCACGTCCATCAGCATCCTTAGGCCGAAATCAGTGGATGATACCGCAATTTACACGGCATTGGAAATGAAAATCTGCTGATCGCCTTCAGCCTAATAGGATATAAACTGAGTACAAGCAGCGATAAAGGCGTAGCGCTGAGATTTAGTAACGGAATAAGACCGACTCAAGACCGACAGTTACGTTTGGCAGCGCCAAGTCATCTTCAGAATCCGGCAGCATTGCAGGATAGGGTGTTGAGACTGATAGCCGCAGCACCCTGGTTCGTTAAGAACACTCGATTACATCTAGCCCAATATTTGTACGATGTACTTAGGGGAACACTGGGGAGAGTTGGGAACTCCCGAAATCGTATGCTGGCGAAGTGCCGCCTTCCACCTAGGTGTAAGGTGGTCCGATTCCAAGACAGAATTTTCGATTGGAAAGCATAACAACAGCAACTACTCAAGTATAATTGACCACCCAATACCCTCTCACACCTACTAAAGAAAATAAGCAAATAGTATTGACGGGAAGGATAAAGCCATTTACGAGTGGCAAAGGCCATAGCTTCTCCAGTAGGAACCTCTGGCTAGCTGACTGATAAAGATGTTATTTCTTAGTAGAAAGGGATTTATTGCCAAAACTAATAACAAAAGTCAGACAACATGATGTTTCTTTTTGCAACGAAACTGAAATCTAAGAGTAAATACTTAAACAAGTTTTGTATTTGACGGTCTTCAACGGTTTGTACATAGTAGATGACAACGCTAAAATTAACAATCGTTTCTTTTCAATTTTCAATTTAAAAAACCAATCGATGTTAATTTCAGCGTAGGCACAAGAAATAAAAGGAGAAGCCATCGACAATTGAATCGCGCCAATACGAAAACTTGCCGATACAATCTTGCCGATTAGATGAAGAAATTAGGATAATATATTAATACTGTGTCGAGCACTTCCCCAAATGAAAGCAATTTCTTAACGCCATTTCGGGGAGATATAGCCTTCAATAAAACGGCTTATTTATGACACCGTCCACATATCACGTACAGCCCATAACGAGTATCCGGATGAAGGGGGGACAAGACTTCCAAAGCGGTTTTATGGTTGGGGACTAAGATGATTCTTAAATTTCTTAAATCTACGCTGGCTATAACGACAGTTGGAAGTTTCAGGCTGCTTTTAAGATGTAATTAAATTGTGGCTTATATACATATATCTCATCCGTGGAATACAAACAATTACCAAGTTAAATTTTGATAAAAACTATATAAATAGGAACAATACGTACGGGGTACGGCAATGGGCAACCTTCTATCCCCTTTCATAGCCAACTTGTGATGCGTGGTATATTTTCCTAGAATTTAGCTTAAGTATGTCTCCGGGACAGCTGTCTTTTAGTTAATTAAACTTGCGTGGTGCGGAGTATGCCGATACTCCAGTGTTGTTTGTGGCCACAGATTAAGAGATCAAATAAGAACAGATGAATAAAAGAGAGAAAGGAGGAAAAAGAGAAACAAATATAGAGAATACGGTCATCCAATACCAGGAGGGAAAGAGAACTAAATAAAACAGATAAAATACATCAAAAGAATTTTTCAATTAAATTAATCCTGCCGAAGAAAGAGTAGGTATATAAGGATTACGGGATAGAACGAAGACCGGCCATGACGCGGTACAAACATAGACGTCATCGGTTTTTTCCGAAGCTTTTCCCCGATGTCTCCCTTAATCTAATGAAATACAAAGAATTCTGCACGCTTTTGATCTTCCTCTCTCTCCCGGTTGCGTTCTAATGTTACTGCAGTTCGTCGCTATTCTTTATGGGATCCGAGTATTTATTTACTTGCAATATCGTGTTTCGTGCGCTGAATAGATATCTCGGAACAGAGTAACACGCAAATGGGATTCTAGTGTTAGTTAATAAGCTACTACGATCCTATGTGTGTCCAGATATAAGTGAATTTATTGGATTTTGTATCAATTTAGATGTGAAATGAAGCGTAAAAGGGACCTTTAGCGTTCGAAATATTCTAAGTATGATTTGCTAACTTTATAAAACTTGCATAGATTCTGGAGAAAATCAAAGGTTTAAACTAAATCGTAGATGGCTTTGCTATACGCAATTAAAAATTAAATTTGTTAAATAAATAACAATGATAATATTCTGAATACTGATTTTTCGGTTCTAGTTACACGGAAAAAATAGTTTCACCATAGTTAGGCCAGGTAAATGTGCGAGAACGTTGCGAGCTAATGTTCAGTCAAAATTGTAAAATGTTCACACTTTAATGTAATACTGATATCGCCGCAAAAAAAAAAAACCGAAGTGGATGAAAATCTATCTAGTCTAGTCTATCTATCTAGTCTATGCCAAGAAGATCTGGAGAAGGCAAGACATATTCTTAGCTCAATAAATTATCCTAACAACCTACTACCTTGAAAAACGGAGATCTTAGGAAAATATAAACATCTTGGACATCCTTGGAAAAAAATTTAAACAGACATGCGCTCATTGCTGAAAACGATGGAACATTGGTAAAACACGAAAAACACTGTTCCCGGTAATGCATGTACTCAATCACATCCAGTTGTTGTCCATTCGATAAGAACCGAAACAAATTCGTAGCATGTTCCCGATCTTTTTAAAAATAGGTAAAGTAAGTAGGTGGAAATACTTCGGAATTCCTCCGATACATTTTCACAAATGCGTGTTGCAGATGCTGTTGTATATATCCGTCTTGCTTCGTGTAGATGTAGATATAAATACACCTTGTTCTGCGCCATCCATCTCGCTTGTTCGAAACCGTGCAGAAACAGCATGTAGCACCGACGCGATTTCCTCTCCGCGCGCCTCTCTCCCACCGTAACGAGATGTTGACCTGTATTTCCGCTGACGCCACAACGCCCTGAAACTGTCTGAATTCGATGCAATTACCGATATTTCAATTAGGCATGCAAATACGAGGTCTGTGCCCTGAATAATAATAACGTTGTACCGGGAACCGGTGTAATCTTTGGAGTTTAGTTGACGGTTGTCCGGGACCAGTAATTCGACGGTTATGAATGCTGAACAGCGCTATTAAAATGTATGCGTCCGTTACCGTTCCGTAATGATCCTTTCATATTAAAATTTCGCAACAGAAAGCGGTGCGGCAGGGAAAAAGCGCCGGTGGCGTGTAAAATTGGCATACCCGGTGCGATGGTTGGAAACGTAGGCGATTGTGTCGTAATTTAGAGTGCTTTTAGAATCGTTCGAGTAATAAATTAGTTGGCGTAGGTATGGGTAAAGGTTTAGACAGGTTTACATAGGATAATATTCGGATGTTTCACATTCAATTTTAACATTTTTCTCGACTAGTTAAAATCGCCGTGTTCAGTGCACTTGTCATCAGTCTCTAGGTACTGGGTTCCAATTCCGGGCTTGCAACTCCCAGAGTACCTTCTTCCTTATTCCAAATTTAGTGAATGGTTAGGGTGAACATCCTAAGACGCTACGGAGACGCAGGCATAATAATAATTATGTCCGGCTGATGTTCCCTGTAATTAGCGAAAGCTGTTGGGGAATGTTTAATGGCGAAGGCTTTCAAGATTGTTGTTAAAGAGATATCGCAGATAAGTCTCAGTCGAAGCATGCCCTTCTCACTTTTCCGAAAAAATGATAACTATTACATGAAATTCATCATAGTAATACTCTGTATCGGCAACAATCTTTAAAAATGCATTTGCTTCTCCCTTTTTGGAAAAACTCTTCTCAAAGGGACTTATTACAGAGCGTTTTAATCTCGCTAAAAGTAGTAACGGCGTGCGTTTTCCAGGATGCACTCACGTAACGACGCACAGAAACGCGCCATCCTCGTCCTTCTCTATAACGTATCACTTACCATTATTGAAATATGACTTTCCGCAAATATCTGAATCAAACGCGCGTACGAAAACAGCATAGTAACTAGGTACATGCAGGAATATGCCCAACGAAATGAATGAAAACGGGTAGAAACGATCTGCCGCTAGGAATTCTTGATGAGGTGCGTTCCATGTCGGAGCCGTTCCGGAGAGACGACGCGGCGGGAAGCCTGCTCTTATGTGTATATATATATATAGGCTGTAACAACTGCGTATGTAGTCGAAACGGTAGCTAGTCTCCAGGTTCGAAAGTCGCAGGGGAAATCTAGCATTCTTCTCCATTGTTACGCGTTTTCTCGACGAGCTCTTATCGCGATACAACAAACCGGTTTCGGGATACGCGTGTGTGTATCCATCCGCGGCTTGTATTCTTGTGCAAATAGATCTGGTGAATGCGCCACGCACTCGGTGCGAGAGGCACTCGTGCGGACACCTAAGGTGTGTCGGTTGCTGTCGCGTCGGATTGCCCTCGTAAATACACATAGAACACCCCAAGAAAAGCGTTTGAAATAATAAGTTATTTGGTAATGTGAACCGCGAGGAAGATTATTTTTACCTTAGTGGTAGCAGCAATAGATAGCCTAGAAGAAACTAAGTGAAATAAGAAAATCTCAATATGTCAAGTCTTAACGACACAGCAACACCGAGAAGATATTAACTACATCTTCCTCAGTAATTGAAAGAAATAATGAAGATATGTCTTAAATTTACAATCGCAAATTTAATTAGTTAACAACAAAATTCCAAGAATGTTTCAAATACTTTGTAACATTCTAGAATAAATTACCGTCCTCTACTTCAACGCGCACTACGACGAATATTTACTTGGAACACGATCTGAAAATACCACCCGCTATTTCCGCAAATATTTTTAAAACTTATATTAAACACCGTGGAATACGCGCAGCTGAAAGATCGTATTACTTCGCCCAAAACGAAGAACGAACCGACCGCTGCTGGTCATTCCAAACCGTAGGTTGGGGCTCCGACGTTTTTGCCGCCGATTCGGCGAACGTACCACCCGCGTTATATTCGAACGCGAGAAATTGACCGTTCGACCATAAAAGCTAACGACGCAACATAAATTATGCAGCCGCTAACAATAATTACACCACCTCTCCGAAATTAACTCCAATTAAATTTAAACGAGGACGCATTAGAAGCAGCGCCGAAGGGGACCAGCGACGTAGTATCGGGGCGGGACGGAGGCGAATCGACGGTGTCGGTGGCGAATATCTTAACCCACCCTCTTCCCCCTCCGTTATATTACGAGCTGTTATAGCCCGCTGTTACAATTGTGTTTACGAAGTGAGGAGAATTTCATTAAGGTCTACACATGTATTTCCTCCAATCTAGCGTCGGGGAAGGAAAACTATTGGATGGACTCGAGGTGTTCCGGTACATAGAGGACAACGACTGGCAAGTGGCGATAGCAACGCAGAATATTGTGTTATTAGTTTTGCGATATGAATGTTTTTTCACTGGAGGCTGCTACCGGTAGAGAGGAGAAAGAAACCCGTAGTTGGGGTTGCGGTATTGTACGTATAACAATCTGGCGGAGGAAAAGAAATGAGTTATTCGTAGTAAATTAAGGGTGCGTTTAAAAGTGAAACGGTAGTAATAACTCCGGTGGGGTTCACTCAGGTATGTTAGAGAATTAGATTTTTTTACATTTATTGAAGTATTACTCCTTTAAATTTATCAGTTTCTTGATGTTGGAATTATTCCATGGAGGAAAACGATGTTTAGATGATTTTATTTTGTTAACAGAGAAATCGATAACGGAGCATAAGCATTAAGGAATGATCAGTCTATGTTTACCGTACCGGAAGCTGCGTTTGTGTGTGACAGATTGTCGTTGGATGTGAAGTTAGGAGCGTGGGAAGTTCCCATTTGTTCAAAAGAAATGGCTACACCCGAGAGACGTTCGTCTTATAAATACATTAAAAAAATCATGCAAACTTAGGCAGAAAAGAAGCGGAAATGCTATCTTTTAAAACTGATCACTGCTTTTTTGTTGTGACTCATGACAAAGGGGGATCATGTTGTTGTAGACTTCTGTGATCGATGTTTTCTTTAAAAGAATTTAGGTTTCCGGGTAGAGCCGTGAGAATGCTGACGTTTCGCTCTCAGTTGTATGGAGCTTCTTCTGGACTGCTAGAGGCGTCTCATGCTATTCGTACTAAAATTGGGAAATTAACTCTAATATTGGAATTGAAACGGAAAAGTACTTAAAAAGTACTGAATTAAAGCACTGGACACAAATGCGAGACTTGAGGCACGCCAGATATGGTCCAACATTACTATTGGAGGCAACAGCTTGATGTTGATGCAGTAGATGCGACACAATTCTACTTACTAAAATTCTTCAAAGAAACTATAATCTCTGTTGCGCTGCAAGCAATTCCGCCGCTTATAATTCCACTATTCGCGCTCCTATTTATCTCGAAACAAATTTATTACATTTTCAAACTAATGTAATTGAATTTTTTTGTACTTGTCCCGTACATCTAAGGAGAACGCGGAGAGAAAAAGCGACCTCCTCGGAATATTCCACTTTTGCTGTAAATTTACGTTCGCTTGTAAACTTTATTTTCAGCACTTAAGCGTAGACTTCAAGTGTTTAATATCCCTCCCCTCCTCGAACGAATACCTCCTAATGAAAGAACTACCCCACGGTAATGTAATAAATTTCCAAGACATCCTTTGATGTTCGCGGAGAGATAATTTAATGGCTTGCATTTCATTATTTTCCGCGCTGCAGTCGCGTCGGCGAAGGTGCGGACTCGGCTTCCATTAAATTTTTATGAGAGCCCGACTATGGTATGGGAACGGGTAGCGAGGGTATCCGCGAACGTTTCGTATCGTCATCGTTGAAAAAAAAAAGGATGAATGTAGAAAATTGACATTGAATGATGGAAAATGATATTTAGGAGATGCGAAAATCAATTCAGATCAGATTTGGAAATAAAATCGATTCCCCGTCCTCAATGTTCTAACGTATCCGTCCCGAAACATGTAGATACAAGCACGTTCGAGTAGGCTCCGGCGTGGATAAATTACGTTTTTAACCCGCTAAAACGTGAAAACGTAATTCAAGGAACGTTTAGCGCGAAATTTACGGCCTACGGGTGACCTTTGAAGCTATTTCCCGTTTTTCTTTCGTAACTGTCGCTTGTAAAAGTTTGGGGCATTGGTTTCGAGACACGTTGGCTTATAATTTAAAGCATAGTTGCTAAACAGGGATGCTATCAGCGCACGTACTCAAGAAAACGCGAGAGTTTTCGATGTTGACAGTGAAAAATTGCTGAATTCTTTAGTTATGTTAAAGAAGAACGCTTTTCGCATTGGATTTCTTATCAGACAGATCAAGCAAATTCACTATTAAGCAAATAAGTTTTATTACGTAGTTGTATGTGTTATGATACCGTTGGCCATCCTTGGAAGCCATCCCCAGACATTTTTAATCATATTTAAATCAGGCGATGCACTGGACTGCTCTAGAATTTCGATATTTTAGTCTTCAAATCAGGTGCGGCGTGAATAGTCGTACTTCGAAAAAATTTACCCTCCTCCCACATATAACATATATTTATTTCACTTCATTCGTAGGTCATGCAGTATACTCCCTACCCTAAACTATTTTCCTTCCTGTCTTGGCTCTCCTCTCAAAAACAAAAAATAAAAAAGAAACGGGAGGAAATTCCGATCAGTAAAGTCGTCGCCTTTCCCCAATATATCTCACGAAAGAGCATCGTATACCTCTTCCGTCGTGAAACAACAATAAATTAAATTCTCGCGGGAGGATTCTTAGGATGTCTGCGAACGGCGAAGAAAAGGGTTCGATACCGCGGGCGCTATTGATATGCAAAATTTGAGAACCGATATTTACTTTACTTTCCATATAGAGTGGGTTTAAGAAAGAATATATGTATGTTGGTGGCGCGGAGGAGGGTGAGGCGGAGGGAGCTGCCGAAGTAACCCTTGTACAGCGAAAGGAACAGGAGGCCGTAGCAACGGCGGCGGTGGTGGCGGTCACAACGGCAGCTATTCTAAGTATTTCATAAGAAGGAGGTCAAAAAATATGTACGGAAGAGTTGGCAATGCAATTTCGCCGTCGAGCGGTGATATTCTTGCATTGAAAATCGAATTCGAAATTTTTGTAAGACGCGGGAGTTGAGGAGGAGGTCTCGAAAGGCGATTGTGGTAAACTTATAGGTTTCCAGCATCATTACTTGCTTCTGCCGTAGATAATTATGCGGAAGCTATTTTAGCATTATTTTTTGGTTAGTGTTTTTATACAGAGCGTTGAAATTAACTTTTAACTTATTTCACCGAGCGTTTTCGCGTGTAAAAGATGATAAAAAGTATTTCTCAAAATAATAAAATATTCCCAAAAAAACAGTGTAAATTTGAGTAGTCACCAGCGTTAACTATTTCCTCATCAGTTACAGATATCGGATTTTGATAGTTTCAACTTGCCTAACTACCATCGCTTCACGTCCAAATTCGTACAGTTTATGCTGTACGCGATTATAGGCGACGATATTAACCTACAGCCTCGATTAACCCGTTAATTTATTATTCATTCTGTAAACGGCTTTGCTGAGTAACAAGCGGCCGAATTTGCATCATATTATTAGGCATAGAGGCGGATATGTTGGGCGTGCCTTTGTTTGTGTGTGAATTACGTGATTGCGTATAGAGGTGTATTATAGCTTATATATATCAATCCCGCAGCTAATATTCTTTAATCGCCTTTAATGCGATTATCTCCAAATCAAATACTATACAGTCACGTCAAGCGACTGTAAATTTCGCGCACAACATTGTATGTAGCTTACATGTACGGGCGTACAACAATATATCACCTTGGCAACCTTACCACCAGCCAAGTTTGTATTGCATGTTGTGTATGCGAGTATGTGTCGTTTGGTTTATTGCGAAATATGGAAATAAATCAATGTACGTAGTGAGCTTTAAGCCGCTAATGTTATAGTTTCAGTATTATGATTATTGCATTAGCTGTAAACGCAATGGGGCTTAATAATATCGAAATTATAATTATAATAGTGTATTATAGTTATTATATGTAATATAATGAACAGTTAGTATTAATTCTATTTATGTATGTCATATCAATTTAGTTAATTAGCGAGAGTTTTTTTTTTGGTTGGTATTTTTGAAAATGCAAAATAATCTCATACGTAGTACAGTGACGGCAACGAAACGGGATGATTTGAAGTGAACTTTAAAGCTCGTAAGTTGGTAGTAGGTACGGATGTCATTTTCCCGCCACCATCAGCACATCCTATCCAATGAACCGTTGGACGGGTGAGCAACACGGCTTCGCAGTTAAAGCCTATTATCAGAATAGCGAGAGTTTTATTCAAACTCGTCGCGTTTTTCGATGCCCTTTCAATATACTGCACAACCAGCTTGTTCCGTCGGATAACGAAATTAGAACGTGAATTAACAACCTCGAGGAAACTGGATTAACGACAAGAAAAGAGGTGGGAATGCAAGAATAGTTGGAACCCAGCCGTACGTCATGCTGCACACCTAGCAATAAGTCTGTCAAAACGATTCTTCACCAAGAAGATCCGTACAAAATTCAAATGGTGGAATCTCTCCACCCGGCTGATGAACAATAAACAACGAATCCGTTTTTATGAGTTTATGCTCAGGAGACTCGAAGAAAATGACAACCAAGTGAACAACATGTGGAAGGACGATGAGGCGCATTTCCACTTACCAAATTTTGTCAATAAACAAAATTTCCGATATTGGGCGGATGCAAACCCTCGTTTATTCCATCAAATGCCTCTTCATTCTGAAAAAGTAACAGTATGGTGCGCGACATTGGCAAATGGAATCATTGGCCCCCTTTTTTTTCGAGAATGAGTTTGTGAGCGCGGTGACCGTTAATACTCAGCGATACGTTAAAATGATTCGTAACTTTCTGATACAACAACCTGCCCGTTTTCCATTGAATCTCCGGCGAGATAAGGCAAGATTATTATGCAAATCCTCAGTATTATTATTAAGGTTATGTAATATTTTGCAAATTTTATAAAACTTAATTTTTAATTAAATTTAAATTCTTTTCCTACAGCCGCTATAAATATGGGTTGCTACGCGATGGAAACGTTTCCTTCTAAGTTTATCCAGTTAGCTCTTGAAAAATGGATTCCCTACACATCCCTAAAAAAAATCTTTAGCAAACTTTGCAGAAACTTTCCGTAGTATAGAGCATCCCCATATACACCGAAAGTATTTTACGATAATTCTCGACGAGATAGATAGAACGTAAACTATTCGGGGAAAGGGTAAAATCTGATTAGCATATATTCAAATTTTTATAGATTCGGCACGATCGTAAATAGCGCTGCGGTCGTAAAATCGCATTTACACCCGAACCAACGAACGGAACCGTTCCGTACAGTCCTCTCGCTCATCTATTGGGAGCCGTAATTCATCCCGGGCATAAGCCTATTGCGGCCGGAGGAAGTCCGGCGCCGCACGGCGAGGATCGCGCGGTGCGGCGGCCATCGCCGGCATTAATTGGCACGGAATCGCGTCAACTCGGCCTACGGGGACATTAATAATGCACCCCCGGAGCGGTTCGTTATACGCGGAGCGGCACGTAAATCTAGACCGAATTTAACATCGTACGTAACCGGCGCTGCCCGTGGCGTCACGTTTACCGACGTTATACCGACGCTTTTCGGTAAATTGAGACCGAATCGGCTAGCGTACGACCGCCATACGCGACTTGATCATTTATTAAACGCGATCGTTTATATAATAATGAGGTCGATCAATTTTTTATTCGGTTTGCAAGCGGTTGCGGACTTAATCGGATATGTCGTGGTAACAATTTTATTTTTATTTTTTTTATTTTTTTTCACAATACACTGGAAACAAAAATAAGTTAAATGTGGTATTTTTCATAAATATCGAAGGTAGATTTGTATAATTGGAATATAAGACACAAAGAACGCTTACTAACAAATAAGCTATTCTTTTCTGATCATCGAACTACGAACGCTTGCTTATTCTGCGCTACTTTTACTGTTTTATGGTCAGCTGCTACTTCCGGCATTTTCAAACAATACTTAACAATCAGCATAGTTTCGCATCAAAAAGTTAGGAGATAAAGTTCCTCTTAGCAACATTATTGTGAAAGTAGAACTACAAAAGAGATAGATAAGTAGATGTTGCTCTTTGGATATGTTCAAGAGATTCTTTGTGATGAGAAAGACCCAAAATGATGAATGATTAATCACAACATCTCAACATCATATTGGCAACCGCTGTTATAATAAAAAGGCAATTCATCAACGTATGCGAAAATTAAATCTGCCATTTGACCTGTTTCAACAACAAACACATCAATAATCCGCATACATAGATATGTAAAGTCATCTTTTAATCAGTTCCAAAACCCGACCTATTTTTACCCTCCAATATGTTTTTACACATACAGCTTATTACCGCTTAAAACTCAAAATGCGAAACGAAGTCTCTTTTTAATTAAACCCCAAAAGCGAATATCGATTGGTTTATTAGTTCGTTTTCGGGATCATTCCATCCACGTGCACGCATATAAAAACATCATTTGTTCTACCTGAATATCCCGGCACTCTTTCTGTGTTTTCTGGGGAAGAGGGGGGCGAGGAGGGAAGGAATTAGGTACATAAAATTCCCAATTAAATGCGAGCGCGTTGCAACGCCAATTTGCAAAAATATTTTCGTATAAACGATTCGCGTTTTATTCTGGGCGAAGCGGTAGTACGTAGTTACTATTAAACCGTTTCAATACTGACAGATAAATTGAATATACGGCGAATCTACACAGGGGTAATATTTTCACGTGCCGTTATCCGAAGGGAAAATGATGTAGTCGTTTATTTTATTATTGTTTGACGGGGCATGTTTTGTATAAATATTTTTTTATTGATCAAATATGTTTGTGTGCAATAAAGGCCGCAGCTGACGATTAAAACTATGATACTGATGACCATCGTCTCGCAATATGAAAATATTCAAAGTATATACATTATTTACTGATGTTTTTTTTTTTATAAATATAATCCTAATGCTATGGGGGTATTTTGGTTTTAAACTATGGGGAAGTCTTACCAGTGGAGTGTGGAGCGTGGTCTCCCAACGAAATTTTCCCAAAGGCTACTCCATGATGATGGTACTTCTTAATTTGTAGATAGGAATGAGAACTTTTTAATTTGTAGATAAGAATTAGATCAACGCTCAATTCGAACCTGAGGTAATAACAGGTCTACCTCATGCGAGGACATCGATGTCGCCTACTAGAGACTAGAGCTAGGAAGCTTATAGAACTTAACAGGAGGTTTGCCGGCAATTCTTAACAGTCCTGCTTAATTAGGAAAACGCCCACTTAGAATGGGGCTCAAGACAGGGAGAGGGGCTGGAGGAAAAATAAAGTTGGGTGTCGTCTGCATATAAATGATATCTACAATACTTTACGACGTTGGGAAAATTACTTGCATAAATGGACTTAAAATTGGTCCTTGTTGCAAGAGTTTACAAGACTATTTCTACACATACAATTAAGAATAAATATCATTCATTCATTTGCGAACAAATTTCTTATTTAAATATTCGAATGAATGCCCGTTAACGTATTTTAGTCCTTGAGCAGCGACTAGTCAAACCCATTAAAAAAGAAGGCCAAATCGAACATCCTCTTAATTACACTCATCCATAAAACAAACGGTCCGAACTAGAAAACACCGTCCGACATCGCTGCCTTTTAATCAAAGATAACAATCAATGGCATACAAGCTTTTTCACATTCCAAACCGTACATCCTCGGCAACACACGACACACGGAGAGAGAAAAAAAGCCAACCGTTCGAACGAAAAATCCTCTCCTGCACCTCCGCATACAGTTGTAATTGTAAGCGCGATAACAAAGTGTGGACATTTGTTACGTTAAGCGCTCCCACCGTTAATGCTTATCATTTTTCGACGTACACCTTTCACGTGCGATCGCTTTCGTTCACCGAACATGCCGGTATATTAAATTACCGCCGCCAGAGGGCGTAGTATGAGTTACGTACGACGTTTTCGGTAATCATCTGGTCCGCAAGTGTGATTCCGTGTCGATCGGAACGGGTAGTTGACGTTCGTAAAGATGGATCGCCTCGTCCGATGGGACAACAGCCGATAATCTAACGTAACGTCGGCTCAAGTTCAATAATGAGGGACCATCATCGTCGGATTGCCTTCTTGCGGATAATACGGCGGTTGCTTGGATCTTTCGATGATGTTCCTCGACGATACAGCTCCATGTTATTATTATGGAGGTACAATAAACTCAGCTGTCAGCGTTATAGCGATGGAGCAGGGCTGTACTTTGGAAACATTGTTTTGTTACTGCGTCTGTTATTATATGGACGTAGTACTTAGACGAGATGTAATTCCTTTGCTGAGCAATTTGGAGAAAAGGCTTTCATATAAAAAATATTTTGACAAATTTTGCTTGCAGCCTACAGTCTCGTCTGAACTCGATCTTGACGTGAAGGGAACGTAAAGATTCGTTACTGGTTGAGGTGACTCGGGGTAGCTCCACTTTTCCCGTAAAGTATCGGGGTTGTGAATCGGCAGATAACTTGAGCACGTCACGTGTACTCACTCCCACGTCCCATGGCCTGTTGCAGACAGTATGGGAGTATCAAGTATTCACTGTTCGCTTCATAAATTTCATTTATTCTTGCTGGTTATAATAATTTTCTGTTATTAAGATGAGGGTAACGTGGAAAACAGGCGAAGGTTAGCCAAAGATCGTCAAATTCCCCGCAATAAGACATTGTATCAACAAGAATCTCCAGCAATAAAAAAAAATCGTCAAGTAATTACGCGGAAAACATTTCTCAACAGCTTTACTGCAGAATTTCATTCAGAACGAACAGTTACCAAACAACAACCTCATCGGAATTATATGCGGTAGATTGGATAAAAAATTGCCACGATATCGTTTACGACATTCAGTACGCGCCTTCATTTTTGCCAATTCTTTGACCTCAAATTCTACATTTCCACCTCTTACTAAATTTCTTTCAAATACGAGCCCACTTAGGATATCGGATAAAAACTGTGCCAGTAGTCTTCAATAAAAGAGAAATTCAATTTTGATGATGATGTACCTCGCGCCGTATAGCCGAAAGGCAGGGCGGAAAAGTTTTTAAACAAATGTTTGACGATGCCGAGTAATTCCCAAGAAAAACATAACCCGGAGAATAAGGGAGTCAAAGTCGATCGAAGTATGTGAGGAAGATTAGAAGTACGAGGGCAAAATTTCCGTTAAAGCGGTTATTATTTATTAAACTTCGAGCGAAACGGTGGTAAGACAGGGGAAGGGAAACGCAGAATTTAAAAGCTTCGATGTTATCGTCCTCGACGTTGTCACGATGTTGATTTCCTTCGCCGGAATCGATCGATGAGGTTTCGACCGACTTTTTCGCAACGAACGCGATTATTATTACGATATTTCCGCAGATAATCGAAATATTTATGAATATGCGAAAGGCGGAAAGGTGCACATGCGTTTGCGGCTATGTTTTACATGTATTACAACCAACGGCTTCTCGGGAACGGATGGTCATCTGAGGGGCTGCGTAAAAGAAATAAATTAGTTCTGCTTCTGCTTCTGCGGTTGTCGCAACATAATGTAATGAAAAATGTAAAAAATTTGTTCCCTACTTAAAAATGGTGACTATTGCTTGAGACTACATTAAGCAGTTTTGTTATTATTTAACGAAACTTTGGGAAACATTCTTGTTAGATGCCATGTTGAGTAACTATACTCAAAAAAACCGTGCTAGACGATCGTCGAATTAAAGTTGGTGAGAGGCAACAGCTTTTACATATAGCTTGACTTCCATAATTAAATCCGGTCCTGTTTCAAAACTTTGTTCATTAATTCAATCTCAATACTTTGATTTATCCCCTTTCCTTTCAGCTTATCAATTTTTTTGTTATGGTTCATCAACTTGGGCGTATCCATCTAGGTTATTATATGTAACCTTTTTCCTCTTGTATACGCGTATCAGATGTTGTTGGCCGGAACGCCCAACGCTCTATAATTATAATCATTAGCGTAGGTGTCGTAGGCATCTACTTCTTCTTCTTCCTCGGATAGACATCGGCTTTTCTTCCATCTTTTTTCCTCGATGCTAGGATTTATCTCTTTCGAATAATAATGGTAACAACGATACATCGAAAATGTGGGCGCCATAAATAGCGATACCGCGTCTCGGGTAAAATCGCCCGGGCGCACAATACCAACATTGATTATGAAATATTAAAAAGATGCACGCCGGGATAAATAACGCAGGATGTATCGAAGCTGCAGGCTATTCTGTACTCCGTGCGCCATTGTTGTTCCTTTTCAGAAGATGATGTGTACGCTACGAACCCTCCCTACTTTTACGAAATTCGTTCCTTGACGAAGTAAATTATGTCGAAGTTGGAAGCGGAGAAGAATGGATGAGTTATCGATAATTTTAGATGAATTATGCAAGTCACCGATGGTAAGTAATCGTTATTTATTCGATTATAATGGATTTGACGTGAAAAGGTGTTATTGAAGATATTTATACGTATTTTTTTCTCATGTTTTTCCTCAAATAGCATGAGTCTGGCACTAAGATCTAAAGTAATTCATTAATTTACAGATTCCTTGCCTTTAAATCTTTGGATCGTGTCAATTTACTAACATTTTCAATTACACCGCTTGTTTGAAGTCTACACAAACGTTTGCTCAAAGATCTAACATTTATGAGCTAGCTTGATTGTGTTTCACGCAGTAATTCCCTACTGTATCAAAATATTTACGTTGAGAAACGATGCCCGGCGAAGAGTTAAATTAAAACGTCTAGAATCCCTCTAAAGCCGCGAGGACTTAGCCTTAATGGAAATTAATTATAATTAAACGAAGATTTTGCGTAAGTTCCTCGCGGGCGGTTCGACCGAGAAATGCACTTCCTTCTAATTAAAAGCCACTATTTTCAGAGCCGATGTAGTTGTTCATCAATTCGTTTTTGTTTTGCTGTCGTCGCGTCGAGTCATAGCTTTGAACATCTCGAGTCGAACTTTTTTGAAATATAAATGTTACGATGAACAAAAAGTGTCTTGGATCAAATATCCTTTTAATTCATTTTTAAATTGATTATAAGATTCATTTTTATAGCTGACACTCCTCTGTGGATATTAGCCAGCGTAGACTGCGGAAAGAAATGACAAATGGTAAATCCCTAGTTTTTATAACGTTTGTAACTATCAAAATCCATAAAACAACGATCACAGCAACAGTTAAAGCATTCTGCATTATTGCGTGCAAATACAGCTCAACATCTCCATTTAGTGAGCGAAAAACATGACGATATTTTTCTTTATGCTTCATTTAACATCTTGAGAAGCCTCTTATTTTTTCCTTTCGTTTCACACGGCAACTTATCAAACACTAAGCTTACGCTTCCTCTTTCTTTACCTGTCATCCACATGGCGTAACTATTTCTTGGGCCCAACGCAATTAAACCCATTAGACGTCCTCTTTTTCTATTATCAACGCACAGCATTAGTCCGAGGAACGCCATTTCCATCGACCTAATCGCATACAGAGGCCTCTGTCGACTCTCGTCGAAGGCGGAGGAGAAGTCAGCAACGCAACGGTGAAGATAGCATCATCGCCCTTCCGATATTCGGCGGGATGAATTAGGAGAACGTGACCACGGACGACTGTCATACGTGACGTTGCCGCCGTTATCTGCCTCGGTCCTTTAGGCCGAGATTCCACTACGACGAAATCACCATTAGGTCCAAATGGCTGCGCCCGCCAGGGCTATGGGGCGGCCGGAACGGCTAATGCGTGCGTCTACATGCATAATTATTACGGCCGGCGTTAAATAAATTCCGAAATCTATTAGCCAACTGGTGTCTCTCTTGGTCGGTGAATGTGTGCGTCTGAATGTTCGGTGGGTTTCGTTCGTGGGCGTCGTGGAATCTAATTTTAAATTGTTTTACGTGATGGCGGGATTCTAACCCTCTCTTGTCGGGATTAAATGGAACACATGGGATGCTTATTTTATATATAGTTATATGTATACTGCTAATGTAATTGGATCTTCCTTTATCAATGTTAAAAATAACAGCTAATTTTGGAATTTTTGTGCTATTTATGGGTTTACATGGTAAATTGTATTTATGCATTCATCCACTTGTACTTGTTGAGACATTATTATTTGTGGTAACAACACGAACTGTTTAGCTATCAATATTCAAAGGCGTAAATTACATAAGCTACATTCTCTTCTAATTTCATTACATCGATTTCTTGAAGGTCCACAAAGAACTACGATATACTCCAAGCTTTCCCAAATAAATAAAATTGACTCCTGTTAAATATGCGCATCTATTATCCAATTAAAGCTTCCCACGATACCTTATTCATGCGTCCTAGAATACAATCGGTAATAACAATAACAATAATAATACTAAAAACGCCTAAAGGTGTTACATGTTAACTTTCCTTTATCTAAAATATGCGTTAAGGAGAGCTTCATTTTAACGCACCACCACTATAATTACGTCTCTTCCAAGCGCATAAAGGCTACGTTTAACGTATGACACACGTACAAAGAGCTGCAGCTCGGTGCAAGAAGGCGCCTTCAATAGTGCCAAGAGAAAAAGAGAGAAAATCTAGCCGCGTATGTTAAATTAATTACGTCGAGTTCGTTATTAGCGTAGTAGTAACGGTAACAAATTTAACTTCCCATTACTTCGGTCTTACGGGTTCTTTTTACCCGCCTGGTAAGATCATATAGTCTTCGGAACTCGCAGCGTAGCGTTCTATTTGCTTCACCACCTCGTTCTATTCGTTTCTTTTTTCTATTCCTTATTTTACATAATCTCAACTGAGTTTTTTATGCATCGCATTAACGAGTCCCTAATGCCGCTATAGAAGAAGACCCAGAGGTAGTGGATTTACTAAAGCTAGTGCGTGTGGGCGGGTGCCTTCTATGGGAACCACATGGCGTGTCTTCAGTATTTTTTTCGTGTGGAATATATACAGGAACGTGTGAAAGAAATCAACATTAATGTGGATTCTATGAAGAGCTTGCGTTGTTTTTACGCAGAATTGTTAATAATAGTAATAAAGTTGTAATTGATGAATATATTCTTTTAATTCTGAAAATAGAGTTAAAAGTTATAGCACCAGCTTTAGAAACTTGTGTTATAGAGGATCTACAGCATGGTACGGAACTTTTTAACTTTATTAATTACTTAGTCATTTATTTAATCATATTTTAAAGATAAGCAAACAAAACATAGAATTAAAATAATACAAACAATGGACAGGTTTCATTCCCAGATGCACACTTAATTTGTTTTTCGATCTGTAACGATCCCCTCGCATTCTCCTTATTGTTTCGCCCTATTTGCTCAGGATATTAAGTTTGTAAGTACATATGCGCTCACTTCTTAAAAATCAAGTATCCTCGAATTAAAACGTACGCCAGACGTATCTCCCTTTGATTATCTTCCTCCTAATCGAGGCGTGGTCCTCCCTATACCCTGTCCTTCGTTGCTCCCTTACGTCAATTCGTGTTATTACCCGGCATAATTTCGATACAATGTAACTCGTAGGGCGATGAAATAAAAAAATAACAAACTGACAGGGAAGAGGTTCTTACACTGTATTACACGCGCTAGTGTATGCGGTAGGGATGCGAGGAGGGCATGCATGTATGAGCTCTACTCTGGAGAGATCGACGACGCCCCTAGACTCGTTCCCCAGCTGCTGTCATGTTGTTATTAAAGGGTATCATCGTTAACTCAGTACAAAACGTGCACTAAATGAAGTTATATATACACGAGTCGTAAAATTCTTCGAGCCAAAGACATTATAATATGTCTAGCCAAATGAAATGTATACGTTTAGTATAAACAATGAAATTTTAGTTGACAATCTTCTTGATATGGTTGTGTGTTGTTATGGGACATTTTCTAATAAAGTGTCCCGTTTATTTCCCAAAGAATTTCGATAAAAGTTCGCAATTTGATAATTATCAATTATACCCGCTCCACACATTAAAACTGGTGATTCGGCATTACGATTCAATAAAAGTTTTCATCTCTCCAATACCACCAATCAATAAACCTTTCAACCTTTAAATGGAAAACAGATCAGCTACAAGTAAAGCATTTTTGTGGCCTTTTCAATATTAACAGGATCTGAATTCTATTCAAGAGCATCTTCAAATATGCAAATTAATGTCGCCTATCTAATCATGACGGAAACGCTGGCGCAAACCTACGTAGGTGCATTAGAGCGTAATATATTATCGATCACTTCATCTACACGCCACAAGCTTCGGATGTTGGTTGTAATAGATGCTAGACGTGATGATCCGTTTAAAGTTCAAGCATCAGGAGAATACCTTTAACGTAGGCGATCGGTTACCTAATCCACGTCACAACATATGCGTGCCTATGTAGGTGAACCGGTACGAACGAAACGAATAATTTATTTAGGGCTGTCTTGTTTCGTGATGCATTTCATTTTGTTTCTATGTATAATAAGCTTGAGGATTACAAGAAATGATAGCAGATTAAATGTTTTAAAGCAAATTAAATGTATAGTAGAAATGTCTTTCGGGTGATGTCGCGTAGTTAAAATTTTACGTTTGACGTTTCGCTGACGTGTTAGAAGACTCACACAGACCGGTACCTGCATGCAACATTTCACCACCATCCTCAACAGAAGAAATCCCTAATCAACGCATTGTTAAGAAGAGCGGAGGAAATCAGCGACAAACATCACAGGAATAGTGAAATACAACACGTCAAAAACGCCTTGCAGAAGAATGGCTACAGCACAAAAGATATAAGGAAGCCACGAGAGCAGAAAAAAGACGAAGACCAACAACAACCAGCAGAATACGCATACCTTCCGTACATAGCTGGAGTCACCGACAGGCTAAAAAAGACCCTAGAGGGAAAAAAAACATCACCACACGTTTCAACACGGTGACCAAAATCGACCAGCTACTCCCTCCTAACACGGACGTGTTACCGAAACTATGAGCAAAAGGCATATACGAACTGAAATGCCAATGTGGAACAAGCTACATCGGTCAAACAGGACGGAGTATTCAGTGCAGAGTGAAAGAACACGAGAAAGACGCACGCCTTAAGCATATTGAAAAATCTGCAGTAGCAGAACACCTGCACCAACAAGGAGGCCACTGCATAAGCTACAGCGACGTTAAGGTATTAGCCAGGACCAGCCACTACTACCCGAGGATAATACGCGAATCCATAGAAATAATGAAGAACACCAACAACTTCAATCGTGAAGACGGAACAAGATCAGCAAGTTAGCACGACGGAGATTCAGCAAAGCGGAACGGTTATGGATCAGCAAAGCGGAACAGAAATGGAATATATAACGAGGAGCAAGGGACAACAACAGCAGTCTTTAGAAATCTCCTGAAGAAGCTGATAGCATGGTCAGCGAAACGTCAAGTAAAATTTTAACTACGCGACATCACCCGAAAGACATTTCTACTATGGATTGCGGTCGTGAAAGCCTACACGCAAATTAAATGTAATTCGATTAAAAATATTGCATTAACATTTTATGTGTTGTGTATTTATTATTTGCTTTTAACGTAAATTAACTAATTGAAAAGAGAACATAGAAATTAATGGCAACTCTTTGATGAGAAGCGGACAGGTCGTCCCATTGAGCTGACTAACGACAACGTGATCAATAAAATTCATGATACCGCATTAACACGCTGTTAGGTAACATTGCTAAATGGTAAACATCTTCATTGAACGTGTGCAGAACATCGTAGCGCAAAATTGAGTATGAGAAAGATATCGGTGAGTTAGTCGCCGCGTCGGCTGATGATTGATCAGAACAGACAAAGGTCGGGCGGCAAAATAGATTTCCCCCGATTCCATCACCCGGAAAATTCGCAAGGCATACTCTTAATTATTTGGAAAAGGGAAGGACAATCACGGGACTGTACTATGCTGATGTAGTTCAGCTTCGAAGCTGAACTGGCCACACTTATTGAAGAAAAAAGTTCCCCACCAACATGGTAACGCCCCGGTCCACTTATAGGCAATCGAGACAGTAGAACTAATCCAGTTCTGCTACGCTAATTGGTACTTCATCCACCATATTCGCTAAATTTGATCTCTTGTGATCCTATCCTGTCGCATCACCGAGAGTTGCAACACCTTATTTATATTTATTAGGAATGATCGCAAAATTCTAAAATACCTTTTAAGCTTTTGAAGTTCTCCGCCGCCAATTTACAGATAAAAACAACACTTAAAGCAGTCTAAAATAATGCATTAATTCTACCCAGTTACCCTTCAACTAACGTAGCAAGGTTCCTATACCATGTAGTAGCAGCTCCACACACACACACAGACATATCTAACATTGGAAATTTATTACAGCGATTGCAGAATTTCTCGACCAACCGTAATTACACGTAATATATCATTAAACCGAAGGGCAAGTAAGGGAAAACGCTGTAGATTTTCGTAGTCTCGCACGACATACATTTACGCATTGGCCAGATCCTAAACGACGATAAGCGAGTTAGTTAAGTTATACGATATCTGGTCGTAATTCTTAAGCATACTTACGTGTGTGTACTTACCTATTTCATGAACGCACGCCATCCGCAATGCGCGGTATTTTCTAGAGAGAACGTCCGTATCTAAGTCTTAGATATTGTTACCTCTCTCTAGCGGGAAGTACCTAACGGCCGTAATTCAGCTCTAATATTAATGTTTGCGTTAATTTATATCCGCAGCGCGCGCTTTAGGCTCTTTTATCGGTTCATATTCTAATTTATAGCGGGCATAAATTGTCGATAAAGTAGGAGAAAATCGGCATTTTCATTTTAGATTGCAAGGAGACGATATTTATTTCGCGTATGTAATATATTTCTAGGCAAATGGAGGATTACAAAAGTTAATATATTTGGATGTGGACAATATTTTATATATTATTCTGCTGATTGTGCATACGCAAAGCTTTATTCGTATTAGTCATGTTATACTGTAATAATTTACAACACTGAGCTTAGCTGGCGTTAGCGCCACGCATAGTGACTTCGGTATGACCAGTGGTTCAATATAAAAGTATTAAAAAATGAATCAGCAGCGGAAGTAGGAGTGTCTATTATAGAGAATGCAAAAACAGCAGCTGTAGCAGAGGAAAATGGAACTCCTGGTTGTGTGTATTGCTAGGATGATTAATTAGAAATGAACGAATTGGTTTCCGAAGAGATGGCTTACAAATTCTTAGTCTGCTCCGTAATAAATTTCATCGTAAGTCGGTACATCAGATTAGCAACTTATACGACATACACAGTTAAAATAGGCGAAGAGTTTCGCTATCCAATTTAGAAAGCGCAATGTGCGACATGACCAAATCAAACAAATCGGTAATGTTCAAGGTTTTGAAAGCTTTAACTGCTTTCAAAAAATGCGTTAAAGCAATGCGATGATGCGGATAACGCGCGGATTTTAATTTCAAAATTTACTGTATATAAGAAACGAGCTTGATACTCCATCCATCAACGCTTTCCAAGTAATATTGTAATTATCCGCAACATGCGGATTACCTGTTAAATTTGTTACAAAATAATGACATTCAAACTCAAGTTTCTCAAAAACCATTGAAGATACCGCAAAATGGTCGTAATTCCTGTAATCAGTAGGTCAAATTGCACAAGGAGCCATTATCCAAATAGATATTTTCGTTAAATCGGCCGAATTTCCAAATCATTTTCTCAATTTTCCTATATCTCTCCAACTAATAGCTTCATTTATAGATTTCGATACGCCGAATCTATTAAAACTTACCGCGATTTTCTGTCTTACGGTAAGCGAGCTATAAATTTGGGAAACTTCGATCCCTATCTTTAGCATTTTTTCGGGGTGTAATTCGAGAAATAAACGAGATAGGCAAATGAGGGTGGCCGGACTCGATTCTACTCAGTCCGATTTTACTCAAAAACGTGTAACTGAAGCGCTGAAAAGTCTTCAACGGGATTTAGAGTAAAACACGAGAAATTCAAATTTTGGCTTTAGGTTGGAATTTATTTAAAATTCGAGAACCATTAATTTCGCGCAGAAATCATCTGATGGTGTCTAGAGATGATAACTTCAATTTAGGTAACTTTGCAGTAGCTGTCGCGATGTTCGCTTCGGCTTGTATTTTATTTTAAACTTTTTTAAGGTAATGGGAAATTTCGCTTTTAAGCTGATTCTGTATAAATTCTGTATGCGAAGAAATAAAGCCTCTTTTTAGCTTCCAGAAATTTTAAAAAAATTTTCTTCTCGGTAAATGGCATTGATGTAACCGCGACCTAAAGTCTGCAACATGTCATTATCTTGATTATTTTGTATTATATAGTCGTTTATAGATATATTGTGTAGCACGCAAGCAGCTCTGATTACATAAACTGTATATTCTAAGTTTTATATGATATAACTGGCGACATTTTTGTTGTATATTAAGTCGTTAAATTTGGTTTTATTTATTTTATAAATAATAGTCACTTTTTACATTGTTCAATATTATATTTATATGTTTATGTATTTTCTTGAATTGTTCGCTTGATGTTTGTTGAATTCCAGATTGCCTTTCTCTTGCTCACAGCTGGCTCCCTTAGGAACCACTCCTAGCCGTCGTTTTTATAGTTAGATATAATTGTTTTTAGGAAAACAAGCAGTGCTTTAAATTGGTCCCATTAAACTGCAACTGTTTTCCTATTCTACCTTCTTTTCGCTTTAGTTACCGCTAAAGTTAATGCGCGCTAGCTTATTAACATTTTGAAAGGATTAACCACATCCGAATGCAATAAGCGCTCAAAATCGGCCCCCTCCTTTTTTGCATTAAAAACCTATCGTAATAGTGCCATAAAGAATGAATTTTTACTATAAAATGCTCCACAAAATGCCTACATAAATGAAAATGCTCGCTCAGCGATATTCCTCTATACATAATAGATGCACTAAATTGATTAAATATTTATAAAACGTAAAAGGATACTGCGATTTCAATTAATTTAATTAAATCGGATAGATAACGCATCCGTTCGATGCGCGCATTGCCTTTTTAATAGAATAACTAAGCAGAATTTAATCATTTCGACTATTTTTTTTTCCTGTTGTAGTTATCCTGCGGATACTTCTCCATATATACGCGTTAACTCCTGACGCCCGAAACACCGACATTAAAACAAATCGTTTCGTTTAACGTTTTAAGCGCGGTATCATCCGTCATCGGCGGCGGTGCCTCCTAACTGCGGTTTTTCATTAAAAATTAACGTCGCGTTTCGTGATTAACTCGATGGGTTGTGTATGATATGGTACGTCGTTGGGGGCGCGTTATATCTACGTTACTTGCGCAAATAAGAGGCAAATTGCCGATGTTGCACTAAAACGAACATCTGCGAACATTTCAGCGAAAAATTTTGGTGATTCGCAATACATGATATGCATACTGTGTTCTCAATAGGTATGAGAAGTAAATAAGAAACAAGATATGAACAAATTCTTCACTTCGCGAAACAACCTCGTAAGCGACCCGAAAGGACCGAAAGACGAAATGAAGGTTGAGCGGAGTCTGGTCATCGGCAAGCGATGAAGCTACTAGAATTGATATAACTATAGCAACCTGTAGCCAGAGTCCTGTAAAAGTTTCGAATAGATACGTCCGTTAATTTGTAAATGAAAACCATTTAGAGTGAATAGCTTTTGTGATTTAACAACAATGTAAAAAAATCGAATATAACGCAGCGAAATCTTAAAAAAAATAGGTACTGAACTTCCTGTTAGTGATAACTAAAGGCAGCAAACCACAAACCGAATACTAGTTAATTGCCGACAATAAAAGCGGTACAGTGTCTTACGGAATAATTTCCCAAATCCATTCGAGTGCTGCTTCTTAGGAACCGTCCCCAAATACCTTCTAATTACTGTTGGTATTCCATCATCGCTTCCTGTGGATGCAAATTTCGTACAATTCGCCTTTTTAGCACACACGCAATTCTCGGACACGCACCGTTATTAAGCTTTCCATGTTATTTTTTCCGTCAGTGAAATTTGTATCTCCGTAAATTAACACCGCCGGGAAGAAGGGGCGACGTGTGTGGTTCTCTCCCATATAACTTCGGCGCCCGTCAGCTCATGCCCGTTCGGTTGAATGAATGATGGGCGGTTGTCGCATTTACTAATTGCTAGCAGCAACACGCTCTTTCCAACTCTACCCGAACCCCACACGTTTAATATGAGTTATAGACCGGCTTGGCTTTCCAAGAAGAATACCAGGGTTAATTCCGAGATATCCTGCAGCCTGAACGTTGTCGATACCGTTCAGTTTCACATCCTAATGACATTATAACCTTTCCGCTGTCTTCTCCTTGCTTCCCCTTTTCTTTTTCTCGTTTCGTGTGTTTTCCTTTTTTGGCCGGGCGCGTCGAAATGTGTCGTTATTAGTTGCGCTAATGCTTCCACGGAACCGAACGTTATTGGTTTTCGGTTGTGATTAACTGTTTTGCAGTTGTTAGTGCCGCTTATGGGGAGTGATGGCTGTTTGCGTTTTACTTATATACACACGCACGCGTTCGGACGGAGGCCGAAGACGAGAGAGCGGCTCTTTCGCAACAAAAACAGAAATCAATTACGGTTAATGTATTTTCGCTTTTCGGTATCAATGGCTGGACAAGATTGCTCGGCAAATTGAAATACGATTCGCGGAAAGATTATAGCTGCATCTGGATCGATGTTGGTAGGAGCGTTTTGATGAGTAAATACGCAGATGTTAGGGCAACGTCCTTGTACAAGTATACAACAGCAGAAAGTTACTCGCAGTGGAAGTAGATTTATAATTTGTTTTATTGAGAAAAAAAATTATTGCCCAAACACAATAACCAAAGATAATCCTAACACGGTAAAAGCAATGTGCGAAGAGGAAGCTCCAACAAACGGACACGTGTCTGTCTACCGTTCATCCTTAGCGTTGCTTCAAATGCTCACATAACGAGTTATATCGCTAATTTTCAAAAAAAGAGGCATATTCACTGCTCGATCGACAGGCTTTGTACAATACCAAAGCAAAATCGGAGAGAATTAAACTGTAGCATCCTTTGAGGTCCTCAGTAATAAACCATATGAAAACAACACCTACCCTTTTCACAATAATTAATTTAGAAAGACGTAACGCCTAACCCTGTATGAAACAAGATCGTTCCTCATATACCTTACCACGAATTTACTCTCATATAAGAGAATTCAGCTTTAAGCTAATGCGTCCCGGGAATAATTGCTTTTATCTACGGATATCGTTTCGCTTCCGCGGAAGAACAAGATCAATACACCGGCAAAAACAAGAAGAACAGTAGCAAGAACAACGACTTCGCCGCCGACTAGGACGCTTACGTATGCGAACCCTTTTTCTTTCTTGGTAACGGTAAAGCAGTCGATGGAACCGGCGAACCGGAAAATTTAGAGTAATAGCGCGGCTCTTACCGACGCCTGTTAAACAGACGATGTATAACTTTTACCATTCATAATCTTTGATTAATGATAATTACCGCTTTCTGTAGCCCCCGCGCGTTGTGGAAAATGAAGGAATGAAGTT
The DNA here is from genome assembly GCA_902654985.2 of Oryctes borbonicus. Lineage (NCBI taxonomy): Eukaryota > Metazoa > Arthropoda > Insecta > Coleoptera > Scarabaeidae > Oryctes > Oryctes borbonicus. The sequence goes on along the minus strand of LR736899.1, from coordinate 1,150,017 downwards.
GCACGAGAAACAAAGGAGGGCGATACTCCCTTTGTGTGAAAAGGCGTCTGAGTCCGCTTCCTACGGTGCCTATATAGATTTATATATTAAGTATTTTTCGATGTCTGCTTCGCTTCGTGAAAATATAAGAAAGGGGGATGATGCTGTTTCGCTGACGCGGCTCTAAATTTACGAGGAACAAACCGGAGGGTTCCGAGAAAATATTGTTTTCGTGTAATCTCAATTAAGAAGTTCCTGAGCTACATGCTTGTTATTGCAAAGTATATACGGGCATAGGCGTCGACAAATAAATTTTGTTAACGAGAGTTTCCTTTTCATGTCGACGGGAAATACAGAGAAAAATAATAAGCGCTAGTAACAGCATATATTGGAAGTCTAAGAGTATTGGACAGCTTCTCAGTTCCGTGCGTTATTAATATAATCTTAAGTATCACAAATATTCTTTTTGGTCTTCTCTTATTCAGCAAAATCAGCAAAATTTATCTAGCTTCCTGCAAGAATGGTTCGCCCATGAAAACAAAAAATGTGGCGATGCGAGAAGAATTCACACCAGAATATTAACAAAAATTTCTTCAAAATCGCTATACTTTGCATCGTCCAAACATATCCCTTTTGAACGATCCTCGTACTAATAATGTTTTTACTACTTTAGTCTTTGCATATCAAAGCTTTAAAGTTAGCTTTAGCTCGACGAAAACTATTTATATACATCGCATTTATCATCTCTCTTTTGCGCAGATATTGTATTCGTATTCGCCAAGTTTTCATCTGGAGATGACGGTAAACTTTCAAAGGAGATCCTTTCCGATACTTCAACGATGCTTACGCTTATCTCCGCGTCCGATTTCAAAGACTATTTTTACTAGACAAAGCCCGGCTTTATAAGATAAAGGATCTGGTAGGTACTGTACTATAATTTATCGAACAATTTCTGGGTCGCGCAGACTTTGAAGTCAACTCAACGATTTCTCTTCAACAATAAAATGTATTCACTGCCGTCTTAAAGTATATCTTCTCTTTCCTTTGTTTGTTAAAAGTTTACAAGGGTTAGCTCATTACGTGTTCAACATTATTTTAAAATGTTGTAATTACGTTCCAAATGAGTGAAAAGATTGTTACTAATCGTTCCTTTACTCTAATTTCTTCCTCATTTTTGTGCGAATTGTGACTACCAACTATACAAAGCATGATTAAAAGTATTAAAATATAAGTCACACCTACGTAGTAAAAATAATGCAGAAAATCGACTCCATCTTTGAGTACGCTTGAAATCCTCTTAAGGACTTCTTCTCGCGAAATTTACTACCGGAATATCGAAATTTATAGACTGAGACAGCAGCTCTAGAAGTCGTGCCGTCGATATAGGCTCTACGCTTCACTAAATAAATTTTCGGCCGTAGAGAAGTAACTCCATGCTATCGCCGTAAATCAATTGCGAACTTCCAAATTCGGATTATATCACTTTGCGCGCGCGGGGTGTCGGCGATCGTCGCAGAAGGCGTCGGGGGCGGAATAGGCGAAGGCGGCGGCGGCAGCAAATGTTTTATATCTTGAATTATTGCCGCTCGAGGACGGCTTCCACCGTATGTCACCCGACTCCCCGGTTACAACCGCTTTCCAGTGTACCCCATAGCCCCGTCCATGGAGGCATGACTAATGTCGACCGCTAGATGGCAGGATGTGCGACATCCAATTAGGCGAGAGCAATGTCTGCTTAATAAATGGTGTGCCGATGATTATTAATTAAGGCGGTTGAACCGAAATTAACATTCTTAACTCGCTTACTGTTGGGAAGGAAGAAGAAGATGGAGTTGAGTGAGATAGGAAGCGGACCGCGAAGAAATCGCTGAGAAAGAGAGAACCAGGGACTGTGGACTTGGTCAAAAATGAAATAAATTAACATATACGAGAGATACCTTTTAAGTTTTTACATAAACAATGGCACAAATGTAAACTTCCGGGTTTTTCTGTTTCTGTCTTCAATAGCGCAAGGATCAAGCCGTCTACAGCTGGTCGAGAATTTACAAAAAAAATGATACTCTGTTCCTAGAAGTATTGTGATGATGAATCATACTTCCTTTGAAGTTTGATTAATTTCGAATTTTCCCTAAATCCATCCCTGGAACTCTTAAGAGGTTAGAAGGCCACGACGAAGGAAGTTACGGAACGCGTGATGGAACCTTCAAATGGATCTCCATGCATTACATACAGTTAAATTCGCCCTTGTACGCCCGTCCTTGTGCGTTTCCGAGCTAAAACATACTATAAACCGAGCAAGGGAGGGCGCCACCAACGCCGCAACTAAAGCGGGCGGTTGCTTAGCGCCGTGATATATGCGAGAGTCAGTTAAATTACAATCTGTCTACGTATGAAGAGCATTAGATTAATTACGGGACCGAACCGATAACTCAATCATGTGCCCTAAAATGTGCTGCGCGATGCACGTTTCCAGATCAATGGGTACGAGTCGAGCCGAGCGCGCGGGCATATTAATTTCGCCCGATTCCGTTACCGGTTTGCTACGCAAAGGTTGAAATTTGATGGAAAAACGGGCGCAAAAGGGGGCGGCGGGGCCGCGTGAAAGGGCGATGGGTCGACAGCGGCGGTAAAGATAGAGCAATCGGATGGATAACGACGGGTTGCGATGAGAATTTCGGGGGGCGGAGGGAGAAGAGGAAGGCAACGGAAGAAGCTGGAGGAATTAGAGATTAGATTAGAAGATGATAGATGTACTTCTCTTCCTTTTCTTTGCCGAATTATTATTGGACAAGGGTTATTTCAGCGTAATAAAGATGATTTTTTTCTAGAACAGTATTAACTCTATTTTTCATTTGATTTCTTTGATGCAATGGATTTGTACAATATCTGTACATTGTCATTAGTTACCATCCATTCGATCCCTTTCATCAATAAATTCATGAATTCATGAGTTAAAAGGATCAGAAGGACGAGTCTTTGCGGCGAATCCAAGATAATATTATTGGAACGATAGATCCAGTACGCATACATGCATACCTCCATATTCTTACGTGTGTGTCTATTTGAGCTGATATCATATCCCCCGTAATTAGGTAACTAATCAGCCGAGACTAATTAGGCGGGTTATATAGCGCAGAAATCGACCAATCAGATTATACGATTATGTTATAGCTATCGGTTACAATTTGTTCCGCAATAAATGGACGCTTTTCCTTTGATATCGTCAGATATAATATAGGCAACTATGTAGCAGTGCAGCTTTGTAAAGAGACACTGGAAGTTAATAATTAACAAATTTTCTGGATTTAATACATTATTGTTTAATGAATGAGATGTTTGTATGTAAAGTGGCTTCCTAATTAGCGAAGGCCATATTTGATTTTTACATCGTTAAATACAGCGGAAAGACAAAACAATCTAGGGCTAACAGCAAAAGAAGTAAAAGACGTTTAGTTCAATGAATTTTGTCCAATGAATAGATCCCATCTACAAGATCTGCAAAATATCCATCTACTGCATTTGAATTCTTTCCAACTATAAATACTTTTAGATTAAAGAATTTATAGAAGTTAGAGGGAACCAAATCTGGTGAGTGAGATGGATGTTTCAACGATGTGTACTTCAAATCCCCCAATTTCCGCATTGCCAAAGCACGGTGTTAAATTTTTATTGTAATAACAATAAAAATTTAACACCTCTTAGAGTCTTAGGTTCTTAGAGTCCTTTTTAATAATAAAGGACTCTAAAAACCTAAATACATAAATAAAACCATAAAACAAAAAAACATTGATTACAATAAATTAAAAAAAAAAGAAATCTTATATTATCACATCTTACCTAGAAACGCTTAGTACTTAATGCGTTCAGCGCCACCTGTCCCGGATCCCGTTACTTAGATAAACGGTACTCACCTGGAACAAAACAGCATAATGAGAAGCGTGATTCCTAAAAGTCAATTTATAACACGTCAATTGCGAGGAGTAAAGAAGAAGGTTGAAGGTAGCTAGCCGCCTATACGAATAAAAGCTGCGTGCATGGCAATTACTGCAATCGGACAGTTAGTTACCAGGCCGTTGCCGATCACGACCCCTTGACGTAGGATTGTGTTCGGAGAGTAGAGGAACGCCCACCTTTCCAGTTCCGAAGCTTTCTCTGGATATTTTAGTTGGTAGTGGACGTACAGTGTATGCCAAAAGTGTACTTTAGGTTGTTAAATTCTGAACAATTATTTTATGCATATTTTATAAAAGCAATTGTAAAAAGATCTGGTAGGATGTATAAGTTGATGGGAAAAAGATCTAGTAGGATGTATAAACTGGATAAATTGAAAACCAATAATTCACGGATTTTAACGGGAGTTATCTACACGTCCACTAGTCTGATAGCCAATCAGGGGTTGGCAACTGTTAATTGTTTCTTTCCATTATTAACCAAAAAGTTGATCGTGGTTGCAGTGATTAAACGTTTGCTGTTGGAAGCTTTCAACGTCGAAGAAATACAAGCTAGATTGAATAGAGTTTCATTACAGTTAATGAAACTTTGATCGGAGTAGACTTTAGACTAGACAGAATAAGAAGAAAGAAATGAACGAACTACTTGCGATGAAAGTTCTTTCGAACAAAGTAGGCGAAAGGTAAATTTGTGCCTGTTAGAAAGAGTACGGATATTATCTCATGCTATTTGCTTAGGATAAAATTAGTTCAAAAGCGTGTCTAAAACTCGTTAATGCAAGGGAATTCTTTGATCTTCTCCAGCTTGGTTTTGTTGTCTACCTCATACGTAGGTCTTCGTACTGGGTAGCCCATAAATAGTTAAATTACGTGTAAAAGAAATCAACACGCATTGCGTTTACAATGAATACGAAATTTCAACGGGAGCTCTATTTCAGCACCATCCTATTATTGATGTTATTTTCTACACGTAGTTAACTCTTCTTTAAGAAGTTGCAATCAGTGCTGTATAGCAGAAACCACAAATTATTACCTTGGCCTCGTAAATAAATGCCCATAAAGATAAAAATTGTGAGATCATAATCCGGTAATTTCAAGATTTTACCTATTCGTACATGGGCCCATAATGAGAGTTATATGTTCCTTTCAAAGTACAGAGCATAAACCTTCGTTTTATTCTGATACGCGTTTTAAAACTATAAAGTTGACCTGCATGCAATAATGTTTACATTGTACTACAGAAATGAGTCTAGTGCATTTTACAGGTACTATGACGCACACATAACCACAACATTATCCCTATAATAGGATATCCGGTTGGAACTTACTAGTTTATTTGTTTGTTAAGATTTCAAACAGATACATCGGTTGGTTTATTGTGTAGCTAATGAGAGCCATTTAAAGTGAACAACATGTGTGACTTAATAACAATGGAAAAAATCGAATATAAAGCAGTGAATAAATAGAGACGGGTGCGGTGATTGCTAGTACGCCCGTGTATCAACTTCAAAAGAACGTTTGGCGAAGTTAAACCGCAATCTGAATGATTTTTATGATGATTTATCGTAGCACACCAGAGACCAAAGAACATTCTAAACAATGGGCTTCTCACGCCCAATCGGCGTCAGAGAAGGCCAAAGCCACTTTAGCGGCCAATGGTGAGTATTATGCTCATTTTAACAATCCTGTGAAAGAGAAACTTTCGCATTTGGGGAACAAAAGGATCCTCTTTCTTCAAGGCAATACACACGTGCACACTTGTGTCGTCGCCATGGCAAAATTCCATGAATTGCTTTCGCACCCACCATATTCGGACTGTCCTCCCATAATGACGATAAGAACACAAATCCAAATTTTAATGTGCTGGTAGAATTTGGCCCTAAGGACAAGATTTTCGAACACGAACTGTATATCCTAGTATAGGAATATAGAGCAGTTGGTAGCACTGAATGAGTGACAAGTGACTTTACGTGCCTTTAACTTGATTACCGAGTCGAATGTTAAACTTGCGTGTCGACTAATAACAAATCTGGCAGAGGCAATCATAGACCCTAACAGAAAGTTATTATTTGGTCAGGTCAGGCGAGCACGTCAGTCGCTACATTAACCTCGTCGATGGTCGGGCCGATGCAGGCGTACCAACCTAGTGAGCGCGGAAGTTGGAGAGAGACGAGAGGAGGCGTCAGGACCGTAACGGGCTACATGCACAACTTATAACCATTAATTCTACCCGGCCGTATATAAATAAAAAGCGGGGTTGGCTATTGAGGGGGCACGTCGGGCGGTGCCGGGGGTAGAACTCTTACGTAATATAATTACTTTGATAAGTAGTACAATGTGGTGGCGATATAAACAGGAAGCGTTCTAGTGAAAGGTTATTTTTAAACTGGAACACGATTAGACAAATACAAGGAGTGTTTCTTATTCGAAATTCTTTTATGCTTTACTTTAAAAAGTATTTAAATTGTTGATTTTTGTTCCAAAAGAATTTCTTTCGAATAATCAGATTGTTACTCTATTTTTGGCACCACTTCATTCGTTTTGTGCGCCTAAGGCACGGTTCTTTTCTGCCGTTAACGTTAACTGACAAGACCTTACAGGAAATATTCATATGTGGAGCCTTAGCTATACAATTCTTCCTTCCGTGTTAAATTTAACCTTTAAGTGGTAAGGATGAAAGACGAGAAGATGGCGCCTTACAAGGCTGACAGTTCAATTTGTCTTCATTTACGAAAAACGATAAAAGGAACGTAAAAAGGGATGGAAAATATGTTAAACGTTGGAAAGAATATATGTCAAGATTTACACTTACATAAAAGGGGATAAGGAATCTTATTATAGTAGGAAAAGCGAACAATTTTTGATTAGATCTTAGAAATTGGGGTGTCTTTTGTAATTTTTTTGTTAATTATGTTTTTTTTTTTTAATTAAGCTTAGAGACTAACATATTAAGACAGAGAATATTTCCGGAAGCAGATACCAGCCGACTTATGACATCCCTTCGTTCATAAAAACAAACAACAACAAAAAACTTCCTTCAAAGATTGAATCTCCATAAGGTAACACACAAGTAGCGAGTAAACGTAAAAGATACGGTTCAAAGGTGATCACCGTCATGTCGCCCCTTTTTCCCTCCTCTCTTATATTGATTCCGCTTTGATTGAAAACCAGATGAAGTAGAACTAAGTCGGTTTCACGTGAACCGACCGAGATGTCGTCGACTGCAATCGACTGGCTGAAACTGAAGACGGCGACGATGCCAAAAAACGACGTCCCAACTCCGGCGCGCAAAACGAGAGGAGCAAAGAAATAGAAATTCATTCGGAACATCTCAGGGGAGAGGCCCCGCAGCGAATCTCTCCGGCATTACGAAAGAACGGAGCGGAGAGGAATGAAAGCTAACGGGAAACGGAACGACGAGGAGACGGAGATGGTTTCGACGGAATCAGTTCGCCGAATGACGAGAAACGATGAATTTCAGACAAGTCGGTGCGCGCGCGACGCTCCGGAACGAAGGAATGGATGAATCTAGCGAGGGAACTGAACTAAATGCTTCAGACGTTAATTTACATTTCGAGAGGAAACGAGGGAAGTTATTTATTCCTTCTGTCACGCCACTGTACGCGGTGGGGATTTAAAAGCGTTCGGGAAAATATTTCATTTGCGTTTAATGAACTGATTTTCAACTGATTTCTTTCCTTTTCTTATGGTTGGTATTGGCGTGTACGTGTTACTGGCTGGATTCAAGTTGGTTCTTTCTAGTTTTGATTCGTGTACTAACCATATACAAGCTAACTAATTGTAACCTGTTCCTCTAGCCCCAAAAATAATTGACGTAAAAAATTCATTTTAAAGTCGGAAATAGACGTAATAAATTTTACCTGAGACGAAATTGTGAATTATTTGGTACAAAAAGCTTTTCTTAAATTCCTCTAGTCTGTGTTGGAAGAGAACAATGTGGTGTCTATTAACTTCTACTTATAACTTTGATTTTTGTGTCGGTATGAATCCCAAATCTGGTACTTTATGCCTGCCATTTTCTTAAGCTTCGTTTTATCAAAATGAGGGCCTTGTATCTAACTTCGAAGTAAGTTACCAATTTGTTGGATATTGTTCCTTAATTAACTCAGATAATTAGCAATGGACTTATTTCCATCAACATGAACTTTCCTTGCTTGAGGCAGGTGAAATTATTACTTTTTTGCAGCGACTCTCGGGGAAACCAGTGGGGAACACGAACGCTTTCTTATGAGACGAATAGACACGAGTCTGTCTGGTCGTTGCAAAAATGTAATAATTTTACCTGCCTCGCTTATCTCTATTGATCAGGCATAACTGTTACATCTATAATGGTCAGAGTGATTCTAAAGCTTTTCTAGTGGCATTGGTCTTCTATTTTCATAGCAGCTTTCAATATTTCTGAATCGCATGTGTGATTTTGGGTAATACTTATATATAAGTAGATCTTTAAACCCACCCAAAATCTAGAGCAAGTCCCCATGGACGAAGAGTAAATATAAACAGTGTCTAGAATCAACATTTTATTGAATATAAATCACGTATTTTTCAATATTGCCTGTTCATTTGTCAAAGCCTTGTCATCGTAACTGGTTCCGTTATACCGTACGCGATATCAGGCACAAGATTAATTAATTCTTCTCGTACAAACACATATAGAGCTATATATGGACGGCAAGTAGAGCGCTTCGAATTTATTGACAATGGCGAAACGCTAGGCATTCTTCATAAAGTCAACAGCGTGCGAGGCCGCCTTCGTAACGCCCGGCACCGTCGTTTTCCTATTTAACGAGAAATTTCAATACACCAGCCAGATATCCAGCATGCATTGAAGAGAAGGTTCTGCTCTCGCAGATGAGTTTTTTTTTTTCCCTCGTTAGATCCCAATAGACAATCGCCTTCTGCGATCTCATGCATGCATTGTAATACGTCGAACATCGGGTAATTTTTATAGAATAGTGTATGCATCTATGCATATGGATGCATACAGATTGTTAACGTCTAGCTTACCCATTATGAAAAGTACCTACGTGGAATAGGTTGAAGGAGCACGTTAAATGACCCTACGGAGTAAAGTTGAAGCATATTTTTAGTTGGTTGTGTTTACCAACAAAAGGAAACTCCGACCTAAGCACCATTACATTGTTTGGGTTACAATGAACCAAGAGAGTGAAGTATCTAGGTGCTACCCTTGATGCAAAACTTAACTGGAATGACCACTTACTTAAAATATTGGCGTTGCAGGAGATTTGTTGGTAAAATTTGGGGATTAAGACCGAAGAATTAGAAGCAGCAAAAAAGAAATCAAGGCCATTACTAGCTTTGGCGACTAGACGCTGCTTCCTCAAAGAAGAATCTATATAACATAGGCATTCGAAAGTACTCAAATATCTTCTGGGCAAGATGGGTTTTATAGAGGGCACTAAGCTGCTCGAGTGGAAATGAGAGCAATAAGCTTAAATTCCTGAATTATTGGTGCCCAACCCAAACAATGTATAAATGAATGAATCCTTACTTAAGGATAAAGGCCCCTTAAATGTGAACTCAGTAAATCCAAAGGCTCAGTATCCCATTTTACTTTGATAATACCATCCCGTACTCTAAATTGGCTAACGTCAAATTACCAAATCGGTATCCATATACATACATCGATAGGGATATACACTTACAATGTTCGAAAAATTGAATGACGATACACTTCGGTCCCGAGATGATATATTAAAAGTCGGACTTTGATCTATTGTTCATTGAAAATTGCATTATAAAAACTCGGGGTAAAATGTCTTTGATATATGAAACGGTGGTTCTACTCAGTCGCGCTGAGCGGAGCATAAAGGCACGGCGTTAAAGGAGCGAAGAGGGGATAGGCGGAGAGAATGAGCGATGGCGCGTCGTCCACCTGCGGACAAGCTCTATTATTCAAATCGTTCGCCGGATCGTAGGAATACGGCGCTGGATTTTAACTTTTCGCGTCGGATGTCAGCGAGTATGCGTTTGATCGGTTTAAAACGCCGATGATAAAGGGGCGACTATTCGAATCGTATCGATCTACTTCCTGACCTACTAGCATGGCAACAATAACGCTGAAGATGCCTGAAAAGAGTTGTTTATTTACGTTTGACCTCGAGGGTGGAAGGATATTTTACGTTTTTGGTAAAGGGCAATTACAGTCGAAACAGAACACATCAGAAAATGCCTAGAAACAATAACCAAAAAATATAATGCTAAGATAGCTTAGCTTTCTCATGGTATTAATGGAATAATTCACGACAAACGCAACAAAAGGAGAGAAAAAATTACACTAACACACGGACATGTTTCTGCCTACCCGGCGTCATCAGCGTGGTTTCGAGAGTAATTTTTTATCTCTACCTTCTATCGCTGTTGCCTCACAGTTAATGCCAGTTAGTGTAATTTTTTTCTCTCCTTTTGTTGCGTTTGCCGTGAATTATTCAATTAATACCATGAGGAATTTTTTGGTTATTGTGTGTATTGTGAAGAATGTCATAATCGGGAATATTCCTTGATAAAAATAGCATAATAAAGAAGTTCTCACGAAGTATATCGCTCGATTATTCCCATTAATTGTGGATATCATGTCAGTTACTTAAAGCCTTCTTCTCCTGATTACAAAGCACATTTAGAGACCACGGCATTAACGTAATTCAATTTATCGAAACCACAGAATCATAATTAAGAAGAAAAGAGCACCCAAAGGAACCAAAAAGCAATATAATCTCGAAGCTTTTACCGCATTTTAAAGACGATCCGCTCATCCCGTCGTATAGATGTCTAGCAGTAAATCCGAGCATGTTCTACAAGATCATAGCGCCCGATAACAATTAACAAGCGACAACCGAATAAAAGGTGAAAAGGCTTACGTCTAGTGTGATGTAAAGCAGTTCTTAGCTCGATCGTACATATGTTATTTTCGAGAAGAAGTATGCGTCTAATAGGATGCATATGCGTCTAGTTATCACTAGTTTTAGAATGGTATACTACTATCCCATATGTATACAAATGTAGCTTAGGTATTTCGATAAATTACGACCACGGAGGACTAATGCTCTTTTACGAAGAGGGCACCGCCTAATGTGGATCGTCCTCGGATATTAGTGGCACCCAAAAATAAAACGTCCGTAACGAGTTCCACGGCTAATTCCGTTTAATGTAGTAGATGATATAAAACGACAGATTTATGGTGATCAACGTTTGAGAAGGATTAACGTTTAAGTGTTTTGTGAGGATTCCTACAGATGTAGTAGGCCATGGAAGATGGAAATGAATCTCGATATCAGAGTATTGGGCGTGATAATAAGTTTTATTTCTAAATGTTTTCTGGTAGACAAAAAAAATTAAAAGTATCAAGCAACCTATGCGTTACCTAGATGTTAACTTATATAAGACCTCATTCATCCTTAGATAAATAAAAAATATACAAACATGATTATTCCTCACCCTGTATTACAACATCGTTGACCAAAAGGTAGAAAATCTGCCAAAAGTCAAAATTGCGGTAAATATGTACCGTAGAAGCGGTTCCTTTATTTTGTGATTGGCTGCTGTCACCATTATTATTTTCCATCTTCTGTTCTACTTTGAAATGTCTGTTTCATTTCAGAAATTAAAACATCACATTTCTGTGCTTAATGTCGTCACGGTACGAATGAAGTACGACTCTATCTCTTTTTATAGTTTTAGCGACACCTAATGAAATATCCGATAATTTACAACCGTAATTAAAATAACAATAAACACGTTCATGGTTTACTGCGATTTTACAACCATTTCCCGAAACAGATGTTTGATGTGATACGAACGGAGGATAGCCGCCTTCTCTTCTTCTCTCGAGCTTTAATACTACATCACATAACCAACCAACCAACCAACCGGAGCGATATACACTGTCTGCAAATATAATCGCGACACAAAAAAAACTGCAAGAAACGTTAAATTCGAATTAAGCTAAATTACATTGCAAGTGAATGTAAAAATACTTCAAAATATAATATAAAGGTGTTACGCTTGCCTAGATCCACTAACTACTTCATAAAATAACTTATAATCAATTTAGTAGATGTTCTTATATAAATGTTGCGTTTCCATTTGCAGCTAGTGTATAAACTAAAATATTCTACTCCAAGCGCATATATCGTACAGGTACGTTAGAGATGTACCATCAGGGCATGAAATTGTTGCCCTAAATCTCGAATATAGCCTATTAAGGAGCCAATTAAATCAACACTCGTATATTATTCGTTGTAAACGATAATTTAAGGCGTATTATCTCTTTCTATTTAACGGGGAAAGAGAGTCTGTCGAGGAAAGGCAGGTACGAGTAGCAAGTTGGGGAAATGTTGCCAAGCTTCGAATTAAATTTTAATTATTCAATGCCTCACTTACCATACACCTATATACGTTTTCGCATTAAACAGGGAAACGCATACTTGCTAAAAGTGTGTTTATGTACTGTTGCGGAACTTTTTTTGAGGTTAAATGCCTCCAACGGAGTTTCTCCTGTAATTACCTAGTTAATTTTGAATCAACAAATTGTTTTGAAGCTTTGAACTTTTACGTATCGATTTAAACAATAAACCGTTCTGAGGACAAGTAGAAGAAAAACGGCACATTTGAGATCATTTTTCTATTATTCAAGATTTTTTCCAAGTGTCCATAATTCGAGAGATTCATTTTCCATTTGTTCTAAAATGTATTCTTGATTAAGATAACATTTTATAAAGAATGCCAATTCTTTGAATCAGCTGTCTTGCTGAAATAGACTGCTTTTTCTCGACTGAAGAAATAGGTGGTGATGATGATTTTTTTTCACTAATCCTTAGTCTTACTTGTAATGGCGTCTTCATTAATGCCTTTTCCATGTTTTCCAGTGCAATAGCTCTCACATCTGAAACTTTGTTCTAGAAAATAGTATTTTCCGATCAACTTACTACGTTTTCCAAATTCAATTTTTTTTTAATTAACTATTTACGTAATTGTTGCTTCCAAATATGTTTGCTTAAGTTAACACTTTAAAAATTATAGTAAAAATTTCATTTCTCTGAATAATCAATTATCCAAAATCATGTTAACGAACTCCCCAAAATCGAGATACTTCCACGACATCAAAACGTCGCTGATAATTCGCCCAATTTAAAAACGCAGCTCTAATAACCTCTCATTCAATGCCCCCCGTTATTTTACGGATATCGAAGACATTCTTCGCAGCCCATTAATCACGTATGAATAAATAAACTCGCTCCGATAAGATTTACGCGTTTTAATTAGACGCGAATAGTCGTCAGATTTTTTGCACGCCCATTACAACGGAGCAAATGTACGAGTATTTCACTCTCCAGACAAATAGACCGTTTGTTACCATACGCTCCGACGGCGAGGCGTTTGGAAGAATCCAGCGCGCCAGTCCGCTGTTGGAACGGATGTTAGGGGTCGTCGGGGGTGCCCAAAAAAACGACCATCAACAACGACGGAGCGAATAACTCATTGAGAACGCAATTGGCAATTATCTCGTTTCGCGGAACAATAAAGTGACGATAAAGGCTAGCTGTATGCTGGCAACATAATACATATGAATGCGTGTTTCTGATTAGGTTCGCAGCCTTGTAAAGATGCGAATGAATCGAATAAATTAACTCGGATTAATTATAATTATCATTCCGTAACGAGACTGCTGCAACAGACAATGCTTGAGGCTTTTGTTATATCATTTGCGATTGAAAACAAAGAAATATGATCTCATATTCCTCGTTAATAATTTGTCAATAACTGCCGCCCTCGATTACTGTTTAGAATTGTGGAGTAAACATTTTGTTTGATTATAACAAGTTGTGATTAAATTTGATCTGAAGCAATATATCAGTGACTAATAACGTAAATTAAACGTTTTTTTTTTAATAATTGATTTGTGAACAATTGGATGAATAATAATAATAATAAGGGAGGTACACCGACCGTCAGGAAGTAGCTAACACACACGTCAAACTTCGCTCTTAAGTCTTAATGTTCACATCATCATAATTCAAAAACATGACATTTTAACCCAAACAGAGATACCCATATAGAGATTTATTTTATGGTCTCGTTGAATATTATCATTTCTCAAAGTAGGGATCCCTATTTAAATTACACCCTATATAGCAAAAATTCTGTTTCCATTCATCTTTGCGTGTTATGCATAAAAACGTATCCTTTTACGTAAAAATTTCTGCAAATCATATCAAATGCGATCGTAAAAAAACATCTCACCCTCTTCAGAACGGCCGTTACTCGGCCTCGAAATAGCGCATTACGCATTATACGACTCAGACGCATTTTCACATATCGAAATGCATCGCGCCGTAAATAATGGAGAACTCTCTTTTATTGATATGCAAGGTCAGGTTTATGTCGTGGCAAATCCATTTAACGAAATAGCAGCGGGACGCCCATGTATACGCAAAAAAGAAGTCTAGGCTGGCGGTCCGGGGGAATTTACATCCCCCCATGCGCGAAAGGGACGCGCTCACGGTAATGTTCGGAATCCATTTCAAAGAGACGTCCCTCAAGATCTACGCGCAGCTGGAGAGGATTGAAATTCACTGTCGGGCTTATTATCATCTCCAGAAAGAAGCCTAAACAATCTTTGTTGATGCAGTTGGATTAGATCAAGCTCGGCTAAGGGGTGGAAACTGAAGATGGAGAGGAAGACGGAGGATGGATCTCTGGAATATTGTTTATTCAAGCTGTCTGTCGTACTCCTCCGTCCTGTTTGTTCGGTGTCGGGTTACTTGTATACGTCTTTTTTTAGGTTATAATATCTTTCCTGCTCGATTGTTATGGCGGTTACCTAAATGGGCATAGAAAGGCGATCCGTTATATCGGGAGACAAGCAATTAGCTTGCAGTTGACAGATTTTTAAAGGTTCACGATGTTAAATATCAAACAAACTTAGACGTGAAATGAATGACCGTCATAATATACTACAAGTAGTTTCGATAGATGTGTGTATAGAGGGTGCTGAAAACGTGAAAACATTTTATTAAATTATTTCTAGAATGGTTTCTTAATTTATATTTATTTTATGGACACACCAAAATTGTTTCAGCACCAACGAGATATTTTCACCTTTCGTCAAAGTAACAGCCCAATGGGCTCAGGTTCGAGCTGCCAGAGAGCCAGTCTTCAGCAAATTCGCGGGGAACCACCTTAACCTTATGCGCGATGCAGAATCTTGTTAAAATACCCCGTGTTCGTTTTGGAAAAGAGTATGATTCAAAAGTTTTATGGCGTATTTCAGCACTGAAGCCTGATACGCTTTGACCAATGTTTTAGCATTTTTTTCATAGAAGTGCAAGTTTGCCACGCCATCATAGAAGACGCCCCACCAAACCATGATCGATGCTAGATGGTTTTTCAGCCCGTGGAACCAGCTCGGAAGCTTTTCAAGGTGATCTTGCGAACACCAAATCATTCTGTTTATTACATTTGTAAACACGATCTTTCGATGTACGAGTACTTCGTTGAGTCCTGTCCTCATGAGCAATTTTGCTCCTTTGTAGCCCAGTATGTAGTAAAAAAAAAAATAATAGTTTTTATTTTTATAGAAAAATACAATACCGAAATGAAGACATTATTTCTTAGAATACAAATAGAAGCCACTATAACATCTTATTCGTATTATGTCCAGTTGCAGGAAACTGCAATAAATCTTCCCTTCGCCATGGAGCCACCATTACCCCTTCCCATTCCATAATTTTCCGTAAATCACGGATTGCTCTTACAATTAAGCGATTATTCATTATATTTCCTCCGCAGATTTATAGCGTGATCATCTCTCTTTCCAATTTATCGACGTCCACCTTGCAAGAAGAAGAACATAGCACGTAGCGACGATATCCGCAGATATATGATTAATAGCACTTTTTGCAAAACGGTGACGATTTTCTGAATTTAATCGGGAACCGAACCGACCAAATCGGCATTAATCTTTTCCAGATTTAATTAACGAAATGGCTCAGCGTCTATACCACTCGCCGAATTAAAGCCAAAGTCGAAATACAAACAAAAGTCGTATATGTATACATTTATTTTAGTCGGATTTATCTCTCGCTAGATTATGTGTTCACATTCACACATCGATGGGCAGCCTGAATATCCTATTGTTTCGATGGATGGATGCTATTTTGTCATGTTTTCCTTCGCTTTCTCCGAAGATCTGGGCCCTTTAACGAATCGCGCGAGTGTGCGGTAGGTGTAGCGTGAATTATATAGAGAAAGGGGGAATTTCTTTGTTTGTTAGTGCCCGCATGAACGTAAGCGTAATGGACAGTAAAGTTTGCTTCTTTTGTAGTTTGTAGACGAGCTTTGAAAGGTGAATATATGCAATTTGTAAACAGACAATTTGAGAAGGCTTCTTCGCGTGGATGATAGAAAGCTTCATCGTTCGTATAGAAGTAATTTAAGCATAGGGGTGGGTGCTATACACAATTACACAAAAAAGCTGGTTATCATTTAGTAAAAAGACAAATAAGAGGGATAAATATGGTGTAGCGACTTGGCTGCGCTGTAAAATTGGCGAATTACTTATTTTATTAACGAATGTTAAACATTTCTAAATGATCGCTTTCTGGGGAATTATAAATAGCTCTAATCCGACTATTCTGATTTGGCTTTCACCAGGCTCCGCGGAGAATTGAATATTTCTTGTAATAGTTGAAGTTTTCGTGTTTTATCTTTGCAAGCCCTGAGAAGCAAATTAAAATGATTTATTCCTCTAATTTCGTAGTTGTATAAATAACCGCATCATCACAACATAGTGTTTAAATGTACATCTACGTACCTACAGTAAACAGAACAATTAGCGCATTACGTTCGCACATGTACTGGAACATTCACAGTAATTCACACCGCGCACATAGACGAGGCTTTAGCAGTCCCTAGCCCGTGTGTTACGCCAACGCCTAAGTTCGCCGCGCTAAGAGAGAAACAGCTGTAATTACCTTTAATAAAGAGTGCCCCATGTTTGTTTATCAAACAACAATTATCGCTAATTATACGTTTATCGTAATAGAGTCTACTACCGGCGCTGCTGCTGCTACTATTTTACGTGTACGAGTGCGTATTGTGCCGCACAATAGCCGCTTGTAGCTTGTTTGGGGTGTGCTGTAGAGAAAACACGTTTACCTCTGGTGTTTTGCCTGAATTCGCAGCGATCTGGAGCCGCGTATTGATTAATTCACCAAAACTGTGCGAAACTAGTAACAGTGAGCTGGAGCAATATTGAATACTGGCGTTGATTAAATGAATTTCTATAGAAGATGTAAAATATGATAAATACATAACTACACAGATGGATAATAGATTGTAAAACTTCCGACGATTTTACCTAAAGAAAAGCAAGTAAACATACAACACCAGAAAGGTAAACAAGCTGTTAAACCTACAGATGTAAACAATATAGAAATTGAACAAACAGGGATATTAGCGTTAAAATGATAAACAAACAGATGTACAATAGGCAGAGAAATTAATACAGTCAAAACAATTGACAAGCAAACAGGTAAATAACACTGACGAACACGATTTCTGCTAACTTATATTTTAATATATTTTCTCACAATTTTCACGTTCCAAATATGAAAAAAGATGGCTTTTCTGATATTTAATTCGGCCTAGAGAGTCTTGGCAGTGGTATTAGCAATTACTAGAAAATTTACTAAGAAACGATGGCAGTTAAAAATTAGTTTAAGTACAGATGCTTGCAGGGTACACCAGTGTAAACCCAATTACCCAACTATATGGAATATTTGGACCAACCATAGATAAATTTGATTCCCAAGCCATCTCGTTGCATCATAAAGCCAATTCCTATAATTCAAGAGCTTAAGCTTCGACTATTTTTAATTTTGAAAGAATTTGAGCATTTGCCAGCGATATAAACGTTTTTGTTAACAGAATTACGTACATCAAAATCAAATATTAAATGATTTCCAGTTCTATATTTAGAAAACAAATCCTATTAAACGAGCGACAATAGATACGGAGGTCAATATAAAACCTCCCACGAGTCCTACGGTAC
This sequence comes from Oryctes borbonicus, assembly GCA_902654985.2. Taxonomy (NCBI): domain Eukaryota; kingdom Metazoa; phylum Arthropoda; class Insecta; order Coleoptera; family Scarabaeidae; genus Oryctes; species Oryctes borbonicus. The sequence goes on along the minus strand of LR736899.1, from coordinate 1,131,996 downwards.
GTCGAGATTGTGTTTATTAATTGGCAGCGTCGGAACACCGTTACACGCACAGACTCACACTCTTCTCCCGCGACATGTCGTTCTCTCGGAATTACCGAAATCCTTTTTATTGTCCCCGGTAATCCCTGCCTGACGGTACCTTGACTTCCTCGTTGTTATCTGGGTTGTAGAACAACGAACCGAATATTCAAAGAAGCTGTTTGTTCGCCGGTTATTGCTGCTTTGTGTTGTTGGGGATATTGGTTTTATTGTTACGATTGCGTCGTTATCGTGTCGTACGTACGTGTATATGTGGAATTGCTATTAATCTCGTACATGTATGCAATGTTACGAATTCCACTATATAATTTTACATCTCTCTTTATAATGTAATTGCAATTGTACATGTTATTTATTCGTTGCAAGATAAAAACAGACATAGGATAAGGGCTATCAGACACAATATCATTTTTTTTTTATCAAATTTGATATAAATTGACAAGGATAGATTGGGGTGTTACGTGCTTATTGGTTTTCGTGGTGGTTCTCT